>CM042867.1:6862873-7113209 GCA_023658055.1 Thaleichthys pacificus
ACAACTGATTCTAAAACTGTTTAGTGGTTCGGATTGTGGGTGGTGGGGCCTGCTGACGGGTGCTCTGGTCCTTCGACTCGATTGAATGACAACCTTTTCCTTTGGTGCTTCTCTTATATGCTATGCCACCTTTTTTTTGCCCGATCTCATCCACCTCCCAGCCACATAGTATGACAAATGCATTTATACTTACTTGTTATTGTTTGCCAGATGGCATTTTTTTGGTGAAAGCAGTTGTATTGTCTTCCTTGTTATAAATATTATTTGGGTTAAGCTGTCACTAACTCCCTGAAATGTAGTTTACATAGCTCCTGTTCTCTGCACTTGTCTTTTTTTCGTTTTTTCTATCAACCCATGGGTGGCATTAACATGCAGGCAATTTCTCCCTCTTTTTAAACGGCGCACTAATTAACACTAATGGGCGGAGTAGGCGCTGATGCCCTACGAGGAATCCTGGTTTGAATAAATACAACTCAAAAGCTAGCTAGTTAAGCTATTAACTGTGGTCGCAGTGTTAGTAAATGAGGCCCTCAGTATCTGGCTGTTGAGTCCTCGTTGACCGCTAGCCGCGAGGCATGTAGGAATCGACCTAGAATGAATGATATGCAAACTGGTGAGTAAACTTGGTGGTAAAAAGATCTACAGTTAATGAAAATTATTCCAGATCAGGAGAAACCGTCGTGCGTGCAGAATCACTGTCACTCTTCACACCACCACTGTTAATGTAAAAACACAGGGTCCACGATCCCTCCAGCAGTTAAAACCTGCTAGCTGTAGCGCAGAGTCTGTGATCAGTTCACTCAAACCATGTCTCCGTGAAAGCACAAAACGGAAGATTAATGAAAGTCTCTGTTTTTCCACACCAGTTAGCTGAAGTTCCATCCAGTTTGGTGTAGATTCATTCTGTGATTCTCGGAAGGTTGGGGCTCATTTTGTATTCGGGCATATCGCGTGGTCGCGTAGATGTTTGCTGATTCATATCTAGCTTGTGAGCCCCCGGTAAATCGAGGGTCGAGTTGTCGTACTTGTTTTGTCGTGGCTGTGCGTGCCCCAACGCCGATGTGTCGCACCCGTGCCCGGATCGTTTGCCGCTCCTACACGCTTCGCTGCTAGGAAAAGCCGGGTGGCTTTACTATAATTCCCACTATTCTGTCCGCTGGAAGCAGAAAAGTGGAAATAATCCACAGGAGTTTTAAGTCCTTATGTTTAGAAGTACCTTCTCTTGTTAGAGACTCCCGAAGTCTTGGGAGAAAACTGAATTAACAACAAACGAGACAAAAAAGAGCGCACCTAACGACCGAGGCAGCATCATTCGGTGCACATCTTGATCCTATGATGCCTTTATAAAAAAGTTTTAAAGAAAAAAGTGGGGTAAAAAACGTGATGCATACCCAAATTGAGCTTTGACTAACACTTAGGGTGTCGTTACCCATTCCCATTGTTACAACTGGGAGACCCATTTCTTGCAGTAGCAGCCCCTGCCTTCAACCAGGGCAGCCATCTGACACTGTCCAGCCCCATCTTGACCTGTGTAGGCAGACTAGTGTCATTGAAATCTAATCCATAGCCTAATGTACATTTAGTTATGGGGCAGGCTTTCCATTTCATCCAGAAAGAGTAATAATTGTAATAATAAACATTTTTAAAAAGAATGTTCTTGCCAAGGCAAAGTGGTGCTACAATTTGGTCACCTTCTGTCTGAAGTCTGGTATCTGGATCTGTGCAATATACATATTAGTGAATCCCCATTTAGTCCATGGTCATCTTTCCCTTCTGATTGAAAAAAAAGTTATTTTGAAGTAATGTATTAATTTTGGTTTCAGATGTGGAATGACAAAAACATTATTAGCCCACATCAAGTCAAACCATTCAAACACTTCTTGTTTTTATTTTAAGCCTACCTACCCACATACAATTTTTCAATTGCTGCCCCACATTCTTTTTTTTGGCTATTAATTCTCAACCTCCTGTTGGAATATCGGCAGTGATTACTGTCAGAACTTTTTCAGACAGCTCATTCAAATTACGCCTAATTATCGTAGGGCCTAAATGCCTTATTATGTTAAGTAGATTTGGTAGGCCTACCATTTACGCAAGGTAAAGGTCAGCGAATAGTTGAAAAATTGTCTCCCTCGCCGTGTTCAACTTTGGGCAAAAGGCCAATATTGCCCTTTTTTGGGGATAATTCCCCCCCAAAAAGAAATAAAACCCCTCTGCTGTTTACGCTCTGCTTGTTGCGTCATAACTCCTTTTTTCCCGTGATGCGCCTGATCTGGGCTGCTACTTGTTCTGTGTGCACTGCACAATCTAAGTTTATTTATGTTTCTAGCTTTGAATTAGCGTTTCTTCAAGGGCTTAGGTTGGGTTTGAACAGTTGGTTGGGACACAGTTTTTACCAAACAAATCCTTTTCCAAGTTTTGCGGTACTATCTAGTCATACTAACTGCATTAGTCCCTCCATTCAAGACATGAATGTCCCATAGCTAGTCTATCAAGCAGGTACACAATTCCGTATTGTGTTCCAGATCTAGCAAAAGCTCTTTAACTTTAGAAATACGTACACATTTTCAACAATAATATACATTGTACTATAATTTTCAATTTTATCGTTTTTATTTACTCAATGTAACGTATACCTTACAGGATTAGCCTGCCAAAAAGACAATCATTAAAGATCCCTGTAAGCAAATTCCAGATTTGCTTCTCATTAGTCTACATTATATGGCTACGTGTGGAATAGTTCCTGACAGGATGTGGCAAAGCGCGCAAACTTTCGCACTAAAATGTGGTTAGACCGGTTAAACAGTTTCTCTTCCGTTTCAGCTCAGGTTTTGTATATGCGTAGACAAAAAATGACCGTCTACGTCACTTTGACCGATCTACTACGCAGATCACTGCAGGGCTCACTCCTCTCCCCGGTGAAACAGTAAATACAACCCTGTAGCTCATTTGTAATTAGAGGTCTGTACTTCAGTTACACTCCTGCTGGTATTGTTATTGTAGCCTACATCAGCTAGCTATCTAGCTTCAAGATGTCTCCCATCGCACCCGCAACTGCATCTTACCTGGAATGCAAGACTGTAAGGCTGCGCTGCACGCTATTTTATTTTCCATGGTGATGAGGAAAGGAAAATAGTGGTTGATTTTTGTAAAGACCCGCTGAGGAAAGCTTCTCTCGTCACTCCAACAGCCTCTCTGCAATGACCATGATTCACAGCGGATTAGTTTAAAACATGGAGCCAGAGACGGACGGGTTCACGGACCCAGCTTCTCTTTTGCAGCGCGGATTACCGTACAAAGCATCGCCCTCCCGGCCGTTCCTCCTCCGTCGCACCGGACCAATCCACCGCGCCAGCAGTTCATCACTCAGTTCTGTGTGCTTGTGTTATATTTATACAATGTATATGTCGGTGTTAGAATGATTGTATTTTGGTGAAATGGTACCGAACTAATGTCCAGAAGTAGTTTTGGAGAGCTCACTGTCTGCTGTCTCTGTGTCCATTTTTTTCCTTCGATTTGGATGGGTATTAACAACACATTCTGTTTGTGGTGTGATTAGACTTACCTTGTGGCTGCCTTCGGTCACATTATCAAAGTCACAACTAAATACAACGAAAGGTAAAAAAAAAAAAAGACGAATTACGTTTGTGTTTGACGCAATTTTACCCAATACAAAAACAAAATAAAAAGCATTTTCCTTTAACCTTCGCGATGTTGGGGGTTCTGTCGCGGTTTAAAGGAAAATGGCTTTCACTTTTGTTTTTGGTATGTCGGTAAGTTGTCGCAATACGACAGTTGGGTCCACAAATGAACGTATTGTTTGATATGATGGATCAGAATGACCCGAAGATAAACACAAGGGGTTAAAACTCGTTCTTCAATTCCACATTTACCAGGATCTTTAAAGGGCCATATGGCAGGTTAACACCACTGTTGATTAATCGGGTTTTACAGGCAACGCACTGCAAGATATGTAGATCATGTTAAAACCATCTCCAAATGGTATCTCGAACAAATGGTGTTAAAGACCAGTTTTTTGTTTTGGTGTTTTGGAGCACTAGCTAGCGTATTAGCGCAATTCGGCCGATGGACAGTCACGTTGGGGGAGTCGTGGGAGGAGAGTAGCCTCAGCCTAGTACTAGAGACTATTGGGCGACCTGCCTGGGATGACGAGAGGTGGGCAAAAAACACTAATGTGTATTGAATGGCCTGCAGCCAGTGCGCGCCTTAATGCACAGCGTGACCTCTGGGCTTAAGCCCGGGGCCTCAGACCAATTCAGGGGGCCTGCTTGAATAAGAAATACCAAAATAATAAATATAGCTGCAAGCAGCGATGCGGGTTTCCTCCGCAAAATGGCAAATATTATATAAAATGTACAATGTAGTAAGGTCAGAGTTTGGACAGACAAGAGAGGAAAACCAACTTCATGGTTTGTGTCCAACAACAAATAGGCCTGAATGCTCTCTGCTACACCACACACCAACTGTGTAGAGTTTTTATGAATAGAAAATGGCCAGAATATTAGCACTGTTGGTCAGCTTTGGGGACAATAGGTTAAAGAAACAGGTTGTGACCATTTCAATGTTCAAATTGCTATGAAATTGCACATGGTACTACTGCCGAAATGAATGTCATCTCGAACGCCCAATAAGGTTTGAAAAAACCCTCAGTCACAATGATCTTTGATTTATTGACATAAAACATATTGAGGCAATGTGGACATTTACATAAATACACCCCTTTCAGCCATTTTTGTATTGCATTTCTATATTCCCATGTCACCCTATAAACACACCATATCTGCTCGCACACACAACTTACATCCATGCTGTTTCCCCATCTCTCCCAGGCGCAGGTCATGGCAAAGGCAGAAATGCTGCGGCGGCTAGTGATGGTCCCCGCTCTTGTGTTAATGCCCCCCCCCCTTTTTTTGGGTGGTCGATACTTGTGTCCCGACACATTCACCACTTCACTTCTGCATCGGAACAACGTTTCGAGACAGGTTGTAAACCCGCACTTCCGGTCACGTGTCAAAGTGTTTCGAAACGTTTTTGTGACCGTGATCTTGAACGCAACCTGTCTCGTACCTTGCCAAAAAGGGACTGACGTGTCGGGGTAGTAAACTGAGGCTGCAAAGCCGACGGTTTTGAATGCGTGCGGACCTTGGTTGAGAGATTTGTGAGAGTTTTTGAGACAGTTTGAGGGAGTTTGAGACAGGTTTACAGAACCGTCAGTAGGGACAGTTAGAGCACTGTCGATAGAAAGTTAGTTACTTGTGTTGCCTTAGCGAAATCCTGTTTGTGTATTTGTCTGTTTGTGTGCTGTACACCACAACAGCCTGGCACACCAAACAGACCAATAAACAAACGAGGAATTTCGGGCTAATATCTATATATGAATATGAAACAAACTTCTACTGTGTTTTATTGTCCTCATAACAGTTTTCGAAAATCATATTTGGGCTTAACTGGATTGTTAGATGAAAGCCATCGCTGCCTGGTATTCGATAGCCATTGCCCTCTGCATTGCCGTGGCGGCAGTTATATTATTCCGATTCAACCCACAAGGATGCCTTAAGATCCACGATGTGGAATTAGCTATAAGACTGTTAGTTATGGTATACTCGTAGCTGTCAGCAGATGTCGCTGTTGTGTAAAGGTTTCGAGCGTTTCAAAGGCCCCGACTCCAATGTTTCAATTGTATCGGTGTTTCGAAAAGCCTCGATTTGTCCCATCACTAGCGGCGGCCGCATGAGGTTAGAGGTAGTCCAAAAACATGCCTCCCACAATTGACCACTTTAACCACAGTACTCTTTTCAAACTTTCCCCAAGATGGCTGAATAACCACAGATAGTGACCTTCTTGAGTTGATCTCTTTCAGTCAATGCACAATTAACAATAGTCATGTGGGCAACTGGGCTAGGGCAGAGCTCATGGTCAGCTCCTTGCAAGAATAGCCTATGGCACTTCAGCAGCCGACTCTCTGGTCCCATTAAATACACAACATGCACAATCAGGGTGACCAACAAGATTATATTAACTGACAAACAATAACATTACAAAATCTAACTGAACAAACACAACAACTGAAATCCCTCGCACGGCTGTTGTAACCGCACAATTTTCCACAAGTCTTTGCCTATTTGACATACCGCACTGCATGCTGGGTACCCAAGGGGCCTGACGCTGATTATCTAGCTGTGCTCCGACTGTGTGATTTGAGTATTAGCTTTGGTTCAGTTTTGGGACAAAGGTTAAGAAAACGGTTGACATTTCAAGGTGAAATTGCACATGGTATTTCGAATGATGTCATCCTGTTTAACTCAGTCAGATGGCTGAGCGTGAGGGAGTCGGACTAGTAATCTGAAGGTTGCCAGTTCGATTTCCCCGGCCATGCCAATGACGTTGTGTCCTTAGGCAAGGGGAATGTCCCTGTGCTTACTGTAAATCGCTTCTGGATAAGAGCGTCTGCTAAATGACTAAATGTAAATGTAACTAAACAGATAATCAAAATGATGACAGGCCAAAAGACTGTGGCTGGATTTGAACCTTTTGACCTTGCTCCTTGTGTAACCCGCCTTTACCGTCTGACACTTGCGTTGTGAATGATTCAGACAACTTCTCTGGCGGTGTGAGAGTTTATTTGTACCCTCAAAAAACATGTGGTCTACCTTTGCAGTTTACATAGGGTTAGGGTTACAATAATGTTTAATGTAACTGGCCCCTCTAACAGAACCTCTGGCCCCAATGTAACTGCCGCCCCCCCCCCCCCCCCCTCCCCTGCTGTCTGAGGTTGTCAAATGTCGCACTCATGAAATGCCTCCTGTCCACTTGGTTGGAACTCAAGCTAGTATACTAACTTTAAGCACAGACGTGTAGGCTGATATACGAATCGTTCACAAGCAGAACAGCAATTTTCTTTCAAAGGACATTTTTTAATTGTGTGTAACAGGGTATGAATGCATTGATGTAGGCTAAAACGTGTTGTACATTGATCGATGTAAGGACAACAATTGTATTGTCACTACAATGGCCTTTTGCAAAATTGAATAGATTTAAATTTGATGTTTTGGGTCAAGTTAACTCTACATTTAATCCAAACTGAATAAAAGTTACATGAGAAAATAATATTGTTTTTTTTATAAATAAAAAGGGAAGATTTGCTCAATTGCCTCAATTGGATATATAAAGGTGCAACACAGACAAAGGAAATCAGATTTTCCTGGGAACCCTCTCGTTGCTGTTCCGTGCTGTTTTTGGAACTTTGAAGAAGTTGAATTTGGACATCAGAACTTTGAAAAAAGTATCCACAACAGTGCCTCTGTCAGTTGTGTTTCTATGTAAACTGCAAAGGTAGACCACATGACCTCAACTTGCTCACTATGATTGCCTCAATGCACTTCATTAAAACGTACAACAGAACTGAAAGCGGTAATTCAGGTGGGGGGAGGGAGGGTTGGGGAGTGTTTCTTGCACGGGTGTGATTGTCTTTTTCAACTGATACCAGTCTGGCACTTTTGGCCTTGTTGAACACACACTGGAGCCCCGTCTTGTAATGTTTCTAATATATATTCAACATGTGCCTTCAGTTTGGTGTGTGTCTTCTACTAAAGAACCTGCTGCTATGTCGTCAAGATTGTAGGCCTACAGATCACAGGAAACTTTGTTAAAAAGCTAGTCGTTGCTGCCCTCTGGTGTTCGCAAGTAATAACACCTCCAATCATTGCACGTCTCTCCCCCTCTCTCTTTTTCACTTGTGCCAGTATGCATAATACGGCCGATCAAACAAATGAGTAAATGGCTCGTTATACCGTTTGTGTTATATGGTTATTCCGTAATTCAAAATGAAACAAAACAACGGAATCCAAGCCTTTCCCATAATCTGGTTCTGACATCCAAAAGGGACAAAACGATATTACGAGGCTATTTTTCATTTTTTGCAGATACCAGCATAAAGGATATGGAATAATCAAAACAACGATTAATGGTTCGTTATACCATTTGTGTTATATGGTTATTTCATTATAATAAAAAAAACCGAAACAACCAAAACAAGCCGTAATACTTAAATGTGTGTTTGAGTTACTAAAATGACAAAACGATATTACGGCCCTATTTTGCGTTTGTCAACACGGGTTGCAAAATAGAAAAAACCAATGGCCACAAGGTACCTTTATGGTACTTCAGAGTAATGTTGTCTTGAACCCTATTAGGTTTGAAAAACCATCAGTCAAAATTATATTTGATTTATTGGACACAAAGATATTGAGGCAATGTGTACATTTACATAAATACACCCATTTCAGCCATTTTGTATTGCATTTCTTATTCCATTTCACCCTATATAAAGACATGCATTCTACACATCTGTAACAAATTTCAAGTCGATTGGATCTATGGTTCATGGGTCATTTCCCCGCAGTGAAGACAGAAATGGGTTATTTCTGTAGGTTACTCAAATTACAATCCTGCAGCTTTCTTGATCTTTCTTGCTAGTTGTGTTTTAAATGATCCTCCACCTATTAACGGGGGTTTCCTCTCTCAAATGACACTGGGAAAAGCTAGTTTAATGCCATTTTGCTCTTGTTAGGCCTATTGTTAAATGTAAAATGTTATTGATGCCACCTGCGCTGTGCGTTCGTCAGACAAACGTTTTAGCCTAAATTAGATTTAGTTTCTATTCTAGCATAATATGTAGCCTATAGTTTATATAGCCTATTTCTTACGGTGACACCGATTAAATTGAATTCTATGAGTGCATTTTTTCCCCTCACAATATGCGTGTAAGACTACACTCGCAGATAGGCGTAATTCTTAGGCATATCTATGTGTGTAGGGTATAGGCCTACATTATGAGTGATTATTATCGAAAGCGGCGACAATCGATAAAATGCAATGTATTGAAAAGCTAATAAACTATTTGGAATAGGCGATTCCATACCGACTTGCTTTTTCTTGGTTTCTTTCATTTTTCTCAATGACACTGTCGTTTTCCCGTCTTCACAAAATCACATCTTTACAGTAGTGTGTTTGGCCTACATTTCTGTCACTGTCAAAACTTTGGTCCCCTGTAGCCTACATCTACCGACTCCTATACATAGCCTAAAAGAAAACGTCTCATTGTGTTGGCCTATTTTCGGCTTTACCTCAAATGTGGTCGCATCCACCAGGCTGTGTCTGTATATGAAAAGAATCCATTCTGTTGAGACATTGACTAAAATATGCTTTTCCAACCCTGACAATAAACGAAGTAGCCTACAATAAATGTTTTACCTGCATAACCAGATCTCAGGCCATTGAATATGATGTCCCTGCGGGTTTATACTTTTTGACTGTGGACAATTAGGCTACGTGATCATTCTAAACAGTCGAATGCAAATGCAAGACCATGTTTGACATTCCTTATTTTAAAAATGACCCTAGATGCTGTTGAATGATTGAACGTCTAGACGACAAATGGTCTGATGAAACGGTGTCAAAAGCAAATTAAGCCATCATTTGACTGCATTTAATTGGTGTTATAGGGAAAACCTTTTGTGCGCTTACGAGCCTACTGTTCTAACATTTTTGCCTATTCCAACAATACATTATAATTTACCTGTCAACAATGAACATATACTTTCTGAAACGTTAAGAGGAATTCCTTAAAATGTAGACCTTTTGCAGCAGTTTCCCCAGCAACTACAAAGTGCTAGGCCTACTTCAAATATCTCCGTTGATGCTAGGCCTACTAGCCTAGGCTACATGTGTTCTACTCCTTTACTCGTCATGATTTCATTTGTAACCAGAGCCCAAGTGTAAAATAAAGTAATGTACATTTCTTGAACAAAGCTGACACAACACAGTAGCTTTTAGACTCTTTAGTGAACTTGTATAACTCCGCACAATCGTTTTCTGTTAACACCGCCATCTTGATTTCTGACGTCAAGTCTTTGGTCTCTACATTCTTATGTTTGCAAAATGTGAAAACGGAATATTTGTAATCTGAAATATTTGTAATCTGAATTCTAATTAAAAGAATAAAAAAATTAAGTCTTTGGTCTCAACGCAATGAAACTAAAGCGCCCCCTTGTGGACTGAATAAAACAGTCTGCTTACATTTACGCATTTAGCAGACGCTTTTATCCAAAACGACTTCCAAGAGAGAGCTTTACAAAAGAGCATAGGTCTCTGATCATAACAACGAGATAGCCCCAAACATTGCGAGCATCCAAAACATGAAGCATACATTGTGAAAAACCAAATAAGTGCCAAAGGGAAGAACCATAAGAGCATGCAGTTAAACAAGTTACAATTAAACAACATGAAATTCAAAAAGTGCAAGAGTGTACCTGTAGAAAAGACAAAACAACAATCAACAGTAAAATATTTCACAGCGAGTACAAGAAACATGTCACCACTAACCAACAAGAGCAACAAGTCTCTCAATACGAGTCATTGTGATCCTGGAGGAAACTAACATCAGGTCCAGCCAAGCATTCCTAAGTGCCGTTGTACTCCCGGAACAAGTGCGTCTTGAGCCTTTTCTTGAAGGTGGGGAGACAGTCAGTGTCCCTGATGGAGGTGGGGAGTTGATTCCACCATTGGGGGGCCAGACAGGAGAAGAGCTTGTGTTGGGACCGGGCGCTCTTGAGCGGTGGGACCACCAGACAGTTGTCAGAAGAAGACCGAGACAGAGAGCTCTGCCTCGGACAGGGGAGAGAAAGAGTTTAGACATTTAGTTGGGTCAGTCATAGGGGGTGAGTGGGTAGGAAAGGTGGGTTCAGGGAACCGACTGCTAATGTCAGCAACTTTTTTCTCAAAGAAGGAGAAGTCGTCTGCTGTCAGGGTGGAGGGGGAGGGTGGGGGAGGTGGGTTAAGAAGGGTGGAGAAGGTAGAGAAAAGTTTGTGAGGGTTTGAGGCAGAGTTAATTTTGTTCAGGAAGTAGTGGGATTTTAGCATCAGTTATGCGGGCAGAGAAGGATTTGAGGAGGGAGTGATACTTATCGAGGTCCAGACCGTCTTTGGACTTGCGCCATCTCCTCTCAGCTGCCGAAGGATGGACCGTTCTGCACGAATCACATCTGTGAGCCACGGGCAGGAAGGAGAAGATTGCGCAGGCCTGGTTGACAGGGGACAGAGAGTGTCGAGTGATGCAGTTAGTGTGGATAACAGGGTGTTGGTGGCAGTGTCAGTGGGGTGGCACATAAACTCGTCAATGGGAGGGAGGGAGGATGTTACAATGGAGGAGAAATGGGAGGGGGATAGGGAGCGGAGGTTGCGGCGGAAAGTTACGAGGGGAGGGGAGGTGGGAGGAGTTGGAGGGAGAGAGACAGAATTGGATGAAGGAGTGATCAGAAATGTGTAGTGGGGTTACAGAGGTTAAGTCAGCGATACAACCTAAGACGCATCACATGTGGAAATAACATAACTTCACATGTTAGAAATCATAAACATTACAGGCAATAGCAGGAATCCCATGCCAGGGAACCACATTTCCACCCCTGGTGATGTAACCTAAACCAAAGAGTATAGAAGCACAATAAGTTCTTTGCCTAAACCCCCCAAACATTCCCCACAATGACTGCATCATAATGACCAACAACAAACACCAGTAAGAATACAACTTCATTTATTCAACTTCACTATTTCAGATCAACAATACAGACAGGAAAATGTCTGCCGACAAAGTGGCAAAAGTGGCATTGCAAGGCTATGTCCATGACATGTCCAAAATGGGAGGCACCCCCAGCTAAAAATATTTCACAGCAGTACTGCAGGATGGAACAGCATCTGTAGCATTTTGTACACCTGTGCATGCACAACAATCCAGAGGAAAATAAATGCATTACATGTACAGTTAAAATTAAAATAAACCTCAGACCTAACTAGAAACGTGCCAATTCTGTATATATTTTAGGCATAGTCGATTCTGAGAGGTCCATGCCACCTCAACAGCAGTTATGAGACTGTACACTTACTTAGATATCCAAGGAGGCTTGGCGTTGTATTCAAAGCGGTCTGTTGTGCTGCCCCTAGGCCTTAGTAGTGTTTTGTACACCTGTGCATGCACAATAGTCCAGAGGACAATAAATACATTTGATGCAGAGTTTAAATAACTATCTACACATTCATAGGTAAATGTAGGAAAAATTATTAGATGTTGTGGAAGCAGAATCGGTAAATGTGGCTGACAAGTCTAATCAAATTCCAAGTCAACGATTGATAGAGTTATAACACCTAACTGGCTTATGTTCAAGCAAGTGAAGTAATGGCTAAAACACTTCAGTGCTAATTTAAAAGGGTTGCCATTTTAAACACTAGGACAAGCCTGGTGCCTGCTCAAGGTTATTTTCTGCCCCCTTCAGACGACAGTAATTAAACACCCTTTTCTAACTACTGCTGTAGCTGATAAAGATCTGATGTAGATCTGCCTTAAGCAGCATCATACTTGACATTTCTCCATTGAAGTTGTTGGATGGACGATAATGGATTAGCCAACTGCTAACATTTGGAAAATAAAATGTCTAGGCATATCCCTATTGCATTTTAAAACCGAAATGTTATAATATAGGTGTGCATCCTGTATATATTAAAGTACAATGGTTTGACAACGTAACTTGTATTATATCGACATTTGTCATTTCGACAAGTGCCGAGAGCTAGGTGGACGATAATCGGACCCGCTAACTAACGTCAGTGTCCAATCCCGACCGGTTTTTAGCTAACATTCTGATAAAATGCCAATTCAAATATTGATAAAAATTATCGTATCACGTTTTCAGCTGATTTACTGATTTCACGTTAAGCTTTAACTTCTTACCTTTCGAGCTAAATATTGTTAAAAAATGTAGAGTTAGCTTAGCCTTTACTAGAGCCGGTAAAAAGACGCTGGCGCCGGTAAATTAGCCGTGCGCTACCCTTGACCAAACCCGACCGCACTTCTATCCTCGTAGTAAACACTCGCCGCTGCTGTTTTTACGGGGATATTAACTTGATCCAGGGTCACCAAACTGACCATCAATGCTGTCAACATATCCGAGGACGTAGTTATGTCCTCCACAATAAGATATCACGCTTCAACATCTCCAAACTATGCGATAAAATCTCAATTTGACTGTATACCACCACCTGCTGGATGTTTTGTTGAACTCTTCTCAAAGTTTGCTAGCCCCCATCCCTTCCTCCCCTCGACTACAGATCTCGTCACGCATGATCGTGTATTTTCATTGGCTAGACAAAGTAGTGTTAAGCTAGCGTTGAAATACACTCATATGCTAACCCATATAGTGTAAGGGGCCCCATTATCGTCCACTCTAAATCTCCAACGTTCGGGGCCCCATTATCGTCCACAACCGTTTCTTCCGTTAATTTCTTAAAGAAGATATGCAGCAGCAATGAAAGAAAGTAACTTATCGATATGTACACATCTTATATTGCTGCACACCAAATTACAGCTTCTTACTTTGAGATTTGAGTATCTAAATACGCTCTCAAACCGTATGTGTAGCATCTGCCTTCCGCAGCGTCAAACTGACATTTCTCCATTGAAAGTGGTTGGGTGGACGATAATGGGACCCCCTGGCTAACTGCTAAAATCAGGAAAGTAACATTTCTAGGCATATCCTGATTGGATTTCAAAACCGGAATGTTATAATATAGGTGTGTATCTATATATTAAAGTACAATGCTGTGACATAACATTTTGAATTTGTATTATAACGACATTTTGGTAAAATTTCTAACGAGCGTCGAGAGCTAGGTGGACGATAATGGGACCCCTTACGCTAGTAGCAGTACGATGACAACGCAGACACACTTGTCAGAGTAAAGATCGTCGCCCGAGTGTCGCCGAGTGGTCTTTCGGCCAAAGTAACTTTCCTATATTATTTAGTCATGTAAACGTCCATATATGTTCATGAAATTTGACACGTAGATTGTTTGGTATGCCTAAAATAATACTACTTACACTTTGCTGGCGATAGCAAAAGAAAATGCTGGCAAAAAGACCGGAAACTGAGTGTCCAAACCCCATTCGAGTTTGGACAATAGTAGCTTACAGCGGTCGGGATTGGACACAGTGACGTTAGTTATATTAAGTAAGGCCTAATTAAGAACAAATAGGCTTTCTTCCCGCCATACGCCAACTGCAGCTCTAGTAGCCTATGTTCTTAGAACTAACTTTAGTTGTATTTAAATGTCATGGGTCCATAAACAGCTTGGCAATTACCACAAGTGTTAGGCCTACTTCATAGTTAGCTATGCAAACTAGACATCCCAGCTAACACATGACGTTGCGGCAACGTTGCCAGTAAGTGCTCAGTTGGTAACCCGCGACGTTACCTTCTGGCAACGTCGTGGCAACGTCGTAGCAACGTTATAAAGGGAATGTTGCCAGTTGGTCCCATGGACAACGTTGCCATGACGTCGTACCTTGGTCGGCTGGTTACGTTATTTTTAGACCCGTGGACAACGTTGCCGCGACGTCGTACCTTGGTCGGCTGGTTACGTTATTTTTTGGTCCCCTGGACAACGTTGCCGCGACGTCGTACCTTGGTCGGCTGGTTACGTTATTTTTAGACCCGTGGACAACGTTGCCGCGACGTCGTACCTTGGTCGGCTGGTTACGTTATTTTTTGGTCCCCTGGACAACGTTGCCGCGACGTTGTACCTTGGTCGGCTGGTTACGTTATTTTTAGACCCGTGGACAACGTTGCCGCGACGTCGTACCTTGGTCGGCTGGTTACGTTATTTTTTGGTCCCCTGGACAACGTTGCCGCGACGTTGTACCTTGGTCGGCTGGTTACGTTATTTTTAGACCCGTGGGCAACGTTGCCGCGACGTTGTACCTTGGTCGTCTGGTTACGTTATTTTCTGGTCCCATGGACAACGTTGCCGTGACGTTGTACCTTGGTCGGCTGGTTACCTTATTTTTAGACCCGTGGACAACGTTGCCGCGACGTCGTACCTTGGTCGGCTGGTTACGTTATTTTTTGGTCCCGTGGACAACGTTGCCGTGATGGTGTACCTTGGTCGGCTGGTTACCTTATTTTTAGACCCGTGGACAACGTTGCCGCAACGTCGTACCTTGGTCGGCTAGTTACGTTATTTGTTGGTCCCGTGGACAACGTTGCCGTGAAGTTGTACCTTGGTCGGCTGGATACATTAAGTTACCATGGGTTAAGTCGCTCTGGTCGCAGGACAACGGATCTCGAGTGCAATATGGTTTATTCAGAGATGGAGAGATCACACTGGACTGCTCTCAGTTCTGACACTTTAGCAATGTAGCCATAATCTACATGAATTTCAATCACACACAATATTAAATGTTGCACCCAGCACGTATAAATGTAGACAATGCATGTAATTCATGTGCAGCTCAGCCCCAGCATGTCATTGGTCATCAATTGTCTCATATGCAGAAACTTAGCTTTAATAAATAAAAGACTGAATTTTGAATATAATTTAGTCTTTCATTCTTTACTATAAACATGTACAAAAGCAATCAATGTGTGATGTGTAACATGATTAAGCAAACATTCTTTGTATAGCACACCAAGCTATACGTACAAGCTGTATGACACACAATGCAAATTTGTGCTCCAATAATTTTGTAATACAAAATTGTTAAATGTGACCAAAAGGTAAGCGACTCTTAAGAGTTTCATTTCCAAAGACAAGTCATCACAGAATATTACAATTCTTCCTTAGCAAACCTGCCCCTGAGCAACAACTTTGCGCATGCCCATTTCAACGCATCGCAACTGGGGTTTCAGAAGAGATTTTGCAGGGGTTCAACACCGTTTTGTACGCATTGGATTTCAACCTGAAATTAGCTACTTCAAAGGTGAGTTTCTTTACAGAAATTGTTTTAAATATATAAACATATTTTCAGAAATTGGATGGGGCATGCTATTACGTATATGTTTGAAATTTAGGCTATTTAGCCTGTTTATGTGCTATCAGATTCACGTTGTTTACGTTAGGATTTCGCTAGCTACAGTAGAGGTTAAACCCTCCAGAAAGTTAGCCTATGTTGAAATACTGAAAATGCATAGGCCTACATGTTATCAAAGTTTAGCGTCTCACAAGTCACCCACAAAAGAATCAGTGAAAATAAACGTTCAGAACTGTTAGAAAACCTTGTCCCAAAATAGTTTATTTAGCCCGGAATTTTCAAAGACTGTGGAGCTACAGTAGCGTGGCTGATCAATGTTTTAATCACAGTCGGTCATGGCATGCACAGCAATGGCGTCTATAAAAGTATCATGTCACTGATTTTAGCAATTTGTACATGACATCTGTTTTTGGACAAGTTTATTCGTTTTAACCTTTAGATGCGTGAGTTCTAAATATTTCCGACGCTTCCACCAGGTATTTGTCCAAAACGGCGGCTAGGTAGCTTTAATTAGCTTCCGTTACCTAGCAACCTAGCATAACCTAGGTTCTAGGTTCAACCTGCTAGTGTTACTTGTTAGCCTACTAATTGTACATTTTGAAGCCATACTATAGCGTTTGTCATATAGTTTTTGTCTATCGGAAAATAGTCGGTTGGAATGTTCAGAATCACACATGTGCGACGCTACGCTGTGCGGCCCTGCTTTCGAACGATCACATATGTGCAATGCTACTCGTTAAATATCAATATGCTAAAGCTATGTACATAAACTACATTCCACTTTCATTTCTGTACAGATTATCCTACCACCGTCACACGGCCTAGCACTGTGTCCCTGGGAAATAATGGTAAAGTAATGAATGACCGTTTATAACAGTGACAATATTTGTTGGAGCCATGGCAACCCTAAAGGCTATGTTTTGAAGCAAAAGCATGACTTAAAACTTTTGCATCACCAGATTCTATACACCTAGATGTCAACTCTGGTCTGGTGGAGGTGAACCCATTTGGGGCCCAGGAAAACAGCTGGCAGCCAGGCAAGTGCAAATATATATGCTTTGTATACAACCATTCAAGGTAACATTTGTTATTTGCATCAATGTTACAGCTAATCTAGAAGAACCACAGTGTCCTATTCAGGCGACTACAGGGCAGACACACTGAAGAGGTGCCAGTGATGGACCTACAGGTGGCCCAAACACAGGCTGAACTCCAAGACCTTGAGGAGCGCCTTAAGGTGCTGGAGTTGCGAAAGAGAGTGGTAAGTGTTTGGAGATGCCATGAACTATGGCTTACACGCAGCGTTCAACGTTCACATTGGTGCTGACAATAAGTTCATGACTTCTAATTGCAGACGCTGTGATGAAGTGGAAGACGGGACTGGGAGAGAAGGCTGTGGAGCTCCTCATAGAGGAGACACTCAAACACACCCCGGCAGCCCATTCAAAACAAGCCAGGTGAATGAATCATGATTGCCATGATTCCCGGCCATGCCAAATGACGTTGTGTCCTTAGGCAAGACACTTCACCCTACTTGCTTCGGGGAGAATGTCCCTGTACTTACTGTAAGTCGCTCTGGAGAAGAGCGTCTGCTAAATGACTAAATGTAAATGTAATGATTGCAGCTTCCATATCCAACCTTTCACATGGCTATGTGACAAAAATCTAGAATCACATTTTTTTGATGATGTATATTATTTTAGATGTGATTTTTTTATGACTTGTATAGCCCCTTTTTACACGTGCAATTATGTTGATAGAACACTAACTTATTTTGTGCTTCATTGTCAGGGCCAACAGACAGGACCTGTAGCGGGGACTGGCAGAAGATTTTAATTCACTGTTTGGCACTTTGTTTGAAATAAAATGTTACATGGAAATGCTGCCTTGTTTATGATTAGCTTGAGTTAGGCTACACATCACACAAACATAGTCCTCCTAAAGTTGGCTACCATGTAAACATATTAGCAAGCATATTACAACAAATAGCCTATTATACAAGAACAAGTAGCATTTTGGGCAAATGAGGTCTGCATATGAACCGCCCCAATATAAGCAGTAGAATTGAGAAATATAGGTTACTTAGTTAACGTCGCAGTTACGGACTAGCAACGTCACAAAATTACGTTGCTAGGAGGTCGCGGTTACGGACTGGCAACGTCACAAAACAACGTTGCTAGGAGGTCGCGGTTACGGACTGGCAACGTCACAAAACAACGTTGCTAGGAGGTCGCGGTTACAGACTGGCAACGTCGGAAAATAACGTTGCCACGACGTCGCGGTTACGGACTGGCAACGTCACAAGATGACGTTGCGGTTACCTCTAGGCGTCCCACAGATGCACGGTCCGGCAACGTCGCCAAAGACGTTGCGGCAACGTATGTTTGGTCATCGAGTGACGTTGCGGCAACGTAAGGGCAACGTAACTGTGTTAGCTGGGATTTGGCTAAAATTCTAATTTGACCGACATAGCTTTCATTTGTAATAACGGACATAAGAACAAAGCCCGCCAATGTAAAGTTAGCTACTGGTAGCTCTAATTTGCATGAATTTACCATTCAATCTAAGCTGTCTTTTGTAGCTACTTACGTGAGAACGGCAAACATGTTTCAGAAAACCATATTTACGGTAGACGCAACAATAAAATGTATTATTTAACACCGTTGACCATTTCTTTCTTTGAAGAAATTGCCATCCTCTTCTCTTGCTGGTAAAGTGGAAGCTCCTGAAAATAAGATTAAGTCAAAATGGAGCCCGCGCCCTAATCAACGACAGCTGGGCGTGGTATGTTCTCAAACCAATCGTGTATTTAGATCACGTCGGCAACCAAATATGATGTTTGTTTTTTGTTTTGTATTTTTACTAACATAACAATGGTTACATAAGCATTGCCTACAAAATGATGGAAGCAAATAAGTCACGGTTTGACTTTGAAAAGTCAGTTAGTAGCCTACTTAATATTGAGGGTGTGTGTGGGGGGGGGGGGGGGGGATCTGACACAAACATTCTACAGGCAAAAAGCATGCACATCCTGCATGATATTGGAAACAATGCGGTAGAGTTCCTTCCTGGATCTTAAAGCCCTGGGAGCAGTGCTCGAAGTGGGCCGGTACTCACCGGTACGCAGTACCGGCACCTCTACATTTTACTCTTAAGCATACCGGCACCTTTTCTTGCGTACCGGCACCTTTTCTTGGGTGCCGGTGTGTAGGCTAACATCATGGTTTCAAATTTGTACAAAATAAAATGTACAACTCAACATAGTATATGAGCTTACCTATAGCAACAGATGGTTGTCCGACACCACCATCAAAAGAAAAATACAAAAATCAAACACCATTCAGGATATTATGTCTTAGTTTCTCTGAGAGCTAAATGCTGCCGCTTCTCTCTCTGCAGCACGTTCAGAAAAGAAAGACACCTGCCTTGCGCAGCTGCCACCTAGTGGTCACTACCGCAAAGTGTTTAACACTGTTGCAAAGTGTTGCAAAGTAAAATAACTCAATTAACCCTCGTGCTACCTTAGGGTCGTTTTGACCCATAGCTATGTTGTTAGAACTTTTCATGCTAAAAAAACAAAGTAAAACATTTTCTTTATCCTTCACACGGTATCGGGGTCGTTTCGACCCATAGCTATGTTGTTAGAACTTTTCATGCTAAAAAAACAAAGTGAAACATTTTCTTTATCCTTCGCGCGGTATCGGGGTCGTTTCGACCCATAGCTATGTTGTTAGAACTTTTCATGCTAAAAAAACAAAGTGAAACATTTTCTTTATCCTTCGCGCGGTATCGGGGTCGTTTCGACCCATAGCTATGTTGTTAGAACTTTTCATGCTGCCGTGTCCGCGTTGTGTATTACAACACCGCCACTAATGTGGCATTGAATCTAATCTAATCTAATGTGTTTTGCTCCTTGTATATTCTAAAATAAGGAGGAGGAAGCATACACCTGGTCCAAGCCACTAGTCTGAAACCTAGTTTCATTCTCAATATAATGTTTCAGTGCTTTTGACATGCGTTTGTTCAGAAATCATCATGAGTCAAAGTTGAGTCATAGTTGGTGTGTGATGATGATGATGATGACAGTGATATATAGACACATCCAAGACTACCAGCACTAACGGGGAGGGAGGGAGGGGTGAACACCTCCAAAATAATTGAAACTAACACACACACACACACACTGACAACTCTGAGAGACAGGAAGAGTAAGACAAAAAGTGAGAACATTTCATTTTGAAATGTTATTGTATATAAACAAACTTCAAACAACATCAGTGACCCACAAACCCTATTTACAGAAAAGCTTATCTTTCAGACAAGAGACAAAGTCATGGATCAACAGACTACCCTCTTCTCATATATAGGACAAAGCATTTACACCCTCATCCAACCCACACCTACATCCACACCCATATTATGTTAGCTGGAGTGTAGACTAAATGACTCAGACTCTGTGGTAGTAGAGGTTCCTGGGCGTCTAGGAGGTGGAATCTTCAGACTGGAGACGATGCGACCGAGTGTTGAGTCCTCCCGTCTGGCGGACCTCTTGAAGTCCGCCCCCAGGAAGGCATACAGCAGCGGGTTTAGTCAACAGTGGGTAAATGCCATCGGTTCAGCCACCGCCAGCCACACACCCAGCACCACCTCCAGACTGCAGCCCCTGGGAAGGACCTCTAAGCGCATGAGGGCATCCACAGTGATGCCAGCACCATACGGGAGCCAACACAGGAAGAAGCAGAGGACCAACGCCACAGTGGTCCTGACAGCTCTGCGCTTCTGTCTCTGCCCCTGCAGAGGCCCACTGCGGGTCAGCCTGGACACGATGACACAGTAACACGCTAGCAAAACTAGGCCCGGTACCACCAAGCCCACCAACACCAGCTGTAGGTGGAACACCGACACCCAGAGAGGAGCGTTGTCAGCTGGGTATAAGCGCTGGCACACAATCGTCCCATCTCCTGCTTCCCAAGTCCTGGCAAACACTATGTCTGACACTGCCAAGAGCGCCTCAGGCAACCAGGCTCCTGGAAAAGAAGAGGGGGTGAGGGGAGACAAAGAGGAGATTCAGTGGTTAGATCAGGAGATGTAGAACACAGGTGAAGATGTACATCTGAGGCATGGGCACGTCGTGAGAGAGAGAGAGATAAGGGATGAGGCTAGAGACGTAGCTCACCTACAAACACCAGTCTCCGTGCCAGTAGCTGTCTCCTGCGTAAGGTGTGCGCATCTGTTGCTTTGACCACGGCTAGGTAGCGGTCCAGACTGATGAAGGCCAGGATGAGCACACTCCCATACAGGTTCACCGTGTAGATGACGTGCACGGCCACACAGGTGCCTAATCCGAAACGCCAGTCCGTCAGGGCGGCATCCGCTGCCCAGAACCGGAGCGTCAGCACAAAGAGAAGATCGGCAGCAGAGAGGTGCAGCCGGTAGCTGTCTGTCAGACTCCATTTTGACCTAGGGACAATCAGATAAAACCCTCTGGCTGTGTCTACTACCGCGCACTTTACTAAGTACACTGCAATACAGTGCACTGCAATACAGTGCACTTACATCTGTAGTGCACTCCGTCGCTGAGTAGTGCTGTCTCAAATGGAACACTTAAGTTAACCACTTGGCGGGAAGTGACGGACGCAAATCTGATTGTGACACCCGCGAATCTAAGGCGAATCTGCTTGCGAGTCATTTCGTCCGCCATTATTTTAGAAATGAGAAGCTGCCGAAAGGGCTCCTCCTCTTCCGCTACGTAGCCAATATGTCGCCCGTTTAGGGCGAGTAGTGTCCATCGTTGTACACTGCATTTTTTGACCGTTTGCAGTGCGTCATCCGGGTACTTTCAGTGCACTGAATTCTGCTGGTTCTGTCAGTGTAAGCGCCCTAAGCACTGAAAGTCAGTGCTCGAAGTGCACAAGTGCGCAGTAGTAGACACAGCCTCTGTGTGTCATCTTCTACATCAGAATCAGATGCATTTGTTTTATCCGCCATGTAATGTGTTCACACAAACAAGGAATTTACTGTGACAGGAAGGTGCATACAATAAACGAATGTACGGATCTTAAGTTGTTTTTTTTAAAGATTAAAATGTACAAAGTAACTAACTAAACTTACTAAAGAACTAAACTAATATAACATCTTTGTCATCGTCTTCATCATCCATCTTGATTCTCACCTGCACTGGCAGCCAAGCACCATCACCACCAGGCCGTTCCCAGTGATGCCCAGGACAAAGATGAAGCCGTAGACCACAGGGAGGAACACTCTCTGGAGGTCAGGGGTTATAACTTGATCCAGGTCACATGGATCCTCCAGGGCCAGCCCCAAGTCGCCAGAACCAGTGTCGTTTATGTCATAGTCAAACACAATATGCTGTAGGGAGGGAGAGAGAGACAGAGATACAGAGAGACAGATAGGAGGGGCAACAGTCATGGGATGCATAGAAAGACACTAGTAGATGAAGTGGGAGAAAATAAGCAGTTTCACAAGCCACCATAACTTGCCTTGGTAAAAAAGGATGACATGACAAGGATGACATGACATGGGAAGGACAGCCAAATGGAGTACAAGCAAGTCCTCATCAGGTCCAGATCAGAATATTTCTCTAAATTGATTAGTTAGAACAAACACAATACTAAGTTCCTATTTGATACTGTTGCAAAACTCACTAAGAAAAGTACACTCTGTGTTAGTTCAGATTTCTCTCCCAATGAGTTCTTAGATTTCTTTGACCAAAAAATCTATGCAATGAGGGACAAACTACAGACTAGTCCTGGAGGAGTGGCCATCAACACTGAATTTTCCTCTATACCAAGCATGCTGCATGTTGAGGCTCTCACTCACTTTAACCCTATTTCTATGGAAGCATTCATCGAGCTGATAGACTCCTCGAAACCCACTAGCTGCCTTCTCGATCCCCTCCCTGCCAAACTCTGTAGGGAACTTCTCCCTATTATTGGACCGCCCATGCTTAGTATTATTAATGAATCTATTGTAACTGGCCAAGTCCCCAACGATTTTAAACAAGCTATTATTAAGCCCCTCCTTAAAAAAACAAACCTGGATCCAGGTTGTCTTAGCAACTACAGGCCAATTTCAAATTTGCCATTTCTCTCCAAAATTTTAGAAAGGGCTGTGGCACAACAGCTCACTGAGCACCTCTCCACAAATCAGCTTTATGAACCTCTCCAGTCTGGATTTCGTCTCCACCACAGCACTGAAACTGCATTAGCCAAGGTAGTTAATGATCTACTGTTAGCCTCTGACGCGGGCTCTATCTCTGTCCTGGTTCTTCTAGACCTAAGTGCAGCTTTTGACACTGTGGATCATGGTATTGTCCTGGAACGTATTGAGAACTATGTTGGGATTTCTGGTACGTCACTTCAGTGGTTTAGATCGTATCTATCTGATAGATCACAATATGTCCACTATGATGGCTGCTCATCCAGGAGCTCCACTGTAAAATACGGAGTACGACAGGGTTCAGTTCTAGGCCCTCTGTTATTTTCGCTCTATATGCTGCCTTTAGGAAACATAATTAGAAGTTCTGGGGTAAATGTTCACTGTTATGCAGATGATACTCAGCTATATATGTCTATAAAGTCTGGAGAATTTCCACATGCTATGGAAAAATGTGTTTCCAGCGTGAGAGCTTGGATGACTGCAAATTTCCTTCTCCTTAATTCGGATAAAACCGAGGTTCAAATTTTCGGTCCTAAAAAATATAGAAATCATTTTTCCAATCTGACCTTAGACCTAGACGGCGTCAAAGTCTCTCAAAGCCAGCTGGTAAAAAATTTAGGAGTCACAATGGACCCAGACCTTTCGTTTGAGTACCATATTAAGCAAATCACCAGAACTGCATTTTTCCATCTACGTAATATTGCCAAAATACGAAGGTTCCTCTCAAAGGATAATGCTGAAAAACTAATACATGCATTTGTTACGTCCCGATTGGACTACTGCAATGTTTTATTCTCTGGCCTCCCAATTACCTACCTAAAAAATTTACAGCGGGTGCAGAATGCTGCTGCTAGACTACTGACTAGAACAAGAAAGTTTGATCACATAACATCTACTCTTGTCTCTCTACACTGGCTCCCTATCCAAGCCAGAGCTGACTTCAAAGTTCTACTACTAACCTACAAATCTCTGCATGGATTGGCTCCACTGTACCTCTCCGGTCTCCTTGCACCCTATTGCCCCGCAAGGACACTTAGATCTCAAGATGCCGGCTATCTGGTGGTTCCCAAAATTAAGAAAAAAACAGCTGGAGGTAGGGCGTTCTCATATAGAGCACCTCTTCTCTGGAACAAATTACCTGTCTCAATCAAGGAGTCTGATACTGTTTCGACATTTAAAATTAGGTTAAAAACGTTCTTGTTTAGTCAATTCTACGATTGCTAAAGGTAAGTATGTTGGTTGGAGACAACGGGGGACGGGTTGTTTTCATCCTTATTCGTATAAGTATAACTTATTTTAGAGTTCTCTCTCCTGGAACAGATTTCATGTTCCAACCGAGGGGGGCTGTCGCTGTCTTGGTGTGTGGGGCTGCATCAAATATCCCTCTTTGCTCAGTTAAATTGCTGCACTAGTCCACACTTGACTGGTGGGGATCTCACCTCATTCTATTATGACTGTAACTGTTAGCTGCTCCTGGCATTCTCTAATCCCTGCTCTCCTCTCTCTGTGTGTGTGTGTGTGTGTGTGTGTCCACCACACACATCCCTTGTGGTGTGGGGGGTTTGAGCTGTCAGCACCTGCCTGGTCGTCGGTCGGCCAACGCTGGACCTGGTTGCGAGTCTCCCGGTCCTGTACTACATCTATAAAGATTGAACAATGGATTTTTGTGTTTAAAAACCCATTGACACTGTATGACTATGTTAAGCCTGTGTTCTGCTCCTCTCTCTCACCAACTCTTTTTTTAAGTTGCACAATCCTCTTTCTATTTGCTGAGACCAACTTTCCAGACTATAATGATCCTTTATACATTTTATAAATATCCTTTATCTAAAGATAGATTTCAAAGACCCCAAAGAACTAGACAGCCCTGCAAACATTGTGACTGTGGGAACTTTTGTAAGAGCAGTTGTAAAATGACCTTCAATGTACACCTACAAATCATAGATACGTAAATACAACAACAAAGCTGAATAAGACCTTGCCGCATACCTCATAGTAGTTTCAACGTTTGACTCAACGTAGTCAACGTTTTCTTTATATCTAGTGACAGTGGTCATTCAGGGCCTGACATTAACTTTTTGAGGCACTTGTCCTTTGGACAAGTAGCCTACATTTACGTTTCACTTTTCCATGCACAAAAGTCACGTCCGGGTAAAGATTGTGCCTTTGACCTACGAAGATGAGCTGTAATATTATACAAATGATAACAATTGAGGTGTTATAATTTTTTTTATTTGTTACATTAAACATTTACACAATTTCTGCAGAATGAAACACTATGTTATGTACTGTATTGCAGCTTTGTCCCAATATCTCTACAGACCGTGCAGCTAATGTAATGCTCAACACCCGAACGGGGGCTTATTACTTGAAAGAGGAATTATTTACTGCATCTTCTCGGTTACACTATCAGGGCTTGGAAATACTGTGACTTGCTAAAGTAGGCAAATGGCTAGTAGAACATTTCATAATCATTTCAGTCAATCAAACAGCTGCAAGACCCAGTGAAATGTTAAATACAGCTAGCAAACTAACGTTATCTAGCATCGCTAAAGACATTGGCTAACATTGGAGAAGCCGCCTCCCTGAAATGAGTCTCTGCAGGTTGGGATGTCTGAGTGGGGCAAGTACATTTCTTTTCCACTTGCCCTACAAAAAAATACACTTGTCCCGGACAATCATGTCGTTAGCGTGTAGCTCAGATAAGTAGACTAGTACTACCGGTAAACTTATCTAGATCTAGAAATAGAAGACATCATGCTAGCTATGGGCTAGCTATGGGCTAACTTGCCAGTCCCACCTGTAAAATCCCCCCAAGATCATCCCTAATTAAATATTTTCCCCGACGTTGTAAACACATTTCCGATTAGATGTCCCACGTTTTGATGGTACTAGCAGAGCCCATATTAGACATTCTCTGGTACTAGCCTAGTGTTTATTTCTAATCGATTTCAATGGTCTCAAAGCGGGCTTTTTAAATTTTAATTAATTTTTTTATTGCAAAAATGTCAACAAATACAATGACAGTTCAGTCAATTCAGCAATGACCATTATATGAGAAACATCTTCAAGATCAATTTAAATAATACACAGCTATAAAGAAAATGACACAAAAAATCTTATACAAATGCAGAAACAAATTTTTCAGCATCAAAAAAATAAAATGTAAAGAGGCACAGGTTGTACTATAATTAACGAAACTTTTCATATAATTCAACCAGTTTGACACTTTTTTCATTATGTATAGATTTTAGTGTATTAATGAATTAATTGACGTCATTTAGAAAATGAGCAAATTTAGGCACTATAGAGGAAAATGTATGGCCTGGTCCTAACCAGACTCTCGTACATTGCATTTGTACATAGAGTCTGGCCTCGCTCCATTGACAAGCGTTCACTTCCTTGTAGGCGGGTACTATGTTGAAGTTTAAAACTATTGGATCTGCCCAGAGCCACTCTGGATCTGCCATAACCAATCGCTAACCTTCGCCTTAGCCAACTCCTTCACCACGGAGCTAGCTGCCGTAGCTGGAAAATAAAACTTTTCCCGAACCCCGTGGGGAGGAGGGCCCCAACATCATGACCACCAACAAAACTCAACAAGGATTGGTCTTGCTCCGGCTTTAACTTATGGATATTCGGTAGCGTTGCCACAACCGCAGAATAGCTTCGCTCGCATCTTTCTCCGCCGCCATTACTGAACTACAACTCAAACTAGTGCACGACATCAACGTCATCGTTCTCAGCCACTCCCTCTGTTCGCTGATTCGCCGGTAGAAAATCAACCTGAAAAATCTGACTTACGTACCTCATGGCCAGACCTATGTACAGAAGCGAAAATAAATTTGAGCGGAAGTACTTAGGAGGGCAGAGCCAGGCTAGAAAATGTACATTTATGTATAAAGAATTTAGCTAATAAAATAAAAACATCCCCTATGTATTCAATATCTGAATTGCAATGAGAAACATAACAAATAACAGTATGTATTGTCAATACAACATCTGATTTAAATTTGGAGGTAAAGAAATTTGACAAGTCAACCCAAAATTTACCAATAAGAAGGCATTTAAAAAAAAGCGGTTTTACAAAAAGTCAGTTTTACAAAAAGTATAGGTTGGCTCATTATTGCCAAATTTCAATACATATTCATTTGTAGGGTAGATTTTGTGTAGAATTCTTAAATGCATATCTCTAACTTTATTAGGGCAGTGGCGGCTGCTGGTCTTTCAAAGAGGGGAAGCTCATTTTCGGCCTACATCCTAAAAATGTTTTATTTATTTGGCTAGTTCACTGGCTAGTTCACCCCTAGTTCAAGTCTTTTAAGCCTTTTAAGCCTACGACACTAGCCTAGCCTACTGAATGAATGAACGAACGATCTAACAAAACAATATTAATCAAGGAGGAAATTTGGAAATTTGGTTACACTGAAACAAGGAACGTGGTGTATAATTGTATGAAATGTATGATGAAAATTGGTTAGC
This sequence comes from Thaleichthys pacificus, assembly GCA_023658055.1. Taxonomy (NCBI): domain Eukaryota; kingdom Metazoa; phylum Chordata; class Actinopteri; order Osmeriformes; family Osmeridae; genus Thaleichthys; species Thaleichthys pacificus. Next base: position 6,890,412 of record CM042867.1, read on the forward strand.
AATTTCGCAAAGCAAATACCAAGAAATACGTTGCTGCAATTTGTCTTTCAACTACAGTTGCAAAATCCGCAATGGGACTGAACTTGAATAGCTCTGGTGACTTTTTGTAGTACAAAATTACTGTCAATCAAAAGGAGATGCAGTCTTTCGACAGACCCTCCAATCATCACGCGGAAGCCCAGCGTCCAGGCCAGCCCACTCCTCCATTCACCCCCAGAGACGCTGAGCGTCCGAGGCGGGACATAATCTCAGCATTCATCCAATGACCGTATAGTTTCGAAGCACTGAAAAAAACTGTTAAAAGCAGCCCCATTGAAGTCCATGGAAGCTGAGCTTACATTTACATTTAGTCATTTAGCAGACGCTCTTATCCAGAGCGACTTACAGTAAGTACAGGGACATTCCCCCCCGAGGCAAGTAGGGTGAAGTGCCTTGCCCAAGGACACAACGTCATTTGGCATGGCCGGGGAATCGAACTGGCAACCTTCAGATTACTAGCCCGACTCCCTCACCGCTCAGCCATCTGACTCCCAGCTTCAACAGGGAAATGCACTGTGACGCTACGGGAATATATGAGAAGGAACTCAGTCAGTCGACCTGCTAATATATGTAGCTGATTCTGAAAGAACTCGTCTTCGATATGAACGTGTTCTAACGCATTTAAAATGTTAACACAATAGTAAATATTTGACCATTAATTTTTTGAAATTTTAGGGGACGCTGAGCTTCCCTTGCAGTCTTAAAGAAATCGCCACTGTATTAGGGATACAGAATTATGGTAAAATGTTTTTTGTTCAATTTATATTTTCTATTAATGAGTTCCAAAAAAACTTCCCCCTAGGAGTGACACGTTTCTTAGAGAAGAAAATACTTCTTATCATTTTATTATTACACTTTGGATCATAAATGCTATTGTCACCGACTTTGAATGATTGTTCAGTCTTTATAATCTCTCCAAATGATAAATGACACTTTATCAAATGAACAAAGGTCTCAAAGCGGGCTTTGGTCTGTCGTCTACCCAACGTGACGTCATGCAATGCATTGTGGGGGAAAGAAGAATCATTGCAAAAAGTACTTTTTCGTATTATATTCCGTTTTGTGACACCCAACAACATCAGATACAATTGATAACAGTTTAAATGTTTATTACCAACAAGTAACTAGCGCAAATTCATTGGAAAAATAAACCTGCCATATGGCCTTTAAGCTTTTGGATAAAACCGGAAATCGCAGAAAATCTATATAACCGGAAATTGACGAAGAAGAGTGCGTTGATACTTTGTGCTGCCAATTCATAATACGATACGGGATAAAAGGTAGGCTAGAGAGAATACATAAATGCAATCGTTTACACATATTGTAACTAAAATAAGGAAGGAAAAAATCATTAAGACGTAGAGCTAACACTAAAGTTTAAAATGTTAAGTGCAAATATGCACAAAAGTAGGCTACCAGTATTGTAGAGCTAGCTAGACTAATACCTCGTTTAAGATTACGTTTAAAGATAAGGGGTAGTGCTAGCAAGTCTAATTCGTTGTCATTTTTTTAATGTCATTGACTTAAAATGTAATTAAATATTCCAGGCCGAGTCCAAATGAAAGGAAGCATGATTCATGAGCGAAAAGGCTTGTTAGCTGGCTCATACTAGGAATGAAGTTGAGACCTAACGTTAGAGCTAACCCTAACCATAGCTAATAGGGCCTACTGTAATCAACGTTTCGTTTAAGGTTCATCATAGAAAGCTGGCACCAGCTAGCTTCCTATGGATGATATATGTAGATTGATAAAGTAGTGCTTGTTGTACCAGTTGATATTATAAACAGCTTCGTGACATTGCCTAGTCTACCTTTGTGGACACTGCAATTTAAAAAGCAACCCATCTGTTTGCAATCCACTGTGGAATTGCTAACGTGGTACAGATGGTGTATCTTATGCTATCTACCTGAGCTGTAGCATCTGTTTCAATTAGACTAGGTTTATTTGCTATATCAGGGATTATCTATCTTTTGTTCTTAACTAGCATGTGCTGCCTATATTAAGTACAGTAGAGGAAACCATCTTTCTTACATTTAGTAGACACCCTTATCCAGAGTGTCTTCCTTATTAGACAAGCACATTAACAACACACTAAAGAAATAACTAGCTACATTATTAGTAGCACATAGTAATTTAGGCCAACAAACTTTTAGATTAGCTAGTTAAATTGCAACTTTTTTGCCTATCTGATTCAAACCTGTTATTTGAAACAGTTTTAGATACCTAACCTAACCTGTAGATAACTAGCTACTTCTCAAGTTAACTGATTTGTATGTGTGCCTGCCAGGTTTAAGTAGTTTTGTATGGGTGATCAGTGATCATTTGTATTCCTGCCCTCACTTGTAAACTGCACCTGTATTTAGCTGCCCAAAAGTACTTTTTTTTGGATACTCAAACATTAACTATCCTTTTGGGGTCTGTAAACTCAACTACACAATCACAACAAATTGTTGTAATTTTTTTTAGCAGGTTACTTGGGATGTATGAGAGATCACCAGAGCCAAGGAGCTTGGGCAGTGAGATCACAGGAGGATAGAGTTGCATTGTCCTCTGACAGCTACAGATGCCCTGACCCTGGCAGCCATAGTTGACAGCAATGGCCAGTGATTCACAGCAGTTACCTTCTCGAGGACCGTACATTGGTGTAATCACCAACAGAACCACCAACCTGGTGATACGTGGGGCCATGCTGTTCACCGTTGGGGTGTTCTTGGCCCTGGTGCTCAACCTGCTGCAGATCCAGAGGAACGTCACTCTCTTCCCCCCAGATGTCATCAGTAGTATTTTTTCCTCAGCCTGGTGGGTGCCACCCTGCTGTGGTACAGCCTCAGGTAACTCATGTAGAGACAACATACACAGCTTGATGCCAGTTATGCAAGCTACAGTGTTATAAGATTAGACAATGGAAATACTCTTAAAATATACTCTTATTTGGTTTTAAGTCAGTATTTATCTTCATCACTCAAACAGCACTAAGAAAGGAACATACCAAATCAAATTTATAATTTTTATTAACTGCATGTCAGTGTACATCACCATGCATGCTACCTTTTTATTGAATTGACCTCCCCTGGGTCTACAACAGTAAAGGTCATGTAAGTCCCAGGTGGACCACGAAGCAAAGCACTATAACCCAAGGCACATGCCGCAGAGGATGCTGTTCTATTCCTTCAGGACATTTCCACTTGTTGCTTGAGTACACTTGCTTCAAACCCATCATGTTGTACTGGCTATATTAGGCATCTTGTAAATTGGCTGTAATTACCTTTGTGATCTACTAGCCTTTTCTTATTATTACCAGTGTTCCTCTATGTTGATTTTGCTGTGGCGGCCGCCACATTTCTGCCGCCACGGTATCAGAAATAGGGCTGTACAAGAGTCTATCAGCAGTGATTGAGTTCATGTCGGAGAATAGCACGGACACAGGCTTCACACCGCGAGCGGGCACGCACGCCACTCGGAGGAAAAGGGAGAGAACTGCCGCTATCTGGAGGATAACTAGCCAGTTGAGATCGCGTGTGTGCGTCCTTGAGAACTGCAAGTCGTATAACTTGTTGTCAGTTCATTTACGTTTTTAAAATTAAGTTAACTGGTGATTTTCGTTGTTTGTGTTCTTCACCTGCTAGCAAAATTCCACGTGGCTGTTGATTTGATAGCGATTGCTGAACGCCCTTGCTCACGTTTGTATTTTAGGTGCATTATTATTTTTAATACATTATTATGTTTCATACGTAAAACATTTGCCGGCGGAGCTGGGGGGGGCATGTTGTTTGGACAGACCTGCCCCCACTGCAAAAAAAAAATCCTAAAGGCAACACTGTATTACGCATCTTATTCTCCCATTGGAGTCTATGGCAGCCCTTAGAACCATATGGTAAAAGTTGTGAAATTTGGCACACTCATTAAGGACAGTCTCCTAATCAATTTCACCAAGTTTCATGTCTCCCATTGGAGCACTCTAGCACCACCAATTGGTCAAAGTTGGAAGTGCGTGTACACGTAACCTTTTGAACCTTATGCCTGATTTTCAAAGATGAGGTATTGTTGGATTCCCTGGATCAACACGAGTTCAACGCACTCTATGGCATCATTTCCAGTTATATATATCATCCGCCATTTTGAATTTCAAGGAAAAACCTTTTTCTCTACTCCTCAATTTTTTGTCCGATCTTCCCCAGAATTTGCACACATGATCTTCAAGCCTCAAAAAAGTGGAAGGATTTGTGATTTTCGCAATCGTTTGTCAGTTACAGCCAATAAAAGTCGTCAATGATAACTGTTGATTTGATTGCCTTAAGTGATTCCTTTGTCTGGTAATATCTTGGGAACTCCTTGTCTGACACATGTTAATTTACGACACCAGCCAAATTGATGCGGCCGCCATTAATGATAAAAGCACAGATTCTTCAGACCAAGCCTCACAAAAGTTATCATGTTTTTATTCTAAATCAGCAGCAATGCTGCCAATAATAATAATATAATAAGTCTTTATTTATATAGCACATTTCATACAAGAATTGCAGCTCAATGTGCTTTACATAAAATCAATAAAAACAAACAATAATAATAAAAACTATAATACAAGTGATAAAAGTAATATAAATAACAAAACAAATTAAATGGAACAAAACAAAATACAAGCCGCAGTCTTTGCGGGAATCAAAAGCACATATAAGCCGCAATCTATCTGCGGTCTCTCAAATCCGTTTTAGACTCGAGCTGCCTTTGCAGTTTCCAAAACATATAACAACCCAGACTAGCCGCGATCTATCTGCGGTCTCTTGAATACAAAAAACAGTAATAAAACAATAAATAAATAAAAGTAGTAAAACAGTTCTGAGATAAAATTTGTTAAATGCTTTGGTAAAAAGATTTTAAGCTGTCTTTTGAAAATGTTGTATTCCGTAGCCAAATAGGATGTTGGGTCGTATCTCAGGAAATCTTTGCTGCATTGACACCAAACTTGCTACATGTACTTGGAACCTTGTACTGAGGATGTTTAAAATGTTTCTTAGGTCTGATTTGCTTGGCCCCCTCATTGCTGCTTGCAGCTATATTTTAAAACTATATAGGTTACAAAATAGTTGGACACAGCCTCGCTGCAGTCTCTGAACAATACTCGTATGCTGTTGCAGCAATGAAGATGGTTGCTTGATTTATTTGCTGCCTACTCAATTTCTCTCTATCCCACTGTTTCTCTCTTTTTTTCCCTATCAGCCATGATTGGTCTGCTGTACCCTTGCATCGACAGTCGTCTGGGAGAGCCTCACAAATTCAAGCGTGAATGGTCAAGTGTGATGCGTTGTGTAGCTGTGTTTGTGGGTATCAACCACGCCAGTGCTGTATCTTTCTAAGTTAGCAGAAGTTTAAAATCACCCATGGCTTTGAAAATCAACATCGTTATAGTATAAAATCATTGCCAGTTTTGGCAAAACTTTGGCGTAACTTTTAAAGTCTTTGTACGAAAACAATCTTGTATTTCATCATAGAATTCGCAAACAGTTTTGGCATCAATCATGTTATTTTATACATAAGAATGTGACCACTTTTAGCTGTGGAAAATACAATGTAAACATTACTGGAAACAAACCATGTGCAGACCCTTAGTAGCAATCATAAGCTAAATCCTACATTGTACTGTTTGTAAATTTGTGTAACCAAGTTGTGATGCAGCCTTTGTAGGGAGTCAGGTGGCTGAGCGGTTAGGGAATCGGGCTAGTAATCTGAAGGTTGCCAGTTCGATTCCCGGCTGTGCCAAATGACATTGTGTCCTTGGGCAAGGCACTTCACCCTACTTGCCTCGGGGGAATGTCCCTGTACTTACTGTAAGTCGCTCTGGATAAGAGCGTCTGCTAAATGACTAAATGTAAATGTAAGTACAGAAGATAATCAAGAACCATAAGTTCAGTCCTAACAGTTTTTCAATGGTTGGTACCAAGGAATGGGCTGTATTTGTATTTATTTTACCAGACACAGTACAACTGTAACATCAATTCAACTACAATAGTACATCATTCTGAAGTTGTGATGGTATTAATCAATGTAAGAACCTTAACCACCTCCCTCAGAAAGTTGACTTTGCTAACAATGTGCAGCTGTCCCTGACCCTGGCTGCCCTTTCAGTCGGCCTGTGGTGGACCTTTGACCGCTCACGCAGTGGTTTTGGCCTTGGTGTGGGCATTTCCCTGCTGGCTACCCTGGCCACTCAACTCCTAGTCCACAATGGAGTGTTTCAGTAAGTACACACAAACTTTTTACATGGCACACATCACACTGCCAACACGCACACATACATACATTTCCTGGTGAAATTAAAATAGTTCCAAACTCTTGTTAAATCAACCAATATTTGTGCCTTAGTGGTGCAGATATGATGCATAACATACAATATTGATTGTAACTTTAAAATCTAGGCATCCTCAATTATAAAATCCTGGACATTTACACTTTCTCCACAGACATGTATGAGTAGGGTTAAGAAACATTTCATCTGAAACCAAATTGGGCAACATGGGTTATGATGTGGTATACTTGAGTGACATTTCAGTTTGGGGCTTGTTCTATTCTGAGGAAGAAGGCCACAATCGTTATGGTACACAATAAACAGGGCGCATTTATATGTTCAATTCATAGTCATTACCACACTATGAAAATAACTACAGAAGTCTCAACACAATCTAATAAAGTTTAATGTGCTATCCATGCTGTGAATACTATTCTAAGTCTACCCATCTGACTTACTCAAGTTGCATGTGAAATGTATTTATGGAATGGAGAAAAAAAAAATCGGTGTGACAAGCTCTAGGTTAAAAAACATTGACCAACCTCTTTCAGAAGTGTTCTTCATTGTGTATTCTGAATTAGAAAATAACATTATTTGGAGGAAAAAAACACAGCCGCCTTCCAGTCTCCCAAAGTTGAATTGTTGCTTTCAATGAGAATACATTTAGTTGAGAACCCTAATGTTTGTTGCTATGCTAACATACCTCTTCTTTTATATCAGGTATACATCTCCAGACTTCCTATACATTCGCTCCTGGTTACCCTGCATCTTCTTTGCTGGTGTGATAACCATGGGAAACATAGGAAGACAGCTAGCCATGGTAAGAAACACAGTTTGCATCCAACTTGTCACTAGACTTTCTTAACTTGAGATCAACAATATATTCTGTAACTCAATAAAATTGTGGAAGTCTGTCTATCTTTTAATATGAATTCACAAAACAAGGATTTTTCACTGTAGTACATTTTACATGTATTCCTATCTTGGCTTATTTTTTCTCAGTATGAATGCAAAGTTGTTCAAGAAAAGACTCATCAAGACTGACAGTTCAGAGATCTACATAAAAAATGAAGTTCATCAAGCAACAAAAAGCCTGTTGAAATTTAAGAACTTCTTTATTGCTCAGCTTTGAAAAGGATGGGTCAACTATGGCGGCAGTGGAGTGCACGCACTGCTAAAGAAAAATAAACAATGCTTTTCTGCGAGTCAGTATTTTGATCGGCCCATTGAAGTAAAACTATATGATCCCACATCTGTCAACATCATGGAATTAATATGAAACAGTTTTATATGAAATCGACATGAGAATAATTTTACAGAAAATTTAAATAATTACACAATGAGAGAAATTAGTGGAAGTTAAGATTTCTTCAGTGTAGTGTCGTTGCAATCTATGATTGTAACTTCACAGGAACAATAACTTCTGATCTTGTGGTGTTTGGATAACCTTAGCTCCTGTGGTTTGGATCATTTGGCTTCATTTTGCCAAACACACTTTTACAAGGGATCAGCTATGACTTGTGTATCTCATGTAATAGAGCCATCCATAACTTCTGTAGATATAGTATTGTGTCCAAATCTTAAGTATAAACGTTCAATTTATAGTGCATGTCCTTTTGGCTGTAATGGCCCTTGTTGATGCCATCCCTGCTAATCAGTGTGGTGGGTCCAGAGGGTGTTCCTGACAATACACTAACCAATTCTACATCATACATCCGGAGAGGGAGTCTGGTGGCTCTTATTCAAATACAATAACGGCCAACTGGGTCGGACCCTCTTATGGTCAGCAGGTCAGACCCCACTGTTTTTGGTTGGTGTGTTCTGGCCTTCACTTGCCCCCATGTCCATATGGGTGGCTGCTTTATCCTGTCATACAACCTCTCACATCTGCTAAATTAGACCAGTATAACTGGATTCAGCCATTGGTCTGAATAACTTGAATGGGACTATACTGTTAACTGACTGGTTTTTGGTGTGAAGGGAGTATAATAAAGTCTTGTTGAATAAAATCGAGGGTGATCTCGATTGATTTGTTTTGGTCACGTAATAATGAAAGAGTCCAAATACAGTGTTATATAACACACTGCATGTTGAGTTTAAAACCTGTCCAGACGTGGGGTCGTATTCACAAAACATCTCATCTTACCACTAAGAGTTTTCCTAAACGTCAGTAAAAGTTCTTAGCAAAGAGTTTCTTCCTAAAACATATTCACTAAGCTGCAGAGACCTACTTTTACTAAGGAATACAGAGAAATCTTAAGCTAAGACAAAGGGCGGGGTTGACCTAGTTGCTAAGGATGATGTCAACAAGCTTACTAACTATGCCCACAGTGTTTGGCTAATGGGGGATGTATTGCTGTCAATGATTTCATCTTATTACACGGCTCTTCTTAATGCTGTAGAATGCTCCATTCATTTGAATGGGGCTTCCCAAAGTTCTGTGGTCTGTCTATTTTTCCATATTTGACCGTTGCTATGCATAATTGACCACTGTCAAGGGAAGTGGCCTTTTTGCCTCGGATTCATGTCTTTCGTAGCACTCCACAAGTAGTCCGGTAACTTATCAACCCCAGCATATTCCGTTGCTTAGCGACGTCAGCTGAATTGAAGCCTAGCGGAAAAAAAACTTAGCCTACATACCAGGCAACTATGGATGAGTTTCTGATTAACTTTAATATTTTGGGGAAATACGGTGATTTTGATACTTGGTTAAAGGCTGAGTTGTTGCCATCGCCAGTGAAGAAAAGACAAAGAGAGGACAGCAGCGTTGCTTAGCGACGTCAGCTGATTTGAAGCCAACGTCTTTGAAGTTCAACGTCTTTGGCGAACTATTTCTCTGCTGATCAACACTACGAATGGTAACAAATAAATTGTAAAAAGACCGGTCATTATCGGGAAAATAAGCCCCTTCAGGGCGGAAGCTACACCCCTCCGCGAAGGGGCTTATTTTCCCGATAACGACCGGCATTCTATACATTATCCCGCTTATTACATGGCTACTTGCCAAAACGAAAAAAATTACTTGACAGTGTGTCTTTTTACAATTTATTTGAGAGAAATAGTTCGCCAAAGACGTTGTGTCCCCTTACATAGACATATTGTAGAACAAGGTCACATGTTGCGATTTGCAACATGCGTTTTTTTTTTTTTTTTGCCATTTTCAAATAGATGTTCAATTGTAGGTTGTGTCACTAATTAAAGAACTTTATGTAAGGGATAATGCCCGACAAGGTGCGCGTCGGACGGTTCACGCCTCCGCATCGTCCATTATCAGGTGATATTGTACACCTCGAAGGGCATTATCCCGCTTATATCATAGTCACTTGCCAACGATTTTTTTTTTTACAAACATTCATTTATGTTTTCAGGCGTTTTGCAATAGAAATCTAACGTTTTTTTAACGTTAGCCAACTCTGATATCTCTAGTCCGCTCAGCTCATAGAACCAACACCGGCTTTCCTTTGGCTGAGCTATTAGCCCGAAAGCTAATGTTATGCTAGCAAGATTCAAAGGCAATAACATTGTGTACGGTTGACAAACAGTAAATATAATTTTACAGTATGTTTGACAAGAAGATGTGCTAGCTAACCAGCCATGTCACTGTCCCAAAATCAATATCAAGATTTTCACGAACAAAGTATCGGCCATATACTTAGTACTAGGCTACAGTACGGCCGCAGCCTGTGGAGCGAGTTGAATAGCAAATGATGTGAGATGACCGCATCAAAGTTGACATTCTCCAAACAGTAATTATAATTTGACAGTATGTTTAACAACAAGACTAGCCAGCTATCCAGCCATGTCATTGTCCCCAAATAAAATCAACATTTTAAGAAGAAAATAATCGGCCATGTGTAGAGTTGCGGCTACTGTCGTGTTGGCCGCAGCCTGTCTGAAGTAGATTGACTAGCGAGGTGAATAGCGAATGGGATGTGAGATGAGCGGTTACGTGACACTGACACAGTACATTCATAGAAGTAAAATTTGTCAAATAGGTTAAAATAAATATTGAAGTCACTCATTGTTGTAAATACAAGTTAGCTTCTTTCAAATTGTAAATGGAGGTTTGACTGCATCCCTGTTGTTATGGTTACTTATTTCAGACACTTTATACAGGCTCATATACTACGTAGCCAGCGCAATAATTTAGAACGGTGAACAGACAGTTTTGCTGCAACTACGTAGTAGGTGTTCGTATATCACCGGATAATGGACACCCCTGCAGCCAGATCAGAATCAAGTATTCACCCAGACCATGGTATAAGTTTAGCTAATTGTCAGTCTCTTGCATGTGCATCTCATAAAGAAATAGCGAATATGCATAATGACCGCCGTATGAATTGTCAATGTCAAATCCTACAATTTCACAAATATGAACTATAAAAAATAGGATTCCTAAAATTAGGACTGACACGCCCATTATTTTTAAGAGTTTCTCCTAAATCAGCAAGTTATGAGCTACTTTTAGCCTTAAGGTGTTTTGTGAACACGGCCCCTGTTCTATTGTTCATTTCCATATGTAGTTAAGCTTCAGTGACTGTTCTGGAAATGTGTGAGAAGATTGTGAGGCAGTTGATTTGGTGAAATGGAAACAAGAACAAGATGCCGTATTTTATATTTTTTCATCTGAAGATGCGTCACACATTGACGTTATAAAATTAATGAGGATTTCAATGCCATATGTGTGAAATGAAATCCCTTCAAGCAGTATTTTTCGAAAAGATGATAGGTAATTTAGTTGAACCTAATAAAGATGTGAGGAGGGACATTTTCTGTCATCATCGAATAAGTGAAGAGTTGAAAAGTATAATTTTATAATGTCAGCGTTCTAGCTGGGACTGAGTTTATGTCACAAGAAGAAATGCGGAGAAAGGATCAAGTAATTAGTTGCTGTTTCATCCTTACCAATATCATCTCTGGGACCTGAACATGTGAAACTTGTTTTGTCCAATAAAGAACATACTATTTGTTTACATCTTTCTTTTGTTATTATTAGGGAATTCCTCCTGATAGCAGCTATCACACAACGATACAACCGTAGTCTAGGGGTAGACTATCTCTGGATCCCGCTGTCTACCGGAGAACCCCCTAATATGTATGCGTTGCATAGGCGTGTTAGTAAGATGTGTCTGTGAAGTGCCAGGGGGATTTGCCAGCTTACCTTGCTATGTCACTTGGCCAGCCCAGGCGAATGGCCCTGCGCCGACTAGCACTGTCGTAGCCGTTAGTTCAAATAGGGAGGAAACAAAAGAAACAAACACAAACGAAATGTCCGATAGGCAAAGAACTTCCCAGCAGGTGAGGTCACGGCGTGAGAGCAAGGCCGTCTCTCTCTGCACCTCGAGGTGATTCCACTCCGCCCTCCCGAGTGCTCCCAGGTGAGCCATTATCACGTTGCTCATCTCGCTCAGCCAATGAGCAGCCTTTGTAAACCGGCACTCCCCCTGGTGTATGGGATGTGAAAGTGGTAGTGGACTGTCTAGGTAATGCATCTCTCTTTGCCTACCGTAACATCCCTCCCCCCTTCAAAAAATCTCATCTATTTCTATATTTTTTCCCTCCTTTTCCACCACTTTAAAGATTTTTTCCTTATTCTTTAAATTTCTCTCTAAAATCCGAACTTCTCAGAAACTGCACTGACAAGTTTCTTAATATGTAACATATTACAAAATGAACATACAGTGAACCTCAAAGTCCATTGACACCTCTTTCCTATGCAAATCTCAAAATGAAAAGATTTGGCTGTAAAACGCTAGCTTTTCAACAAAGCCACCAGACTGACGTCAGTCCGGGGACCGCCTTTTTTGGCTCTGGTTTGTATCTTTGTCACGCCCCAAAATGTACATCCAGACCAGCCCACTCACTGGTGTTCTTGCCCAGTCCGAGGTAGCGTAGATCTCCGATACTAGTTTAGCTGCGCGTTGCTCTGTGTAGGCTACTTCTAAGGAATTACAAAGAAGAACGTTTTGAATTATAACAAGGATATTGAAAATGGATCACGGTCGTAAATGCTGTGTTCCAGGCTGTACAGGGAAGGCTAACACTCAGTCTTCCCAAGGAGCCAAACATTCGACAGGCATGGCTGCTGTTTGTCTATGAGAAGATCCTGGCGAAGTTCGACACTAAATTATTAATTTGCTCTAAACATTTCACCCAAGACAGTTTTGACAACCTTGGACAATTTCAAGCAGGATTTGCTAAGAAGCTGAACCTGAAAAGATGTGCTGTTCCGACCGTACGCTCATCGCAACCGCAAGCTGTAAGTAGGCTACACAAACTTGCGGTTGTGATGAACGTAAGGTCGGAACGCACCTCTTTTCAGCAACAGCTTCATAGAAAATCCTGCTTTAGCTACATTGCCCTAGGATTTCAAAACCGTCCTTTGTGAAATGGTTCGCGCAAATGTGTCGAGGGTCGAACTGCACAGGGATCTCCTACGCTACGGTATAGACAAACATCAGCCATGCCCGTCTAGTCAATGTTTGCTAGACTCTAGCTCATCTGCTTTTTATTAATGCTGATTTGCAAGGATTGCAAGAACAGCTATAGCGAAAACACCTAGACTGTAGGCATGTAAACTAGTTTAGCTTGCTAACGCAAGAGCATAAGTAGAATGTGTGATGATTTAGCCTAGTTTATTGGCAATGGGGCTAACGTTGTTTCATGTTCCTTCCTTTCATTCAAATAAATAACCTGTGTTGTTATGTAAATCTACAATTCACGATGCATGTTTGTCCAGATCTTTGTCAGGTTCTTTTTCAGCAAGATGTCTAGAGCTAGCTAACTGAAGCTGAGTTGAATCACGATATAGTTTGGTTGCTAAGCTGTAACGTTCTACCCACCTAAGTCAATCCAGTTTGCTTCGACAACAGAAGTGGAAACAACTAACGTTATCATTTCAAATGATATCTAGTCAATCTGTTGAAAACAGTGTTGTGTAGACACAATAGGTTTATTTGCACGTTTTTATTTCAAGTCTCCAACTTCGGTGTTTCAGTGAGTGCTGTTGGCCGTGTTGCGTTTTTGCTCCCCAGCTTCACTGTTGGAAACCAACCAATCAGCGCGCAGCTCATCTAAATATTAATGAGCATACCATAAAAGGAGAAAAGCTAGTGTTTTTTCCCGGGAACATTTCAGAGGATCTATCAGGGGGCATAGAACAGCACCCGGGCCATTTTCAACCCAACCAATGTTACATACCCTATTCGGAGACCTTAAGGAACAGTGTGAAATACAAAAAAAAAAACAGTCAATCACCCCTTTAAATTTGCGACAAGGTATCCGCAATAACGTTGTCTTTCCCAGGTAAATGTTTAATGACTATATATATATATATATATAGGGCTGAAGTATCAAACTCCACCGGAAAACCCGCTGGTTGGAACCACTGAACTTGGCTAAGAATGTGAGAGGGCTGTGATCAGTATAGACCATAATATCACCACCTCCTCCCGACAGATATACTTCGAAGTGCTGCACGGTTAACACCAGCCCCAGCGCTTCTTTCTCCACGGTGGAATAACCTCTTTTATGTTTGTTCCATTTCTTTGAATAATAAGCCACTGTTTTTTCTACTCCTGAGGAGTCAGCCTGCAACAGAACTGCCCCTGTTCCTACATCACATGCATCCACCGCTAATCTAAATGGAACCTCAAAATCTGGAGCAGCCAACACGGGCTCACATGACAGAATGGCTTTGACCTTTTCGAATGCAATCTGACACTGGACAGACCAAGAAAACTTAACATCTTTACGCAGCAAATTGGTCAGTGGTTCGGTAACCGCAGCTAAGTTGGCCACAAAATTCCTATAAAACCCACACATACCCAATATCCGCATTAACTGCCTGCGTGTGTTTGGAGGCGGCACATCAAGGATGGCCTGGATCTTGGCTGCCCTAGGCATAACAGACCCTTGGCCCACCTGATGCCCTAGGTATGTCACTTGTCCCTTCCCCAGCTCACATTTAGGCAAATTCACCACTAGATCTGCTTTCGCCAATCCATCAAAGAGCTGTTCCATGTGCTGTATATGATCTGGCACCACCGGCGAGCTCCACTCACTTTGGGCCGGTTCAACAGCACCAATGTCCATCATATACTGTAACTCCTCTCTCACAAGAGCACGTTTAGCTGGATGCATCCTATAGGGATGTTGCGTAAAGGTGACATGACATGCTGTTTTTGGATGCTTTTATATAAGCCTTAGTGGTCCCCTAATACTGTATCAGAAGTCTCTTTCCTGAAATTCAGCCTTGGTGCAGAATTACAGCCACTACTAGCAGTCCCACAAGGAGCTTTCCTCAGAACACGCTGTTTTGGTGTCTGTAGCTTTAAATGCTAATAGGAGCCACATAGGGCGGCACCATGCGCTAATGTTTACAATGGATGTATCGCAATGGCTGTAGCCCCGTTGCTGTAAGATGCCTCAAATTTGCCCATTCTCATCTGATAACCCTGGTTTGCAGAGGTACACACTCAGTCATTTCAATGAGGGGAAAGGCGGATATCGCGCAAATAACAAAAAAGTGTACAACACTCACGTTAGTCGTTACAGCATGTGTATTCACACACATACTTGATGCTATCTACCTTTCCATTAGCAACAGTAACTCAGCTGTTAGCTGCAGAGCTAATGTTACAGCCACATTCTAAGGGTAGCAAGCTAGGTAACCATATACAGTAAAGCTACAAAATGATATAGCTTAGTTAACTTACTTGTCCGAGGTTAGTAGCTGGACGAAGGAGAGTTAGTACTGATCCAGAATTTAATTTCAGCAAGGCCAGTTTTGTATTAGCTCAAGTTGAGGAAACAGTCGTGGCTGAAGTGTTTGGCGCAGACATACAAAACAAATGCGCCTACAACAGAAGTTGTGTCGGCGCATTTCCAGCGAAAATAAAATTAAGATACTGATTGTTTAGAGGCTCGGATGAAGGAACTACACACAGACTTGTGTGTTGATTTGTACATCCAAGCACTGAGCAACTGTTATGCTTCGTTCGTTTGCTAGCCATGATGTCTCTGCAGGAAAAAACGATATTGCACTCGCCCTTGCACGATCGTAGCTCAGTTCCTCATGGGCGGGCCAGATTATCTGGGCGGGCACAGCAGAGAGAAGGGCGGTAGCCTGGCTCCTTGCGACGTCACAAGGAGGAGATTTTCAAACCGAGCGTTTGAGCCTTCATTTTCTCAAAGGCGGAGAAGAACACCCAGGGCTTGGTTTACACCTATCGAAAATTCTAGCCACTGGGGGACCAAAGGCAGGCTAGGGGAACTCATTAATGTTAAATAACCTCCTAAAGTGAAGTTTTCATGTCATGTGACCTTTAATGGCCGGAGCCTCACCGGTCTCCATGTCATGTATGATCAGAGATGTAAGCCCTGGCCTATCTCTAAACAGGGATAGATGACACTGAACCAGTGCCTTTACATCTTGTTGGAAAGGAAGTAAATGTTTCAATAACATCCAGATCGTTCAAGGCAGCCGAATTCTGTAGCCGAGCACTGACTGGTCCTCGACAGTCTACCTCTGCAGATGGCTCTGCCTCTGACGGCAAAACACAACCCATCTGCTCACAGGTTGACAAGCTACACACACTTTTTTGGCTGGACCGTTCATAGTACTTTTTCAAAAGATTAACATGGCATAACTGGCTGGACTTACAACGATCAGGGGTTCCAACCACATAGTTGTGATCCCCTACTCTCTTTACAACCAGATATGGTCCACAGAACCGTGTGCCAAAACCATCCCCCCTCATTGGCATTAGCACAAGCACCTGCTCACCCTCTGAAAAAAACGCGCGCTACTGCCTTCTTATCATACTGTTTCTTCATGACTTTTTTGGACTCTTGCAAATTCCTACGGGCTACCTCACAGGCAGAGTTCAGTCTGTCCTTGAACACAGCCACATACTGCAACAAACTAGGGGTGGGCGGTATACCGGTATGAACGCGAATACCGGTATTGCGTTGTGCACTGGACAATGCGCTGCACGCATTGTCCCAGCCAATGAAAGTCAACAAACAAGCTAGCGCAACTTCGAGGAAGCAAACATTCATATGAGTAAACTGCTTTTGTTGGCAAGTGTAAGCAAGTTAGCCTGACGTTGTCATACTCATAATTCTTGTCAGAATATGAGAACTCTCCATTGGGCTGTGACTATGGGGCGTGTTTCAACCGAACCCGGAAAACAAATGCCTCTTCGCTCAATTGGATAGACCTACAACCAATCAGAGCAACGTAGTATGTTAACTTTTACCAAACCCCGTAGGAAGGACGGCAAAAACATATTTTCCATCGACAAATGCCTTGATTGCGTTTCTCTGTTCCTCTTTCAAAATTAATGCGCTGTCGATGTCTTCTAAAACAGACTCGATGACAGAATCATAACATCCCAGCTCTCCAGCGGTAGCCATGTTTGTTGAAAACGAATTCAATCAAAGCGCTCTTTGGTGACGTGGTTGATTACGTTACTGTTGATCATCTGTCCATCATCGTATAAAGCCCGCCCTGACAATTTCATTGGTCCGAACAGCTTCTGTTCGGACATTAGTTGTTCCCCAACGGAGATTCCCCAGACCCATCTTCCCGACCAAATAATTTTGTGGGCGGGGATAAGATGGGCTGGCAGCCAGGCTAGGTAAATGCACCAGAATGCGGGAAATTGCATCTACATCTTAAAAAAAAATTCTGGTGGAGAAACCCCCAGACTCCCCGGCAAAATGTGTCCCCCCCACTTTCAAAATGCTGCTGACGCCCATGGGAACAACTATGTCCGAACAGAAGCTGTTATGTTGTATACCCTAACGTTATGTTGATAACGTTATTATGTTCACGTCATACGTCAAATAAACATTAACTCTGTACTTCACCCGACTTCAGCTTAACCCTTGTGCTGCCTTCGGGTCACATGACCCAAATGTTCATAACGAACCATCGTTGTGTTTACCCAATTTTATCCAATACAAAAACAAATAAAAATAATTTTCTTTTAACCTTCGCAATGTGGGGGGTCTGAGACAGCCCAACGGTTAAAAGAAAATGCTTCACTTTGTTGTTGTATGCGGTAAAGTTGGCGCAATACGACGGTGGGTCACAATGACTGATGGGTCAGAATGACCCGAAGATAACACAAGGGTTAAACGATTGATTCTCTCAAAAACTTCCACGACAATACCCTGCCAGCAGGTCCCGAGACACGTGTGACGTTGCGGTGAAGTGTGGGCGTGATAGCACCGTGAGGCCATTGCGTGCTGACTGTGCCCTAAGGGGATCTGAGCGTGGGGTTGTAGTGTGCCGTGCCCCGTGGGGGTGTTTATATAAGAGGGGCTGTCCAAGTGACAGACACCTTGGTTGGCCCGGTGGGGGTCTCTACGTGCGGGTGCTCTGACTTGTGCGCCGGAAGATCTGTGTGCTTGGCTCCATGCTGTACCTTATTTTATGAATTCTAATAAAGTAACCTTGTTGTACCCCGAGTGTTCCCTCTCCTATGTTCAGCTGTGTACTCGCAATAGCCTGAAGTGACTCTCTACACTCCATAGCAGAAGCAAGGTTTATTACAATATCATTACACTCAGTTCAGAAATATTGAAAACCACGGACATCTGGGCACTTGAGCCACTCTCCCTGGTATTATTAGGAAACACAACACAACTATTACTGTAAAACGAAATATTAAGGATTTATAGATGAATTTAACACAATCATTTATCTTTGATTGAACGTGCCTGTTCTTATCCACTTCTTCGTTGTGTTTCCTCACCCCAAGCCGGTGACCTTCGTCCAGTTGCATAGCGATATTGTCTCTGCCTAGCATGGCTAGCTTGATAGTATTCTCCATGTGTGCCTTTGTGCACTTGTTTTGTTTTCTCAAAAAATTGTAAACAGAGTTTAATGTCCTTAACTCCTGTAACAGTCCATGCTGTATCTGTTCCGAATGTTATAAAAAGCAAGCACGGGAAGCAAAATAAGAGCATTGACATGACTGCATCCAGCTAGCCAGGCCTTTCTGTTGTAGCTTACCAATCGTGGCAGAAATATCTCTTGTAGGATTTAGCTCCTTTTCGCTCGCCTGTTGTGTAATTTTGATGTCAGGTTGATCTGGGCCAAACTCTTATTTTTATTTTCTCCACTTAAGTTCTCCTCTCAAAAGGATTTAGGAGAGGATATCTGACAGAATTTGAGAATGGCTGAAGTCCGGTCCGGAGTCATTCATTTTCAATAACGTAAAGTAGGCCCTACAGTTACAAAATCACTTCTATAATGTAAATCTTTGCTTGGGGCGATTATTTCAGCGCCCTTTAGGCATCATTTTTGAGGACGCTGATTGGCTAAATATGTGTTTCTTGTTAGCAACAGTCAGCAATTCACCTATCGCCAGCAGGTTGGTAGGCGTTTCGATGGGCGATTTTGCTAGCGCCCCAGATGTTGAGCATGAAGTACATTTATCACAAAACTGAATTTTAGTATATATATATATATATATATACACACACACAACACGTTATTGTGTATTTTTAACACAGTCATGCTTAAAATTAGTAGTTATTGTTTAGAAAATATATTACATGAAAAACAAAAATTTAAAACACTTTTCACCAGGGAGGGCGGCGCCCTAGCGCCCTCTATTGACCAGCCGCCACTGTTTGTAACTTGAATTTTGTATCGTATCGTCTTGCTCTTCTTAAATACATAGTTGTTTAAATAAAGTAGTGGTGGTTGTTTTGCACAGTTTAGAAGTGATGCTTTCTGTTTATTTGCCCCCCCCCCCCCAAATTCTTTTTTTAAAGAATCACCAGCCGCTACTGATAATGGTAGTGTAGGTAAGAGTTAACCTTCATCTTGTAACATGTTTGCCTTGTCATTCATTTGCAATGTTATTAAATGTTTTCATTTTAACCTTACTTTGACCATTCTTGCTCTGATTTAATCCATAGTCAAATAACTGTAATTCCATTGGTATTGACATAATTTGGTTCATGTTAAAACACTGTTCAGTTTCCCATCTTCCTTTAAAGATCCTGTAAAGTGGAACTGAAAAGGAGTTTTAAGTTCATCATACCACAGAAGAATGTGTTGTTAACTACCCATCCAAACTCGAATGAAAAAAAACAGACAAATGTTAAATTAGGCTTTGAAATCGTGAGAAAATCAACAGTCTTCTCTGCTTGAGACTGGGGGGGGGGCGTGTCGCCTGAAGGAGCTGAATCTCCGCCCCCTCGAATTTATTGAATTTAGCAACAACAGCAACACTAGCTAAATCAATTGCAGATATCAGAACAGACCTACCTGCAGTCTCCGAGTGTTTTATGTATTAATTACTTTGTCTTTGCATCGTACCAGCTGAGTAACAGAATGCAACCGTCTGTGATCTGACGTAGATAGATCGCTGTGACGTAGATCGGTCGGGTTTTGGCTCCGCCTATACAAAACCTGAGCTGAAAACGGAAGAGAAACTGTTTAACGGTCTAACTCCACATTTCAGTGCGACAACGTTTTCGTGCTTTGCACATGCTTTCAGGAACTCATTTCACACGTATATAATGTACTGAGAAGCAAATCATGGAATTTGCTTTACATGATCTTCAAACCATAGGGGAATTAGTTTTGGTTGTTTGGCCAATATTTAACCCCCCACATCGACGACTCAGATTTTCTGGCTGGTCCGCTCAAAGTACTTACACCCGTACCAGGACCTATCCTCAAATCTTCAGATGGATACGCTGTTGGCATACATGCACGGCCGGAAGGGGTTTCGCAGCAGGGTGCGCAGGCGCGTGTTTCGATGCAATCATACGAGATTCAGCTGAGAGCGCGAGAGTAGACAGCAGGTGCGAGGTCAGCAGTTAATGAGGGCCTTCCTAGTTATGGTCATATCTGCCCTCCCTTTACGACTCAGGGGTCTGCTGACAGACTCTTGGGAACATCTTTTGCGAGACAGTTTCTTTGGATTGGAGAGTGGAATTATGAACTTGGCTAGTATTGCTCGTGTTTCATGGGACAGTGCTGAGCTACATTTGATTGAAGCCCATGCTGAGCGTGTTGTGATGCTATGGAAAGAGCATAAATAATAGTACATTATACTTGCTATGAGCGCTACTGTAGCAGCTATCCTGTTAGTGTAAGAGCTAGTTGTCCAAAGCATCTATTACTTACGGATCTACTAGTGTAACTACCAGCCAGTTTGCTATGCTAATTATATTGTACTCTAATCTATTGAAGTTGATACAATATACCCTACACCAGTGGTTCTCAATTGGTCTAACCTTATTTAATTTCCAAACCATTATAATTTAATTTACAATAATAATACGTGCAGTGCCTGTTATTATTTGTGTTCTAGAAAGCCGAAAACCGACCCCCTGCCGAAATCTAACTTCCCTGCTCATAAACACGCACACACTCTATTGCTTGTGGAGATATTTGTATTCACTTCATTCTAAATTTGGCATAAGTTTCGCTGCTCTTACCAGATGAAAATATTCTGTAGGCCCTATTGGTGTCCTTAAATACAACAGTAAAAAAAACATTCTGCATTTTATTATAGAAAATAATCCTTGTTTGTTCATGTTTGAAAGACGTGTAATGTGCAGTTTTCTCAAGTGTAGGCCATTAGTCTATAAATACTCACTTATACAAAGTGTTCGCCAATATCGTCAACATCTTCCCAATGTCTTATATTTGAATGAGCAGGGGAGTTAGATTTCGGCAGGGGATCGGTTTTCGGTACAACACAGCACGGTTTGGAGCACATTTCTAAATAAAAGTGCACCATAGGAAGTTCGGTAACTTTTAAGAAATAAAAATTCAACTTTTGGACGGAGCAGAAGCAGACATCTGCGACCCAATCCACACCAGCTACACATTACCATTATTAGACAAATGCAATATTAAACGTCCCAGTACAATTGACCCTTTCAATCTTGCAAAGATAGGTGTAAATGTTTTAATCCTTAATGTATTGTGTAAAATTACATTAAATGCTGATGTATTATAAGCCAGGTAAGTAGATAATGCCCTTGAGAAGACTCTGAATCCCAAGTTGCTCCCGATTGGGCAGGCTAGCGCCTTGCATGGCAGCTCTGCCACCGTCGCTGTATGAGTGTGAATGAGAGGCGTTTTTGAGTGCAGCTAAGGTAGAAAAGCGCTATATAAATGCAGCCCATTTACCATCTGTAATCTGACTGCTTAAAAAGTACTTGCAACACTAACTTCTTCAGAACAGACTTAGTGAAACACTGGCATTTACTGTAATCATCTGACAATTAAAAGGAAAGTAATTATAGTTACATTATTAAGTTGCCATGTTTGCTAAATCAGAATCAGAACAGAGTTTAAGTCAACAACTAATCATTCCGAATAAAGATTGTACCATGTAGCACCATACAAGCCTTAATAACATTATTTGCTGTGAGTGATACAACATTATCCAGCTAAGAAAGTAATATATGTAGCTATTATGAAGAGTGTGTATATCTCTGTGTACTTGTTTGTGTATATGTTTGCTTGTCCATCCATGTTTTAGATGCACGTAACCCCAGCGTCTTCCTGGTGTTCACAGTTGTTGACACCCATGCCGTTGTGAGGGCAATCAAACACACTGGTTTCAGTGCCTCTGCATCGCAGGTCATCAAGCCAGATCTTACCCACTCCTGAGAAGATAAAAAATTCAGCGGAAACATGCCGCATATATCAGATTAACATAATAAAATTTAAGGACATAAGAGGATGGTTCAATTAACTTTTCATATACTTTGATTCCCATAGAAAAAACTAACAAAATGGAGGGAAGCATCCTTAAATCTTTTAGGTTATAGAGAATGGACTCACCTGGGTTGGCCGTGTAGACAGCACTGGCTCTGTGATACCCCAGCATCTTGCAGATCACGGTCCCATCGAGAGTATCAAAGCCATCGTCACACACAGTGCCCCAGACCCCCATGTTGAGCACCTCCACTCTCCCTCTAGGCCCCCCACCCACAATGCGCACAATTTCTGTTGTAGAAGAGTGTATTCAGAAAATTGCGTATGCACTCTAAGGATTGAAAAATAACTGAAAAGCACTAAAACAGCCCTATAGACAGTTATTTTAACAGGTAAAAAATTACTGCAATTTGCAAACAACATTGTCTAAAAAAAGCCACAAACTTCCTCTTAAACTATGTACACACTGTGCAGTACATGCATGTGTTACTATGGTGAAAGTTGCAGAAGGACACACACTCATCAGTACCTGCTCTCTCTCCCTTCTCTCCACGAGGACCTGCTGCTCCAGGATTACCAGCTAAACCTGGAAATCCTCTCAGACCAAATAAGACATGCGGTATATAGTAAGACTTTTACACAAACATGGATCACCTATATACTGTTCACATACATACATACATACATACATACATACTGTATTTATACTCACCGTTGGTGCCATTAAAGCCTGAAGGTCCAATTGGTCCTAAAAGGTCAAATATTTTACTACTTTGCCAAGCATTATGGTACAGAAAATACGTCACATTATATACAGGACATATACAGCATATGTATATTGATATTGTCATTTAATCAAAGGTTGTTGGTATTGGTTGAAACTCACCTGGTGGTCCTTGTGCTCCAGGTATTCCCGATCTGCCGCTGTCTCCCTTCAGACCAGCTATTCCTGGCAACCCAGTAGCCCCAACTCCCCCTGAGCGCACCAAACATTTATTTTTAGCAATTTGTCATATAAAACATATAAAAGCATGAAACTATGTAAAGAAACACATTCATCCACCAACATCAAAACATCAGTTTAGTTATACCATCATCCCCTTTATCTCCTTTGGGCCCATCTTTGCCTGGCTCTCCTAGAGACCCTATGCATAGACAAAGATGATAAGACAGAAATATACTGTATATTATTATATGGCAACGACAGTACGAGCGTTCTGGCTAATGGGTCATGCCAGCCGCGTATTGACCTCCTCGCCGGTCTGCGATCTGATACAGATACTTATTGCCCTCTGACGTCATCTTCAAAATGAGCGAAATCGAGAGTTTTACTATCCAGATGACAATGAAGAAATCAACAGCGACGAGGAAATTTTTCTAAAAGTGAAAAGTGTGAACACAGAGTAAAACGACAAGCGCTAAGCAGATTGCTAGGCTTGGTTGCTCAGATTTCAGATTGGTTGCTAGGCAACACCTGAAACGCACCATGAGAAGACTTCAGAGCTGAACAAAACGACATGTTTTCTATTTTACAATTACCATTTACAAAATGAGAAGAGCTAAAAATGCCATATAATAAACAACTTACTAACCTGGACCATGCCATATATCAAACTTTAACGTATCCTCACTCTTAGTAAGTAGTTAAGCATACACTTCCTAGAACCATCCTCAGAGGTTCAATGGGTGTTAAAGGCACCAGTGCACATACCTGGTGATCCAGGATCCCCCTTTTCCCCTTTTGATCCTGGTCCTTGAGCCCCAGGGAAGCCTGGGTGTCCTTGGGATCCTTTGGGACCAACAGGACCTGCACCATGCAAAGAATCAAATGTGGTATTATATCTAGGAGAATGTTAAGACAAGCACCTGTTGTAACTTCACACTTCCTCAATCGCCTTTGTATCAAATCAAATAGTATTTGTATACATCTGTGCACTCACAACATATCTGATATTTTCATGTTCTTTTCACAAGGATGCTTTGGGACAGGATAAACATGGTCCTATGAATTAAGTAGGATGGTAAGTTCTGCTTTTGAGTTTTCGGAAAAAGGAAATGTCACTTGAGTGTTTATCTAAAATGTATTAGCATTTGTGAGAAAGCAGCCTTAATCTACAGGGCCTTTGACCTTTGGTTTCTGTGTTGTATAATCAAGCATTACCCTTAGGGAAGCAAATTGCAGGGAGATTTCCAACTGCATGATTGCCGGCAGACCTTTTTTCCTTATGGACTTCTCTGAGGGTTTAGGTTGTGTTTGCATCTTAGGATCTGTAGTGAACTGTACAGCTTTGTAATATTGATCACAAAATAGGGCTTTAAAAATATGATTTGACAGCACAAACTCTTGGTAGACTGAAAGTATCATTGTTTTTCTGGTTCCTGTTCTATAAGGTTACCCTGATTTCTTGTTGTACTTTAGAGGAACTGAAAATGTGATTTCACAATATTGACACGCAGACATTAATTCCTGTCATGTGGCACGGAAAGTGAAAAAGTGTATTTTATTTAGTTGACTTATTGCATAGTTACTAAAAAGTCTGTTCAGCTATTCATGAGATATTCTTAAGATTCATGCAGTCAGGGATTGGCACACCTATCAACAGGGATGATCCAAGGCATTTTTTTGATTATGTTAATTTTATCTTCCAGAGCTGCTAACAACCCATTCAAAACTTCTAAAAATGGTTGAAGAGTTAAGGCTTGTTATTATGGGATATAATTGTTTTTCACCACTGCAGTTGTCTGCATAAAAGCACAAACCATGTCTGCATAAAAGCACTTACTGTCAAGGTGTGATGTGTGGTAGGACCCAAACGCAGGAGAGATGCGAGGCATTGTAGAACGAAGGGGTTTATTATCCAAAAACGGGAAACAGATAGGGTACTCACACGGACAGGTAGTAATGACAAGACAAAGACTGGACACAAAACAGAAACCTAAATACACAGAACCAAACGACACACAGGTGGACACAATGACACTAACGAGAACGAGACACAGGTGAAGACAATGACAGGGAAACACTAGGACAGGGCAAAACCAAAAACAACAGGGCGGCACGGCTGTGGCCGTGACACTTACCAGCTGGTCCCTCAGGTCCTTGGTCTCCAGGGGAACCATCTTGGCCTGAACGTGTTGACAGACTTTGAGCTTACATACAGTATGTATATCAATTATTGTCAATCATAATCAAATCAAAATATTCACTACAATTTGGTTAGGGGATGAACATTTTCAACATGAATTGAAAAAAAGCTTTACTGTAATTTATTAATCGGTTTATAATCAAGTTAATTTTGTTTCAGAGAATGTTTATGTTGTTCTTTGTCAGGGCAAGGTGAATCACCTGGTTGACCAGTGGGGCCTTGTTCTCCAGGTTTTCCTGTGAGTCCTATTTCTCCTCTTGGGCCAGACTGTCCAGCTTCACCTAAAACTCAAGAACATTGACTCTTTACAATACACCCACTAACTAACATGCTTTCAAAAACTCAACACAATTCAGCATGAAAAAATAATTAAAGATATACTTATAGGACTACTGAACTGAACTTCTTACTGAGTCAGGCTGGGTAATTTGTTTGCTTATGCCCAGCTCTGATTGAGACATCATAAAGAAAATGTCAATTAACTGACAAAGCTGTGGGGCTATGTTTTGTGTGAGAAGGGAATCTGTTCATCCTGCTTTCTTCATCTACGTTAACACAAGTTAACAGCTAATACAGCTAATAGTGACCTCACACAATGTACATAAACCTCAACAGTCCAATTCACTAGAAGCCAAAGCTCCATCTATAATTAGTGGAGAGTTGTGCTGTCCAAATAAGTGTATTTATTGAGTCAAATCACCTTTCTCTCCTTTTTCTCCTCTCAGACCAGAAGGTCCAGCTTCTCCAGGTGCACCCATTGGACCACGCTCTCCTGTACATGATAGGAATCATGAACACATGGGTTTACATATTGTATATAATATTGTTGTTTTATCCACTTTAAGAAGTTTTACCTCACCTGCCATTCCAGATTCACCCTTTGGTCCACTTGGTCCAGGGGGGCCTGTGTATTTTATAACAGAACTTTACTTTGTAGACATACTATGGTTGCTTTCATGTTTGGACCAGCGACACATATGATTTTTCAGCAATACAACCTTGGTTTATACAACTTAACCACTTTTCAACTTGTCACTGTGTCATACCTGCTTTACGGCTCAGTGTTTCAAGTTTGTCCTGAAGGAGGTGTGTGCTGGCATTGACTATGCCCAGCTCTGCCTTCAGCTTGCCCAGTTGTCCCTCTTCACCACAAAGACTGCCAACTTGGGTCTTCAACGTCCCCAACTGGCCTCTAGTGTTGCGTACCATCATGGGGAGATCATTTTGCTCACCCCCAAGGGGAATATGATCGGAGGAGATCAGTTTGTCAGAAGCCATATGACTTCCAGACTCCAGAGTAAATACTGTTGTGGGACCGGTGTAAAAAAAAAAAAAAAAGTTAGCTGATTAATGCATACTACTGTATGCTGCCATTTAAAATACCAGATTTGTCATGTCAGATTTTCTCTTTACTAAAGCTCTGTGATATCAACCTAATTGGTACATGTTCACCCTACTGTAGGCGTAAAATAGTTTTACCTTTATACAGAAGAAATGCATTCAATCCAGTCAGTAAAATCAGGTAGACCACAACAAAATTCAAACAACACTGTTTGGGTTTTGCTAGCTTGATATCTGAAACACATGTCATATCATACACATAGCATTAACAAAAATACATGTAGGAACTTGTACAACATGGTTGCCATATTTTTGAATGGTGTATTCTGTCACACACTGAGAAGGATTTGCATAACATTTGAATAGCTCTGTGCTCAATATATGTTGAGGTGCCTAAACCATATTGCAATAATTACCATCTTTGTGGTGACCACACTGACCATGTTGGGTAGTTACTGAGTACATTTTATCTATAATTTGCATAGATTTAAAAAAAAAATATGTTTAAAGAGAAAAAAGAATAGGCCTATTTGTAGAACTCAAATTTGTGTGACTGGTCAACTTTTTTAGTGTAAGGTGAATAGTGCAATATTTTCAATGTTTTATTTTGAAGATATCCAAAAGTATTCAGATTAGATCTTTTTCCAGTAGATTACATTCAAAGCGATCTCACCAAACCCTGTTACTGATTTATGTTAACAAAGAAAACTTAGTGTGTGTGTGTGTGGTTGACCAATTTAGATTTCTGGGGCACGAATAAGGAACCGCAAAGGGATACAAACTAAGGCAATAATGTAAATCATTACAATTTTGTATCTTGCTCACGCATTCAATCAGTGAGACCTGCTCCGCCATGTGGGTGGAATAATTTCTGTTGAATTTAAAGTGTATAAAAGCTCTGCATAGCCTGCTCACATATTCTCACACAACACTCCATTTTATATCGTCGGACAATTGATTGGTTTTAGGCACATGGTGAGCCAATGTTATACAGTAGACATGAGTGACTTAAACTCTTGCTATTTTGAGTCTTGCTGTTTTTTAATGATTTTTCAAACCTAACAGGCTTCCAGATGACATCACGCTGAAGTATTGTGCAAAATTCCATTTTGATATGTCAATATGTCAAAAGATGACTGAATTAGAGCTGTGTGAACTTGGGCCAAATTTGACCTAAGCTAATCATGCTAACAGTGCTAGCCGTCAGGATAAACTTTTTTCTTTATGCAGAAACAGAACTTCTATTTCAGCATTAATAGACATTGCTCAATCAGTAGTGACGGCTACTGGGAACCTAAATTGTAGAGTTTTAAATCCAGGCACCACCATAACTATTACTTTGGCTTCTGCTGGAAAGAGACATGTTTTTAGGATTCCTCCGTCAGGAGGGTTTATCCCTAACCTACTGTGTCAATTATTTTAATGTGCAATTTTGAGGAGAAATCCCCCATTGCTGTTTGCAGCTATATTGTTATAATTGCTATCCTTCCTCTATCCGTGGTGCAAGCCTACTTTACAAATGTTTTTTTCAAATATGCTCTAAATGTCAAGGATAAAATAATAATTGTCATTTTAGTTCATCTGTAGTCTATTCAAAAAGCACCTGTCAACATCATCCAAACAGATATTCTATACATGTGTCCCTTTCTTGTTAACAGCCTTGTTGGTTTTTCTAACAAAGTACAAATACCAATATAAACTAGAGAGGGTACAATTTCTGGGGAAATTGTAGGGTGTGCTTGCTTGCGTCGGTTTTAAGTTTTTCCCTTCTAGTGATATTTTCAAGCATTTAGCCTACTCATATTGCATATTTCATTAAGAACACCCTTTGAAACAGCTGCAAACCCCCTTTGAAACAAGCTACTGTAACAACGTTGTCACTGGCAGTATGGAATCGCGATTCAAACAGTACCGTCTGCTAACTGAAAATATGCCCCCCAAAACGTAAATAAGTTTGACATTAATGTAGGGGGAAATGGCTAATTCAAAATAAGTTTGCTAGAGGCAAGCTAGCTGCTGTTGCTCCACATTTCACTGATTGTTTGAAAGCGCCGGAAATGAGAATGTTTCTTTTGACATAAAGTTTAGCTGTGGCATTGAAGACAGTACTACACACTGCCAGTGGGTGAGCCGAGTCTGACTGAGGCTAACGTCAAAACAAGCCGTGGTGTCACTCAAATTCTAAGTTTTACACAAATCACAAAAATATGCTGACGCGCTGGCTGTCTTCGCAATCGCCATATCTTTATAACACTGCCCTCCTTCTGATTTTTGATGTAGAATTGACCCTGGTACGAAATTAAGAAAATACTCATCAAAGATCGACAACAGCTGACGCAATCGTCAACGGAGGCTGACGGGGCTCTCACGTAGCAAACCAATCCAAGTTTTTACAGCAACCTACATTAAAATCTCACCATCTGGCTGTCTTCACAATAGTCATATCGTCATAACATTGCCCTCCTTCTGTTTTGTGGTGTAGAATTGACCGAACTATAAAAATACGAAAATACTAAACTACTATGACGCTTGCATGGCTGCCGCCTAGGCAGTCTCACGGGCGACCCGCACTCGCTGAAATTACAAAGACTTTCAGAACCTAAATAAAAAATCCGAGATGGCAGTTCCAGTCGAAATTGCTTTCTCAACAAAACCCAATGGTTGGTAATTTTGGGGGTTGGCATTTTTCACTCATAATCCAAGCTCCAATTTGCTAGAACGTCTCTATCACGTTGTATCCATGCGTCGTTGCTAACGTGTGCTGACGTAGTGACGTAGGCTAGCACTGCTACCCTTCGTTGACAGAAGACACTTTTCGCCCCAAAAACTTAAGCTCAGCCTAAACCGTGCAACGGAACGTAAATCCCAATAGAAGCAACGCAATCGAGACCAAGTCGAAACTTTTGACACCTAGGTTGTCTATGTAGGCCAAATATTGACTGAGTTTTAGGGGTGGGAAAATAAGAAGAAGAAGATATATGTGAGAGAACAATGG
Source organism: Thaleichthys pacificus (assembly GCA_023658055.1). Classification (NCBI taxonomy): domain Eukaryota; kingdom Metazoa; phylum Chordata; class Actinopteri; order Osmeriformes; family Osmeridae; genus Thaleichthys; species Thaleichthys pacificus. The sequence continues at coordinate 6,919,922 of CM042867.1, forward strand.
TTGTGCTCGCCGAAGGCGTGAGCACACCCAACTATAGATCGAAGAATGTAGGCCCCCTAGTCCCATGGGTCATTACCATTGCTCTGGAAGCTGTAGATGTCACTTCTGCTCAGCTTCATATCCTTGTCGTAGAGAGGGTTACTCTGGCTGAAAGAGGAGACCAGACCCTCTGCCCCATCCACAAATGTGTCCATGTAGAGACCTCTTCACAATGCAACTGATATGAGAAGCCCATAGTTACTCCACTTGTACAGCAAGTGACGTAAAAAAACAAGATAATGGCTGAGTTGACACATAGGAAATCATCCGATCTGAGGAGGAAGAAAAAAATCGTCATTAGGACAAATACTGTGCTTACAACAGTGAAATTGAGAAGTTGTATGTACAAATTTGAGCACTCAATGGATGCCTCACTTCTGCAAAAAACACAAAAATGTGTCTTCTTGTCTATTAAAGGTCACATGACATGCTGTTTTTGGATGCTTTTATATAGGCCTTAGTGGTCCCCTAATACTGTATCAGAAGTGTCTTTACCGAAATTCAGCCTTGGTGCAGAATTACAGCCACTACTAGCAGTCCCACAAGGAGCTTTCCTCAGAACGCGTTGTTTTGGTGTCTGTAGCTTTAAATGCTAATGAGGAGCGGAGGGGCGGCACCATGCGCTAATGTTTACAATGGATGTATCGCAATGGCTGTAACCCCGTTGCTGTAAAATGCCTCGAATTTGCCCATTCTCATCTGATAACCCTGGTTTGCAGAGGTACACACTCAGTCATTTCAATAAGGGGAAAGGTGGATATCGCGCGCGCCATAACACCAACAGCAGAACGGTTATCCAAATAACAAAGAAGTGTACAACACTCACGTACAGCATGTGTATTCACACACATACTTGATGCTATCTACCTTGCGACATTAACTCAGCTGTTAGCTGCAGAGCTAATGTTACAGCCACATTCTAAGGGTAGCAAGCTAGGTAACCATATACAGTAAAGCTACAAAATGATATAGCGTTAGTTAACTTACTTGTCCGAGGTTAGTAGCTGGACGAAGGAGAGTTAGTACTGATCCAGAATTTAATTTCAGCAAGGCCAATTTTGTATTAGCTCAAGTTGAGGAAACAGTCGTGGCTGAAGTGTTTGGCGCAGACATACAAAACAAATGCGCCTACAACAGAAGTTGTGTAGGCGCATTTCCAGCGAAAATAAAATCAAGATACTGATTGTTTAGAGGCTCGGATGAAGGAACTACAAAAAGACTTGTGTGTTGATTTGTACATCCAAGCACTGAGCAACTGTTAAGCTTCGTTCGTTTGCTAGCCATGATGTCTCTGCAGGAAAACATGATATTGCACTCGCCCTTGCACGATCGTAGCTCAGTTCCTCATGGGCGGGCCGTATTATCTGGGCGGGCACAGCAGAGAGAAGGGCGGTAGCCTGGCTCCTTGTGACGTCAATAAGAGGAGATTTTCAAACCGAGCGTTTGAGCCTTCATTTTCTCAAAGGCGGAGAAGAACACCCAGGGCTTGGTTTACACCTATCGAAAATTCTAGCCACTGGGGGACCAAAGGCAGGCTAGGGGAACTCATATTAATGTTAAATAACCTCCTAAAGTGAAGTTTTCATGTCATGTGACCTTTAATCAGAATCCATGTATTGTTTTGTCTTGCAGGACATATACACAATCACTCCAACAACTGAATAAACAAATCCCCCACACATGGTGTTCTCCTTTTCTTATAACATTATAACATCAGGGCCTGTCCTTTGAAATGATTTTACTGTGAAACACTATTGTAAACACTAATGTCTCTTCTGCAGTAATCTAGATCTGACCCCAGCTGTTTCCTTCTGCAAAGCCTTGTCCCTTCTGACATCAGCTATACATTGCTATGTATCGGATCTAATCAACCTGCTATTTGGAGAAGTCTGTTACTTTTTTCCCCAAAGAGAAAAATTATCAGTAAATACATCATAATTGAATCGAAGTAAAGAGGCAACATAAAAAGGCTAGTATTCATTTTTACATGTGGCCCTACTCTTTTACAGTTTTTCAAAAGAGCAACTTCGATTTTGGTCCCATTTCCAAAACAAACTACTCATATGTTCTCTCTCTCGCTCCGTGGGGCCAAAAATCAAGCTGTTCCATTTAGCGCTCCCCCTAGAGGCCTGGTCAACTTCCGTTGTGAAAACTGGATGCAGCATTTTTGGTTTGCGTGCTTTCGTTTTTGCAACGCGTTTATGTATTTGCAGCGTTTTTGGTTTGCGTGCTTTCGTTTTTGCAACGCGTTTATGTATTTGCAGCGTTTTTGGTTTGCGTGCTTTCGTTTTTGCAACGCGTTTATGTATTTGGTTGTGTTGTGTGTATTTGCAGCGCGTTTGCTGAATGCTGCGCATGCGTTGTCAAATTCATGAAGATGTTTTCTTAATTTGCTTGTGTTTTGTCTATTTGCATGTGTTTTCTTAATTTGCAGCGCGTTTGCACATGTCGGTCACTGTATTTATTGCCAAACACAAGTAAAAACAAAGAGATCATTCATTGTATTATTATATTTTAAATGTATTATATACTCGATGATGGTTTATATAATATAATTTTATATTACTTTTTGCCTATTTTTTGGGGCCCCTGTCAGTCAGGGGCCCCAAAAAATATACGGCGCCCCTGATCCTGGTGGTTGGCGAAGGGGCATCGAGGGGGGATGGAGCATTCGAAGTTAAGACCAGGTTTAGCGTCTGTTCTTTCTGTTAAGGCCCCATCACACCATAACGTTCTGGTCGACGTTCTATGACGTTAGAGGAAACGTTGGTAATCGTCCATGGTCGCTGGTATAGCGCCAGAAGAGTGTTGTGTGGACGCTGGTGACGCTGGTAATCGTCGGTGATCGGCGGAGAACGCTGGTCCAAAAAAAAAGTTTTGAACATGCACAAAAGTTCTCATGGCGACCAGCGTTCTTCAACGTTTAATTCTAAACGCTGGATAACGCTGAAGATAACGTTTGACTAACTTAACTTTGCACACATTAGTCAGTCGTTACCCTAGCGTTACTTGGTTGTTATTCATCATTTGCTTTGAAGCGAACAACTCACTCGCTAGTAGCAGAAGCCCCCCTCGCACCTTTATGTCGTCTAGGCGGCATGATGTTTACTGTTCAGGACAACTGAATCCACTGATTTTCCAGTGTTTTATACCCGTTTGGTCATAAAACCCACACACCAGAAAAACGCTACTCTGTCGTTATTCACATGTAAGTCACACGCTCAACACGCTCGTCTAACGTTGACTAATCGTTTGTCGCGCGTAGCAAAACGCTACTCTGTCGTTATTCACACGCCAGTGACACGTCATCACACGCTAATAGTTTTCAGAGGTGTCTTACTTAGTCGCTGTTACACGCTCCTCATGCGTAAGTCCCTCACTAGTTATGCGTCAGTCCCACCCTAGTCATGCGTTGGTCACACGCCAGATGTGTCCACCTCGCCCTAGAACGCTCGAAATTGAACGATTAGAACGTTCAGAGAACTTTGACCAGAACGTTATGGTGTGACGGGACCTTTATGTCTGGGTTTCACAAGAGACGGTCACTATTGTTTTGTGGGCTACCTTTCTTTTATTTAGCGTGAGCTAGGGCCAAACAGCTGTTTGGCTTACTAGCCTGTGTACCGTGTGGTTAATAAACGTCAATTCGGGAACTTCATCTTATGCCTGGACGATTGTTCCTTTCTGACCTAGTCAGGTCATTACAATAGATTTCAAATGGCTAAATGATACTGTTGTTGTTTTAAAAGTGTGCTATATAAATGAAAATTAAAAAAACGAAATTGAATCAACTACACCACAGTAGGAACTGCGCTGTTAGCTTCTACAGTAGTGTTAAGTGCTAAACAAAAACAGAGACATTTCTCTTATCCGAATCTGTTATGGAACCAAATTGCCAATATACATCTTTTTCTATGGCTCTGCGGCCCAGCAACTCAACTTTCATAGCATTTTGTTCAGGAAGCTGCCACAAGGCAGGATGGTGGACCCAAATGCGGACAGGAAGCTGTGGTTTGTGTTAGAATTATTTAATTAAAGGCACTCTCGTAGTCCAGGGCAAGCAAGGGTCGGCAACAGAATGGCAAAGCAGAGGTACGCTGGGGGCAGGCAGGTTCGTTGGTCGGTGGGCGGTCGGAGGTCGTAACGGGCCGAATGGCAGAGGTACACTGGGGGCAGGCAGGTTCGTTGGTCGGTGGGCGGTCGGAGGTCGTAACGGGCCGAATGGCAGAGGTACACTGGGGGCAGGCAGGTCCGTGGTCGGGAGACAAAACAGGTATGATCAAACACCGAGTAAAACACTGACGAGAAAACACACTGGAACGCTGGGAATGACTCACAAGACGATCTGGCAACGGACAGAACAGAGAACAGAGGTTAAATACAGAAGACAATAGGGAACACCTGGTGAGGGGTGGACACAAACAACAGGTGAAACTGATCAGGGTGTGACAGAAGCCTCATGTTACGGTACAGCAATGTTCGACCTTAAAACGGACTTGTGAGGCAAAAGGTTTCAAAAGGTAAGTGTTTAATGTCGTAGCGGAGTTAACAATTTGGCAGTCTGGATGGTGAGCAGGGTTTACATAGATCGTTGATTGCTGATCTGCCACAGGTGAGGATGTTTGTCTGTCCCGGGAGCCTCCGCCCATGCACACACACACGCACGCACACACAGGGAAAGGGAGGGAGGAGAACACAAAGGAAAAGAGAAACAGAAACAGTGTCACAGCCAGGGGGCGTGACACCTCAACCCCAATGCTAAACCTTAAAACGATAACTGTAATATTATGCTGTTGTCTTCCGTCGCTGGCACTGTATCAGACGGCTGGCATGGTGATTTGTGACTGGTGAACTGTGGAAATATCCTCGATTGAAAAAATGCGCTGCCAGATGTCAAAAGAAACGCTTCTTTTAACAAGATAAAATAAATGTCAATCAGCATCCAATTGCCAGGGATAGCGAATGACATTTTGGGGTGGCACCTGGGGTGGCCAGTTCGATACCAGGGGGGTCCAGTGCCACCCCGGCCACCCCTCTGGCTCCGCGACTGGCCAGTCCGATACCAGGGGGGTCCAGTGCCACCCCGGCCACCCCTCTGGCTCCGCGACTGAAAGGAAGAGATCGAGGGTAAGATTGAAATGCCTTAATGTACCTAAGGACAAGGGAGGATTGAGTCTGCCAAAACCTTAAAGGGGTCATTGATTGCAAAACCGATTTTACCTTGTCATAAGGTAAACCCACCGAACTGACAGTTCGGTGGGTAAAATGGACATACAGTGAACCTCAAAGTACATTGACACCTCTTTCCTATCTAAATCTCACAACTTGAAACTGCAGCTGTAAAACGATCGGTTTCGAAAAAGCGGAATTTGTCATGCCCCAACATTTACATACAGACCAGCCCTCTGGTGTTCTGGCCCAAGAGCTCAGACACTAGTTTATCTGTGCGCTGCTCTGTGTACTTCCACGCGACTTCCAGGAGAACGTTTGAAAGTTTTTAAAGTATATTGAAAATGGACCATTGTAAATGCAGTGTTCCAAGCTGTACTGGGAATGCGGACACTTTTTATAATCTTCCCAAGGAACCAGACACTCGACGGGCATGGCTGATGTTTTTCTATGAGAAGATCCCTGTGAAGTTCGACACTCATTTGCTCAAACCATTTTACCATTGAATGAAAACCTTGGACAATTTATAGAAGGATTTGCTAAGCCGCTGTTGCTGAAAAAAGGTGCTGTTCCAACCGTATGCTCATCACAAACGCAAGCTGTAAGTATGGATGGATGATCCAAGATGGCGCCGATGAAGGCTGCCTCGGTCGTTAGGTGCGCTCTTTTTTGTCTTTTTTTGTCTGTTAATTCAGTGTTCTGCCAAGATTTCTGGGGTTCTCTAACAAGAGAAGTACTTCTAAACATCAGGACTACAACTCCTGTGGAGCCGCTTCCAGCGGCAGAATTAGTGGGAATTATAGTCAAAGCCACCCTCGGCTTTGTCCTAGCAGCGAAGCGTCGTAGGAGAGGCAAACGAGCCGGTGCACTGGTGCGACTCCATCGGCGTGGGGCACGCACAGCGTTACCGGGGATATTTCTCTCCAATGTGCGTTCACTGAGCAACAAACTGGATGAACTTCAGCTACTGTTGTGGAAAAACAAAGACTTTCATTCATCTTCCGTTTTGTGCTTTACGGAGACATGGCTGAGTGAACTGATCCCAGACTCTGCGCTACAGCTAGCAGGTTTCAAACTGCTGAGAGCGGATCGTGACCCTGTGCTGGTATTTGTTTTTACATTAACAGTGGCTGGTGTGAAGATGTGACAGTGATTCTGCAGCACTGTTCTCCTGATCTGGAATCATTTTTTATTAACTGCAGATCTTTTTACTCGCCACGAGAGTTTGCATCATTCATTCTGGTTGGCGTCTACATGCCTCCGCAGGCTAGCGTCAACGAGGCTCAACGTGTGCTCGCCAGCCAGATACTGAGTGTGGAGCATGAAAATCCGGATTCCTTGGTTATTGTGCTAGGCTACTTTAACAAAGGCAATCTCAATCAAGAACTCCCAAAATATAGACAATTCATCAAATGCCCTACCAGAGAAGGAAACACCTTGGATCACTGCTACTCTACAATCAGCAAAGCATACCATGCAGTCCCCCGAGCAGCACTGGGTCACTCTGACCACTGCCATGGTCCACCTGAGTCCTGCATACAGGCAGAAGCTAAAGCGCTTTAAGCCTGCTGTGAGGACATCAAAACATTGGACCTGTGAAGCTATGGAGGATCTGCGGGTGTGCTTGGACTGCACTGACTGGGACATGTTCACGACTGCTACCAATAGTCTGGATGAGCTCACAGAGGCTGTGACATCATACATCAGCTTCTGTGAGGACTGCTGTATACCAACACGCACCAGGGTGAGCTACAACAACGACAAACCCTGGTTTACAGCTAAACTCAGAAGGTTGAGGTCAGCGAAAGAGGCCGCGTTCAGGAGTGGGGACAAAGACAGTTTCAAGGAGTCGAAGAACAGGTTTAGCAAGGCGGTGAGGGAGGCTAAACGACTGTACTCGGAGAGACTAAAACACCCAATTCTCTGCAAACGACTCTGCTTCCGTCCGGAGAGGGCTCAGGCAGATTACCAACTACAAGCCCAGAGCCCCCCACTCCACTAACGACTCCCGCCTGGCCAACGACCTGAATGAGTTCTACTGCCGATTTGAAAGACAATTTGACAGTCCTGAACTACCCCTTCCCACCCAGGAGGCCTCCCACCTCCCCCCCTTTACAGTGACAACTCTCTCTATTCAGGAGGGTGAAGTTAACAGAATTTTCAAGAGGCAGAATCCCCGCAAAGCAGCTGGGCCGGACTCTGTCTCTCCAGCCACCCTCAAGCACTGCGCTGACCAGCTGTCTCCGGTGTTTACCTACATCTTTAACACCTCCCTTGAGACATGCCATGTGCCAGCCTGTCTCAAGTCCTCCACCATCATCCCTGTGCCCAAAAAGCCAAGGCCAACAGGACATAATGACTACAGACCCGTCGCCCTGACCTCTGTGGTAATGAAGTCTTTCGAGCGCCTGGTGCTGGCACACCTTAACCCTTGTGTTATCTTCGGGTCATTCTGACCCATCAGTCATTGTGACCCACCGTCGTATTGCGACAACTTTACCGCATACAAAAACAAAGTGAAGCATTTTCTTCTAACCGTTGGGCTGTCTCAGACCCTCCACATTGCAAAGGTTAAAATAAAATGATTTTTATTTGTTTTTGTATTGGGTAAAATTGGGTAAACACAACGATGGTTCGTTGTGAACCTTTGGGTCATGTGACCCGAAGGCAGCACAAGGGTTAAATCCATCACAGACCCTCTACTGGACCCCCTACAGTTTGCCTACAGAGCCAACAGGTCTGTGGACGATGCAGTTAACATGGCCCTCCACTTCACCCTACAGCACCTGGACTCCCCAGCATCCTATGCCAGGATCCTGTTTGTGGACTTCATATCTGCCTTCAATACCATCATCCCCGCCCTGCTTCAGGACAAGCTCTCCCAGCTGAACGTGCCTGATTCCACCTGCAGGTGGATCACAGACTTCCTGTCTGACAGGAAGCAGTGCGTTAAGCTGGGAACACAAGTCTCTGACTCCCGGTCCATCAGCACCGGATCACCTCAGGGCTGCGTACTTTCTCCTCTGCTCTTCTCCCTGTACACCAACAGCTGCACCTCCAGTCATCTGTCCGTCAAACTCCTGAAGTTTGCGGACATTGGGTCTGATTATAGGTGGGAAGCGGCCAACCTGGTGACCTGGTGCAGCCATAACAACTTAGAGCACTATCCTCTCCCAGGACCTCAAGTGGGAACTGAACATCAGCTCCCTCATCAAGAAAGCACAACAGAGGATGTACTTCCTTCGGCAGCTGAAGAAATTCAACCTGCCACACAATGACAATGATGACAATCATTGTGCACTTCAAGACAATGATGGTGCACTTCTACTCAGCCATCATTGAGTCCATCCTCACCTCCATCACCGTCTGGTACGCTGCTGCCACTGCCAAGGACAAGAGCAGGCTGCAGCGTATCATCCGCACTGCTGAGAAGGTGATTGGCTGCAATCTACCTACCCTCGAGGACCTGCACACCTCGAGGACCCTGAGGCGAGCGAGGAAGATTGTGGCCGACTCCTCCCACCCTGGACACTCCCTGTTTCAGTCACTCCCCTCCGGCAGAAGGCTGCGGTCCATCAGGACCAATACCTCACGCCACAAAAAGAGTTTCTTCCCTTCCGCTGTTGGCCTCTTCAACAAGGCCAAGGGACCAGACTGACTCTAATGACTTCCTGCTAAATGTAAATGTAAATGCTTAAAACACACTGCTTTTTGCACTGCATTACAAAATTGTATCTTGTACATTTGTATTTTTTGTAATATTTGTATTTTTATATTGTAAATTCTGGCAACTTATATTTTATTTTATTCTATATCTTATTTAATTCTAATTCCACTTAGTACTGCTAGTTTATGTACCCTTAGTATAGATAGTCCACATATTTAAATTTTAGGTCCCTATATGTTTATTGTATGCACCTTCCTGCCAAAGCAAATTCCTTGTCTGTGCAAACTTTCATGGCGAATAAATCCCATTCTGATTCTGATATGACGTGCATGATAGAGACTGTTGCACAGCAAGTGCCGTGGTGTAGGCCTACTAGCAGCATTATACATTTAAGCAATTCAAGACTTGCATGTACAGTAAGTAAAGTCACATTAAAGAATGTATTTAAACTCAAGCTTGTGTGGTGCGTCGCTGTCTTCAATGCCACAGCCTAAACTTTATGTCAAAGGAATGTCAGAGAATGTCTAATATAGAACAGGCTTAAACAGGCTCTGGGAATGTTTTTAAATTTCCGTTGCATTCAAACAATCCCCTCAGTGTAGTTTGGCTAGCAACAGCAGCTAGGCTACAGTAGCTTGCTCAGTAGCACAATTCAGCTTCTCCAGACAGGGCTCTAGACTGAGACCAAAAAGTCGCTTTTGGCTTTGTTACTGACAATGATCGCTTCCAGCAAACTTTTTTTGAATTAGCCATTCCCCCTAAATAAATATCAAGCTTATTTACGTGTTTGGGGGCATATTTTCAGTCAGAAGATGGTACTGTTTGAATCGCGATTCCATCTGAGATAGCTCTACTGCCAGTAACGTCGTTGTTGGAATAATCTTCAAAGGGGGTTCTTTATTAATGAATGAGTGCAATATGAGTAGGCTAAATGCCTGAAAATATCACAAGAAGGGAAAAACTTGAAAGGACGTTTAAGTCATAGTCATTTTACACCGGTCTGCCAAATGTATTCGTTTTGATCCAACTATGAGGCTTCTGATCACCATTCCCTCTTGGGAAATGAGAAGACAACTATTTCATTCTACACTTCACTCTTAGTATTTTGAGTTGTAAATGAGCAGCAAAAAAATATGCTTTTAAATCTATGTATCTTTATAAATAATAAGTATGCATTTTTATATAAAATATAACTGAAATATCAGTTGTAAAAATGTCATTTAAAAACGCACCCCTCGGCAACCGACGCAAGCAGGTGGCTGAGGGACCGAGGGAGTCAGGTGGCTGAGCGGTGAGGGAGTCGGACTAGTAATCTGAAGGTTGCCAGTTCGATTCCCGGCTGTGTCAAATGACGTTGTGTCCTTGGGCAAGGCACTTCACCCTACTTGCCTCGGGGGGAATGTCCCTGTACTTACTGTAAGTCGCTCTGGATAAGAGCGTCTGCTAAATGACTAAATGTAAATGTAAGCAAGCACACCCTACAATTTCCCCAGAAATTGTACCCTCTCTAGTTATTGGGTGTGCTTTGCCTTCGGCAAGGGCACAACCTTTGTTCTCTCACATATACATTTATTATTATTATTTATTTTTGCCCCCCTAAGACTCAGTCAATATTTGGACTACATACTCTTATCTCCCAAATAAACGTACCGGTACGTTTATTTTTTTTACCCGAAAAATCCACCCGGTACGTTCTTATGTTGGACGGTACGTTTATTTTTGGGGGGAAAATCGAGACATAATTTTAGAAATTCCATGCATTTCTTTCGGAAGGGAAGATAAATTTGAACTCTTTGATGTGAAAACGTTAGCTACCTTAGCTAGCTAGCTACTGGCAAGTAGCTTACATTAGCTAACGACATTAACTACTGTAACTAGTACTGGTGCAAGTTCAGGATTGTATGCCACACAAGAAGCGGAATATGAGGTGCTGCGAGATGATGTCATTAGAAATATCACAGCACCTGCAATTGTGCTGTGCGGCAGTCGTGTCTACTATAAGTTTGTTGAGGTATACCAGTAGTCATGGCATGTTTGTTATTTGACAGATTTGTAACTATGTATTTCCAAGCTACAGGCATTGAAGTATTTTCCTAGCAATGCTTTATTTGGTAGTGGTTGTCATGTTGACTGTAAGCTGTTTTAGGAAAAGTGATAGTACTTGTACATGTATGTTTGTAACTAGACAGCTTCTTTTTTTACTTTGTAATAACTATGTATTTCCAGTGGTTTTCATGTTATGTTGCAGTCATGTTGACTGTAAGTTTTTGAGGAAAAGTACTACCATATATTTGTAACCAGACAGCCTCTTTTTTTTGACATTTTCTAACAATGATTATGTATTTCCAAACTACAAGTGTTGAAGTTTTTTCCTAGCAATGGTATATTTGCTGTCCATTTCTATTCCTGATTGCAAGTGACAGTAAAAGATGTGCACTTACACTTTTAATTGACGATATTGAACACAGATGTTAAGTAACTTGTCTTTAAATCAAAAGATCGTCTCCGTTTTCAATTTGAAGCAGTATCTAGCTTACTGTAGGAAATCTCCCATTGCGTCCTCTCTCGCTTCGGCTAAAGTCAGATGGACGACGATGACGATGCATGCATTATTCACGCCTATGGTGTTAAAGGGGTGATTGATTGCAAAACCGATTTTACCTTGTCATAGTTGAACAACGACAGTTCGTTGGGTAAAATGAACATACAGTGAACCTCAAAGTCCATTGACACCTCTTTCCTATGCAAATCTCAAAATGAAAAAATTTGGCTGTAAAACGCTAGCTTTTCAACAAAGCCACCGGACTGACGTCAGTCCGGGGACCGCCTTTTTTGGCTCTGGTCTGTATCTTTGTCACGCCCCAAAATTTACATCCAGACCAGCCCACTCACTGGTGTTCTTGCCCAGTTCGAGGTAGCATCTCCGATGCTAGTTTAGCTGCGCGCTGCTCTGTGTAGGCTACTTCTAAGCAATTACAAAGAATAACATTTTGAAGTATAACAAGGATATTGAAAATGGACCACGGTCGTAAATGCTGTGTTCCAGGCTGTAAAGGGAAGGCTAACACTCAGTCTTCCCAAGGAGCCAAACATTCGACAGGCATGGCTGCTGTTTGTCTATGAGAAGATCCCGGCGAAGTTCGACCCTCAATTATTCATTTGCTCTGAACATTTCACCCAAGACAGTTTTGACAGCCTTGGACAATTTCAAGCAGGATTTGCTAAGAAGCTGAACCTGAAAAGATGTACTGTTCCGACCGTACGCTCATCGCAACCGCAAGCAGGCTACAGTATGATTTTGTCGCTACTGTAACAGTTATTAGCAATGCTAACGTCTCCTGTATCTAGCTAGCATAGGTAGAATGCTAAATACGTTTCTAAACATATCAACATGGCATCCCATTCCTCAACCAGGATATGTCGCAAGTCAGCCAACATGTTTGCATTGGTCACTCTGGCAAATACAGCACGCCCAAGATGATCCCACTTGAAGCTCAAAACGTGAATACCAACAGAAGAATATTGCAGGGGATTTTGGCAAATTTTTTTGGGCCGCTACCCATAGGGTTAGCTGTGTTGCTCATTCCATGAATGCACGATCCTTACAAGTTGTACCTCATCCTAAAGGTGACTAATCAGGCTTTCCAACGATATAAAATACAATACCAATTGGTATTATTGAAGGGGAGTTTGGAAATAACATTTCCAAACTTATTTTGAGGAGTTTATATATATAGAATTACATATTTTAATGACAAAATGTGGTATTGTACAGTATTAAACACTATGAAAAAAATATTTCGTAAATGAAAATAATGTAATTTCAATTTGTGTATAGTGTGAACTCTAGTGCTTGTAAAATTAAATTATTAATTAAATCCATCCATTAAATTATTTATTAAACTTAGCAATAAGAAATGTAATTGTCAACTGAATTCAGTAAAATATCAGATAAAAACGGCATACCAATGGAGTGAAGAATAAATTAGGAAGACATTAATAGACTTTAACATCTGAGGACCGGTTACTTAAATCTTTCATTTGCTCTTGATGCTTGACCTCAAATTCCACTCTTCAGGTAGGGCTTCACGGTCATGAGTGTCGTCACCAGGTGGTTTGGGGATTTGATTTGAACATCTCATAATCTTCTCTTCTGAAGAAAGCCAGTTCTGTTTCATTTGCTGTAACACATCTCAAACATTCATTACAACATTCATAACATTTCCGATACACACAGACGCACATGGAACATTGACTGAATTGTTTAGCTACCTTTAGTTTAAACATATGTCAATGGTTTGTGTGAAGAAAAGAATACATGTTCATTTACCAATTCCAAAAGCTCTAAGTGATATTCCTTCTTGCAAAATCAGCTTGTCATCATCTTCCAAACTCATCACCAACTCATTTGTCTAAAAGCAAAAAATGCAATGCCATGTGCATTTTCAATTTTCCTCACGATTGGAGTGGGTGCTTCAGCCAATTCAGAGGTCTGTCTATGAACCATGGTTGCCAACCCGGATCACTGGTTACTAGGGGTGTAACGATACTCAGGTCATGATTTGATAAGTATCACGATACTGGGTTGATGATACGGTACGTATCACAATAAAAAATATGTAAGGGTTAGGGTTAGATTCAAATAACAGATTAATTTCAAAATGCGCATGACGCAGGTGTAGAGTAGGTTGTGTATTGGTAGCGCAACCAATAGAGCTCCGGACGTCACGTGACTCCACTTGGCTCTCCACTTTCCTGCCAAAATGGCGATGACCGGTGCTTGCTGGGATTGGGTGACATGAACTCCCGGCTCTCTATTGGATAAAACATGGTATCTTAAAAAACTGGCATAACTCTACGATATATATTGTACCACTAGGGGGAGCTGAAACTGATGGTCCAAACCTGTTTTTCAGTTGTCCGTTGTGTGGTCCGAAGTTAGTGAGTGGTATTTGTGATCCAAATCAACCTTCTCCCTTTTCTAACTGTGTTTGCAACACTGTTGGCCAAATAAATGTCAGCGATCATAATCTTTTGTCTATTAAATATAATCTATTGCTTTAAATTATGCATATTCTTATTGTTGCACTGCACAGGCCTATTGCAGTTGTGTACCTAGTTATGAATCGATCTATATTTATGCATAGCATGTGACTAGCTATTTTTTATTTAACTTTCTAGAAATATGCACCAGTGATCCATATGGGCCTTGTGGTATCTCCCCTTCTCTTGCCTTTGGTCATATGGAACTTTTGTCAGCCATTAACCCATTGTTTTTGTTGACAGAGACAAATAAACACATGTATTGTCTATGACTTATATCTTTAGTTCTTATATCTTATATTCTGTTGTCGATTTGGCATAGTTGGGTGTGCTTGCCTTCGGCAAGGGCACAACCTTTGTTCTCTCACATATATATTTCTTTATTTATTATTATTGTTTATTTTCGCACCCCTAAGGATCCCTCAATATTTGGACTACATAGACAACGTCGGTGTCAAAAGGTTCGTCTTGGTAGCGATTGCATCTGTTAACTTGGGGGATAGCTAGGCTAACTATAGCTTTACTGCAAGGCAGCTGCAGAAACACCACAAGCAAAGAGGCCAGGGTGATAACTATTTACTCATTTTACTTTGTGATGTGAAACACAATTGTAAAATGTAATGTACAATATTAGCTGATATTATTAAGGAAGTAGGCCCACATCTACTTTCGGAAACGGTAGTCTACTATTTCACTGAAGCATTAGCATCATGACATTAGCCTCTGTTGCCCGGGCAACACATACTACAACGGTCAATACTATTTTGGTGTTGTAAAATTGTCCCACCAGCTAGCTGTTCAGCCAGGTCTCACCCAGAATCGCCGCTCTATGTTTGGTTTAAACCGTCTTCTCTGCCTTGTCCCCCTATCGTTCAGGCACACCGAGTACACTGCTCGCCTTCTCCGTAGGAGTAACGCGTATCTATTAAGTGATAATACTTGTACCTGAAGTACACTAACTAAACTGGTAAATAAATTATAGAGATAGAGCAGCATATTTCTTTCACCTTCCATGTTGTACCATCTTTACATTTTTGAAGTGTGTAATTAAAAGCAGCATCATGTACATTGTAGCCTACATTGCGAGCGTGTCCAGTAGCCTACTTTATGCTATACATATAGCGATAGTTTAGTTATTAAATAACTCTTCATAATGTTAAATAGAGACCACACATATGCAAATGTTTGTCACGTTTAGCGTTACTGCTGTAATGTTAATTTTTGGCCACTTGGGGGTGTATTTAACCTTGAACAGGGCTTATTGACACATTAAATTCTGAAAAATCTAATTTTCCAAATATAGGTTACGTTACAAGAAATAGGCTATTGAAGTCACTCATTGTTGTAATTGGGTGTGCTGACGCCTTCGGCGAGCACAACCATTGTTCTCTCACATATATATTATTGGGTGTGCTCACGCCTTCGGCAAGGGCACAACCTTTGTTCTCTCACATATATATTCTTCTTCTTCTTTTCCCACCCCTAAAATAACTTGAATCTTTGCACTACATAGACAACGTCGGTGTCAAAATGTTTGTCTTGGTCCCGATTGAGTTGCTTGTATTCGCGCGAACGTTCCGTTTGACGGTTTAGGCTTAAATTAATTTTTTGTGGCAAAAAGTGCCTTCTGTCAACAAAGGGTACTCAGTGCTAGCTACGTCACAACGTCATTACACGTTAGCAACGACGCATGGATACAACGTGATAGACGTTCTAGCACGCAAGTTGGAGCTTGGATTATGAGTAAAAAATGCCACCCCCAAAAATTCCCAGCCATTGGACTTTGTTGAGAAAGCGATTTAGAGTGGAACTGCCATCTCGGATTTTTGATTTAGGTCGTGAAAGTCTTTTTGAGCGAGTGCGGGTCACCCTTGAGTCCGCCTAGTCTTTTAGGCGGCAGCCATGCTAGAAAGCGTCATAGTAGTATTTTCGTAATTTTATAGTAAAATTTTACACGAAAAAACAGAAAGAGGGAAATGTTATGACGATATGACTATTGTGAAGACAGCCAGGTGGTGAGATTTTAATGTAGGTTGCTGTAAAAACTTGTATTGGTTTGCTACGTGAGAGCCCCATCAGCCTCCATGGACGATTGCAGCAGCTGTTGTCGATATGCGTCTGATGAGTATTTTCTTTATTTCGTACCAGGGTCAATTCTACATCAAAAGGGACAGCAGTGTTTTAAAGATATGGCGATTGCGAAGACAGCCAGCGAGTCAGCATAGTTTTGTGATTTGTGTAAAACTTGGAATTTGAGTGAGACCGCTTCTTGTTTTGACGTTAGCCTCAGAGTCAGACTCCGCTCGCCCACTGGCAGTGTGTAGTAGGCTACTGTCTTCAATGTCCCAGCTATGGCTAAACTTTATTATGTCAAAAGAAACGTTCTCATTTCCGGCGCTTTCAAACAATCAGTGAAGTGTGGCTAGCAACAGCAGCTAGCTTGCCTCTAGCAAACTTCTTTTGAATTAGCCATGTTCCCCTAAATTAATGTCAAAATTATTTATGTTTTGGGGGGCATATTTTCAGTTAGCAGACGGTACTGTTTGAATCGCAATTCCATCTGAAATACTGCCAGTGACAACGTTGTTACAAGTAGCTTGCTTCAAAGGGGGTTCGCTTGTTTCAAAGGGGGTTCTTAATGAATTATGCAATACGAGTAGGCTAAAGGCTTGAAAATATCACTAGAAGGGAAAACGGACCCACCTGCAACCGACGCAAGCAAGCACACCCTACAATTTCCCCAGAAATTGTACCCTCTCTAGTTATTATTATTTTCCCACCCCTAAAAAAAGATGAATATTTGCACTACATAGACAATGTCGGTGTCGAAATGTTCGTCGTGGTCCCGATTGAGTTGCTTGTATTAGCGCGAACGTTCCGTTTGACGGTTTAGGCTTAAATTAACTTTTTGTGGCAAAAAGTGCCTTCTGTCAACGAAGGGTACTCAGTGCTAGCCTACATCACTACGTCAGCACACGTTAGCAACGACGCATGGATACAACGTGATAGAGACGTTCTAGCACGCAAGTTGGAGCTTGGATTATGAGTGAAAAATACCACCCCCAAAAATTCCCAACCATTGGACTTTGTTGAGAAAGCGATTTCGAGTGGAACTGCTATCTCGGATTTTTTATTTAGGTCGTGAAAGTCTTTGTAATTTGAGTGAGTGCGGGTCGCCCGTGAGACCGCCAAGTCTTTTAGGCGGCAGCCATGCTAGAAAGCATCATAGTATTATTTTCGTAATTTTATAGTTCAATTTTACACGAAAAAACAGAAAGAGGGAAATGTTATGACGATATGACTATTGTGAAGACAGCCAGATGGTGAGATTTTAATGTAGGTTGCTGTAAAAACTTTGATTGGTTTGCTACGTGAGAGCCCCGTCACCCCGTTTATGTTTTGGGGGGCATATTTTCAGTTAGCAGACGGTACTGTTTGAATCGCGATTCCATCTGAAATATACTGCCAGTGACAACGTTGTTAAAGTAGCTTGTTTCAAAGGGGGTTCGCAGCTGTTTCAAAGGGTGTTCTTAATGAAATATGCAATGGGCTAAACGCTTGAAAATATCACTAGAAGGGAAAAACTTAGAGGACGGACCCACCTGCAACCGACGCAAGCAAGCACACCCTACAATTTCCCCTGAAATTGTACCCTCTCTAGTTATTGTTTTCCTGTTTCTCTTTATTATTATTGTGCTGAGGAAAAATGGTCCTCTTTCAGCCAATGTAACTACTAAAGAGCTCAAAGTGACAGATTTTTAGCTATGAGCCTTGAAGCGAGAGCAGCCTTTCAAATTCTCTCACTAACTTCAATGGAGAGGTGGGTAAAATCCGTCAGAGAAAGCAAGAAGGAAGACGATTTCGAAACTGCCAGTAGAGACATATTTCTGACCGCACAGACATATAAAGGACATCTCTAGTTTCGGCAGAGTCTTGGGTCTCGGAAAATATCCTAATTTTATTGATTGGACGTGTAGTTTTGCATCTAGGTCAACTTGTTTGAGGTGTGGATGCTAGGTAAATGTGCGAGGTGTGAACCGTCCGACGCGCAGCGGAGGACATTATCCCGCTTATACCATGGTCACTTGCCAACGATTTTTTATCCAAACATAAATTAATGTTTTCATGTGTTTTGCAAAAGAAAATTGAACGTTTTTTAACGTTAGCCAACTGATATTTCTAGTCCGCTCAACTCATAGAACCAACACCGGCTTTCCTTTGGATGAGCTATTAGCCCGAAAGCTAACGTTATTGCTAGCAAGATTAAAACGCAATAACATTGTGTACGGTTGACAAACAGTAAATATAATTTTACAGTATGTTTGACAAGAAGATTTGCTCGCTAACCAGCCATGTCACTGTCCCAAAATCAATATCAAGATTTTCACGAACAAGGTATCGGCCATATACTAGTACTAGGCTACAGTACGGCCGCAGCCTGTGGAGCGAGTTGAATCGAAAATGGATGTGAGATGACCGCATCAAAGTTGACATATTCTCCAAACAGTAATTATAATTTTACAGTATGTTTAACAACAAGACTAGCCAGCTATCGAGCCATGTCATTGTCCCCAAATAAAATCAAGATTTTGTGTAGAGTTGCTGCTACTGTCGTGTTGGTTGCAGCCTGTCTGCAGTAGATTGACTAGCGAGGTGAATAGCGAATGGGATGTGAGATGAGCGGTTACGTGACACTGACACACTACATTCAGAAAAGTAACATTTTTCAAATAGGTTAAAATAAATATTCAAGTCACTCATTGTTGTAAATACAAGTTAGCTTGTTAAAGTCTTTCAAAATTGTAAATGGAGGCTTTGACTCCATCCCCGTTGTTATGGTTACTTATTTCAGACACTTTGTACAGGCTCATATACTATGTAGCCAGTGGTGTAGTGGTAAAAATAGAGGTGGGTAAACTATGAATTGTATTATTTATTTATTTACAGGATCGTCAAGCAAGCCCCCCCCCCCCCCCCCCCCCGACCAGCTTTCACGTCTGTTTCACTTGTCTTTAATCAAAAGATGGTCTCCGTTTTCAATTTGAAGCAGTAGATCTAGCTCATGTAGGACATTTTCCATTGCATCCTCTCTCTAGCTTCACGCCTTTGGTTATTATTCAAGCCTACGGTGTTAATACAGTCTGTAAAAATACCACTTTGACTCACTTGCAAGAAATGATCCGCTGGTTAGCTGTAGCATGATCTTATTATTTAAGTATAAAAAACTCACCAGGGACAACGACAACATTGGCAACCCTGCACTATGAATTATTATTTTGATGTCATCTTAAATTAAGTGTCTGAACAGGACTGGGTGTGCAGGCACACATGATTAGTTTCTCCTCCGTCTTGAACCTGAAACCTAGATTCTAGGTTAGAAATGTTGCCAGTCTGTTGCCAATGACCAACGGTTGCTACGTTTTTCCAGCAAGTTCAAGTCATTCCAGTGTTGTCCTTTTACCTTCAAATTCGTTCAACCCAGACTTCAGCAACTGGTTTTCTGCTAAATTTTCACATTTTCCTGCAGCTCATCTTTCTGAATTTTTGCCCTTATTGATTTGCATTTTTCTTCTTTTCTTCTTCTTTTCTTCTCTTTTCTGCCTTCATCTTGCTCCAGGTCCTTTCAAAAATACCTTTCACAGCAGTACCTTCCAACTGCCAGTACTTTTGCATTTTTCTTCTCTTTTCTGTACTTTTCTGCCTTCATCTTGCTGCAGGTCCTTTCTAACATACATTTCAGGCCTTTTGAAACTCCAGCAAAAAAAATTCATGCAAAATTTTCAAATTCTTCAGAATTATTTCTCTTTTTGCATTTTTCTTCTCTTTTCTGTAGTTTTATACCTTCGTCCAGCTACAGCCCCTTTCAAAAATACCTTTCAGGCGCTTCAGCTTATAACTTTCTATTAAATTTTCACAATTTTCCGCTTTTTTAGCATGGTCAGCTATCCCCATTCAGGTTTTCAGCATTCTCACTGCTGTTTCGCAGGAACAGCCGTTTCTAGTTTTATTTATTTTTTCTCCCACTTTTTTCTCTCGCCTACTCCTTTCACACCATTTAAGCTAGAAACACAGTTCAAACTTCACTTGATAAAGTCTAAACTGCTCTAGTGTGCTATTACTTTTCTCACTGATAACTTTTAAAGTTTTTAAGGTATTGAAGTTTAAAGTGCTAAAAAAAATGAATGCACTGACAGAACTGTTTCTCACTGCGTCAATTTTTGACACTGTTTAACACTTTCCTATGCAGACTTTTTAAAATAATATACCTGAACTGTTTATACAATTTTGAAGACAAGATTTAGGGCTTTCTAATGATGTAAATATTGATATGATTATGTTAGGCAAATCATCCTTTATCAAGATGATTTCACGGAGCCATTCTGACAAATCTTCTGCGTCTGCATTACCTTTTTAGAAAACCACATTTTTAACCACTTTCAATACAAGATAGAGGATAAGTTAGAGCGTATGGAATGTGCGTACGTTTGTCGTGAATTCAGAACAGCAGACAGATTTAAGATAGACTATTTTGTTTAAAAGTTATGACCACTGAAGTGATGAGTGCGATAACGCTATTCCAAGCTAGCGCGATGGCTCTCCATAACTAAAAACGGTTCTACTTTTTTCCACAATCGACCAAATTGGCCAAACAAGGTATGTACATTGAACTTAAAGTGTACACAATCTAGCTAGATTATTTTTCTTTAAGAAAGTTTCACAGAAATCTGCAAAAATCGAGGCTCAACACTGTCATAGCCGACTGTCACGAACAGCCAAACCGGGGTCATGAAAGGTTTACTGCAGCTGGCGTTACTACGAACAAAAGCTTCGTAACTGAAAAGTTTTTACTTTTAGTTGACGATATTGAACACAGATGTTAACCCTTGTGCTGCCTTCGGGTCACATGACCCAAAGGTTCATAACGAACCATCGTTGTGTTTACCCAATTTTACCCAATACAAAAACAAATACAAATAATTTTATTTTAACCTTTGCAATGTGGGGGGTCTGAGACAGCCCAATGGTTAAAAGAAAATGCTTCGCTTTGTTTTTGTATGCGGTAAAGTTGTCGCAATACGACGGTGGGTCACAATGACTGATTGGTCAGAATGACCCGAAGATAACACAAGGGTTAAGAAACTTGTCTTTACTCTAAATATCTTGTCCGTTTTCAATTTGAAGCAGTAAATCTAATAGTAGGAATTCTCCCACGACATCCGCTCGCTCCGCTTTGACAAATAAGTTCTCAGTCCACCATACATTAGACAAGCTAATTTTCGAGCACGTTCAATACAAAATACAGGCCATGTTAGAGTTGATATATATACATAATTGTGTGGGCAATGTAGAACAGCAGACAGATTTGAAATATGATCTTTTGTTTTAAAGTTATGGCCATTCTAGTGACGAGTGCTTTCAATGCTAGCTACGACTGTCATCATAGCTGCCATAGAACGGCGAAACAAGGTCACATAGCTAGCTACGTCTATCGTTTGTTACCTACAAACAAATGCTTCGTAACAGTATTTACTTTTTATCTGCGATATTGACAACAGAGGTTAAGGGACTTGTCTGTAATCAAAATATCGTCTCTGTTTTCAATTTGAAGCAGTAGATCTAGCTTACTGTAGGAAATCTCCCATTGAATCCTGATACTGAAACCTAGATTCTAGGTTAGAAATGTTGACAATGACCAACGGTTGCTACGTTACAAGAAACAAGGAACCAATCCGATTGGCCAACGCTCTTTCAATTATTAATACTTTTCAGAATGGGTTTTATTCGCCGAGAAACATCACACAGACAAGGAATTTACTGTGGCAGGAAGGTGCACACATTAAACATATAAGAATCTTAAATAAGAAGTGTACAAGTCTAACTAATATGAAGGGGCTAAAAATGTAAAAGGGTTAGAATGAAATAAAATATAAAATGGCTCTAACATAACGCTTTAACATTTATGAAATTAAATAAGATACCCTTTTCATTACTCTTTTTTCTCCTTTTTCAACTGTGAGAAAATATTGCAATGCATAACAAATGACAGATATACTTTTAACACTGTCTCACCATTTTGGTTTCAAAGCAACACTTTTTTTCACCTTCATACTGCTGACATACTTTTGTCTGCTATGATATTGATAACTGTTATGCAATATAATCTTCATCACTATATTTGCTCATTTTTCTTAAAACTTTTTTCTGTTTCTCAGTCTTTCATTCTTTATTACTTTTAACGCTTAAAAATGTATGAAAGTCAATAAGATACTCTTTTCATCACAGTTTTTTCTCCATTTTCAACAGTAAGAAAATATCGCAATGCATAACAGTGACAGATATACTTTTAACACTTTCTCACCATTTTGTTTTTAAAGCACATACCTCTTTTAAAAATGTTGTAAAACCTTCTTCACTATTCAAGCCATCAAAACAATCGTTTCAACTGCTTTCAGCAAACACACACATTTTCTTCAGGAAATGTACCTTTCTAGTTATTGGTGGCCAAGCCGCGAAGCGGCGAAGCCACCTTAAGTGTTTCTACCTTTTCTTCTTCTTATTACACTTCTTCTGCCATGGGAGTCTATGGCAGCCCCTAGAACCACATGGTCAGAAGTTGTGAAATTTGGCACACTCTTTGGGACCAGTCCCCTCATCAATTTCACCAAGTTTCATGTCTCCCATTCCAACCATCTACCGCCACCAATGGGTCAAAGTTGAAGGTGTGTTTACACACTTTACTTTTGAACCACATGTCTCATTTAAGAAAATGAGGTATCGTTGTATTCCCTGAATCAAGACGAGTCCAACCTACTATGACGTCATACCCAGTTATATAGATTCTCCGCCATTTTGAATGTTAAGGAAAAGCGTTTTTTCGTGTCTCCTCCTACAATTTTTGTCGAATCTTCTTCAAAATTGCCACAGATGATCTTCAGACCAAGCCTCACAAAAGTTATCGTATGGATTTTTGATTTTCGAAATCGTTTGTTAGTTACAGCCAATCAAATTGATGTGGCCGAATTGATGTGGCCGCCATTTTGAATATAAAGTTTTTTCGCTAACTCTCCTATAAAGTTTGTCCAATCTTCACCAAATTTGGCACAGATCATCTTCAGACCAAGCCCCACAAAAGTTATCGTATGGATTTTTTATTTTCGAAATCGTTTGTTAGTTACAGCCAATCAAATTGAGCAACTGATCTGGAAAAAGGGAAGTGAGGTCATATCTTAGTCAATCTTTGATGCATTGACTCCAAACTTGGTGTATGGACTCAGGGCCCTCTTATTAAGAGGTCTGAGACAGGTAGTGACATTTGACCTCTAGGGGGCACTACAATAGGCAGGATTGTGTGTTGACCAATAACTGTTGATTCCTTTGTCTCGTGATATCTTAGTAGATCCCGTGTCTGACACGTTAACTTGTGATACCAGCCAAATTGATGTGGCCGCCATTTCGAATGAATATAACGTTTTTCCGCTACCCCTCCTATAAAGTTGTCCAATCTTCACCAAATTTGGCACAGATCCTCTTCAGACCAAGCCTCACAAAAGACATCACATTTTTTAGATTTTCTAAACCTTTTGACTGGAACAGCCAATAAAAGTCGTCAACCAAGCCAACATAAAAGAAGTGAGGTCATATCTCAGCACCTCTTTACTGCATTGACACCAAATTTGGTATAAAGACTAGGGACCCTGTTCTAAAGAGGTCCAATAGGTCATGCCATTTCACCTCTAGGTGGCGCTGCAATAAGCAAAAATCTGGCACCAATTATCTTCAGATCAAGCCTCACAAACGTTTTCACATGGTTTTTGATTTTCAAAACAGTTTTTCCGGTAAAGCTGATCAAAGTCGGCGATGAAGCCGCCAAAACAGGAAGTGAGATCATATCTCAGGAAATATTTGCTGAATTGACATCAAACTTGGTACAGGTGCTCGGGACCCTGTTCCAAAAAGGACCACAAAAGGTTGTGTCA
This sequence comes from Thaleichthys pacificus, assembly GCA_023658055.1. Lineage (NCBI taxonomy): Eukaryota > Metazoa > Chordata > Actinopteri > Osmeriformes > Osmeridae > Thaleichthys > Thaleichthys pacificus. The sequence goes on from CM042867.1 coordinate 6,943,817, forward strand.
TCTAACCTCTAGGGGGCGATCCCTTGTCTGACACATGTTAACTTGTGATACCAGATGAATTGATGCGGCCGCCATTTTATGTTTCATAAAAAGTGTTTTCCCTATTCCTCCAACAAAATGTTCCAATATTCACCAAATTTGGCACAGATTATTTTCAGACCACAATCACATTGACATGTCAAAATAGGACTGAATTACAGCCGTTTAAACTTGGGCCAAATCTGACAACCACTTGCCAGTTGAAAAACTGCTTATATTTTTACACAGTAACTGAACACAGTAATTTCCAGCACTGAGAATAGCTCACTAGGATAAATTGGTGTCCTGGCAAGGGCAACGTAAGAAGTTCAAATCCAGCCAAAGCCAACGAGCCTGCCATGTCACTGTTTTTTTGTTTAGCAAGACTGTAAGCCACTGCAAAGGAAGCCAGGTACAACTAGGGATGGGTATCGAAAACCGGTTCTTGTTTAGAACCGGTTCCCAGTGAACCGATTCCTTGGAATCATCAGCCAAATTCTAACGATTCTGCTAACGGTTCTCTGTGCCGTTGCGCATGCGCAAACTTTTATCGTTTATTCAGACTGCAGCAAACATGGCAACTAGGCAGAAGCGTTCTAAAGTTTGGTTGTATTTCACACAAGAAAATGACAACAACGCCACTTGTAACGTGTGTAAAAAGTCTATTTCATCGAAGGGAGGAAATGCCACAAATATGAAGAAGCATTTGAACACACAGCATGGAATGAAATGACTGGAATGTCATGTGTTCGATGCACGCAGCAGTGCAGCTAACGTTCGCGCTTCATAAATGTGAGCTAAACTCCTCAAAAGTGATCACAACCACTTGTCACTGTGTGAAGCAATTTGCCTTTATTGTGTGTAGTCGATCAAGTTATCTTCTGTCCCGTCGTTTGAAGCATACATTTTTGCTCCGACATTCGTCTCCCATTATTGATCACTTCACGTTAATTATCGGAGGGCGTGTGTTTTCAGCAAACGTTCGCGTTGTCCTGTTAACCCAATATTAGCTAAACTGAGCGACACTGTCATATTATATGATTTGACCTTGGCTGAAAATGGAAGATTCTATAGCTAAGCTAGCGTAGCTATAACTGACATAGCTTAGCTATAGAATCTTCCATTTTCAGTCAAGGTCAAATAGAAGTGTAGAAGAAGAGCAACGACAAAATGTAAATGTGTATGTATACATACTGTACATGGTGTGTAGCATTATAGAAAATGATATAAAAGAAAATGTATGTAAATTAACCCGTTTGTGCTCTTTTTTTACCCCCCCTTGCCCAATAAGAATCAATAACGCCCGGTCCCAACACAAGCTCTTCTCCTGTCTGGCCCCCCAATGGTGGAATCAACTCCCCACCTCCATCAGGGGACACTGACTGTCTCCCCACCTTCAAGAAAAGGCTCAAGACGCACTTGTTCCGGGAGTACAACGGCACTTAGGAATGCTTGGCTGGACCTGATGTTAGTTTCCTCCAGGATCACAATGACTCGTATTGAGAGACTTGTTGCTCTTGTTGGTTAGTTGTGACGGTTTTAAATTCTTACTGACAATGATCGCTTCCAGCAAACTTCTTTTGAATTAGCCATTTCCCCCTAAATAAATGTCAAGCTTATTTACGTTTTTGGGGGGCATATTTTCAGTTAGCAGATGGTACTGTTTCAATCGTGAATCCATCTAATAGTGCCGGTGACAACGTTGTTACTTATAATAGCTTGTTTCAAGGGGGTTCAGCTTGTTTCAAAGGTGGTTCTTAATGAATGAATGCAATATGAGTGGGCTAAATGCTTGACAATATCACTACTGTAGAAGGGAAAAACTTAAGGTGACGTTTAAGTCATAGGTTAGGTTCATTGTACATTTAGGCTACGTTGTCATTTAGAAGACGCCCGTATCCAGAGTAGGACTGTCAACGAATATTCTAAATTCGAATATATATTATAATAGTGGTTAAAAACAGAAATTTGAATGTGAAAATTAATATTCGAATGTAAAAAATAAATAAACACAACCGCGGCTGCAGCGGCGCGTCTGTCTGCTTTGCGGGTGGGCGCGCGCCTCAGCGTCACTGCTGACAGTTGACTTGCGTGGAAGATGGCAGAAAGTGCAGAACCCAGCTTGACCGCAGCAGAGAAAGTGATTGTAACCCCAAAAAATCTAAAGAGTGATGTCTGGAAATATTTCGGATTTTGGTCAGTTGATGGTAAACTTGTTGAGCCTACAGCTAAAGTAGTGTGTAAGCTATGTAAGCTAGAGTTAGCTTACCATTCAACAACTAGCAACTTGAGGCTACATCTCCATGTTTACCACAGCACAGCTCGCTCGGAGCGTTCATTTTACACCGCTATGCGCACAGAGTGCGACGGTGCGGGAGAGAGAAAGAAAGAGTGCGTGTGTGCGAGCGTGAGGCCAAGGTCTGCGGTCTTGGCCATTAGTTCATTTACTTCTTTTTGTGTAGGTAATATGTTGTTAAATATGTTTAAACTTAAATAAATTAGGCCTACCTACAGTATACAAGTAGTTGTATCTCGTTGTATTAATTTGTCCTGTTATTTACGCAACCAGAAATTCGAATATATTCGAATATATGTGTTTTTTTAAAGGGAATAGTCGAACGTCATTTTTGAGCAATTTTGACAGCCCTAATCCAGAGCGATTTACAGTAAGTACAGGGACATGCTACACTTCACTTTTTGAATTGTACATGAGCAGCAACAAATATAAGCTATGCTTTTAAATCTATGCAATCTTCATAAATAATAAGTAGGCATTTTTATATAAAATATACTACCACATTATTCTGACAACCTAGACAAGCTAGTAGCACAGCTACAGTTAGCTGGTACAGTAGGTTCACAACACAACTAATGTGAACATAAGGCCAAAACGGTTATCTTTGCTTATTATTTACCAACATTGCTGAATATCCTGTCCATTGTGTGTTAGCTGCAACATCGTAGCCATGTTAGCGCTAGCCACTATATACCCACTCTTTTGTCTGTAGCTAGCCTAGCTGCTAGTACTACACTGCGGTGATCCCTGCTAGCGCCCGCTTTTCACGTCCAAATACATTAACTAGTTCGGACGTCAGTACCATATCCAAAGTCTCACTGTATTATACACATATAGTCTTCAACATCAACACACTATGAAATGAAATTTAAATGAACCGGTGTATATTCCCGTAACAGATGTTTTTTTATGCTGTAACCTTTTGCTTGTTTAAAATTTAAAAAAACATTTGAAAATTACAAATTGTGTGGGTATTTGTTTGGCCTTAATTGTCTGATAGCCTAAGTATGAATCACAGACCAGGGCCAGATGAGCCCTTGATGTGAGTCGCGGATCTGTCTCTGATCCGTAATTCCAACCTGTTCCGGTATTGGGCCGTTGGAAAGGATGAGCCCGGTCCAGGTCTGTTTAGCGGATCTGCGCCAAATGCTAATGAAGACCTGGTCCAAATCTGGCCCAAACACATTTTGCTGTCTGGGGTGTCTCGCGTAGGCAACAGCGTTGCAGTGAGCTACACTGGTTTGAAACCACAGGTAATGATAACTTCACCCACAAATTGTTTACTTGTAATCTAATGTCATAATAAATCCTACAACGAAAATGTATTTGTGAGGAATGTTTATTTTAACGATTGAAAACAGATGCATCATAGACCGCTGTAGTATGTGTTGCCCGGGCAACAGAGGCTAGTGTCATGATGCTAATGCTTCAGTGAAATAGTAGACTACTGTTTCCGAAAGTAGATGTACTTCCTTAATAATATCAGCTTATATTATACATTACTTCACAATTGTGTTTCATATCACAAAGTAAAATGAGTAAATAGTTATTATCACCCTGGCCTCTTTGCTTGTGGCGTTTCTGCAGCTGCCTTGAAGTAAAGCTATAGTTAGCCTAGCTATCTCCCAGAAGTTAACGAGCTGCTAAACTAATGTTCTGCTAGAGGTAGTCACGCGAGTTTTCGTGACGTTAGTGACGTAAGTAGCATCATTGACTGTGGCTAGCAAGTTAGCCACCGTTAGCTTCACTTTTCGCCACAAAAACTTAATTTCTACTTAAACCGTGCAACGGAACGTAAATAAAAATACAAGCAACTCAATCGCTACCAAGATGAAACTTTTGACATCGACGTTGTCTATGTAGTCCAAATATTGACGAAGGCTTAGGGGTGCGAAAATAAACAATAACTAGAGAGGGTACAATTTCTGGGGAAATTGTAAGGTGTGCTCGCTTGCGTCGGGTTGCAGGTGGGTCCGTCCCCTTAAGTTTCTTCCCATCTAGTGATATTTTCAAGCATTTAGCCTACTCAAGAACCCCCTTTGAAACAAGCGAACCCCCTTTGAAACAAGCTACTGTAACAACGTTGTCACCGGCAGTATTTCAGATGGAATCGCGATTCAAACAGTACCATCTGCTAACTGAAAATATGCCCCCAAAAACGTAAATAAGCTTTACATCTATTTAGGGAGAAATGGCTAATTCAAAAGAAGGCTAGCCAAACATCACTGAGTGGGGGGATTGTTTTTAAGTGCCGGAAATGAGAATGTTTCTTTTGACATAAAGTTTAGGCTGTGGCACTGAAGCCAGCGACGCACCACACAAGCTTGAGTTTAAATACATTCTTTAATGTGACATTACTTACTGTACATGCAAGTCTTGATTTGCTTAAATGTACATGTATGATGCTGCTAGTACACCACGGCACGATACTCGCTGTGCAACAGCACATCAATCCATGACACGTTGCTAACGTGTGCTGACGTAGCTAGCACTGAGTACCCTTCGTTGACTAAAGGCACTTTTTGCCAGAAAAACGTTGTAACCTCCTAAACCGTGCAACGGAACGTAAATAAAAATACAAGCAACGCAATCGAGACCAAGACGAACATTTTGACACAGGCGTTGTCTATGTAGTCCAAATATTGACTGATCCTTAGGGGGGCGAAAATAAACACGCCGAAGGCGTGAGCACACCCAATAAAGAAATATATATGTGAGAGAACAAAGGTTGTGCCTGGCCTTGCCGAAGGCAAGCACACCCAATTACAGTTAATAAACGGACCCATCTGCAACCGATGCAAGCAAGCACACCCTACAATTTCCCCAGAAAGTGTACCCTCTCTAGTTTGTATTATTATTTATTTGTGAACCAAACTGGCTTATTTCTTCCAAATTCTGAAACAAAATACATGTTTTTGCATACAATGTAAGAAAACTCTTTCAGAAAGCGACTAATTTGTTACTTGTTTCTTTCGCATAGTTTACAAACCCACATTTTGGTAAGATATTCGGACACATTTAACAATCGTATTCACCGAAACAGAAAGAAACTGGCATGCAACTGGCATGCTAATTTAACCATGTTAGACCTCGCTATCTACTGGACACAACAAATAACTACAAGTTTTAACATTCTCTATAACTTTGCTTGTATTTTGTTGTACACTACTTTCAGAAATGTAATGTATTTTTGACTAACTTAAAATTCTTGTTTTTTTTCTACACTGCAATTTTGAATCAGTTTTAACCTTTTGCTGAACAACAACTTTTATTTCATAGCCTATACTGTGGGGAATATTGATTCCTTTTGATGGCCCAAGCGCATTTGATTCCTGCGGCCCCTCCGAGAGATCACATAGGTTTTAAACTTTTGCTGAACAACAACTTTTATTTCATAGCCTATACTGTGGGGAATATACTTTATTTACTGCCTGGCTACAGACGGAGAGAAATACATATATCTACGGACCACGCTACGGAACACTGAGCAACTGGCCTGGACCAGGAATACCCCATAATGAACCACTGAAAATAGCATCAGCTCCCCTAGAGGTAGTAACCAGTGGTCCGTGTTAGCGACAATGGCCCTTGAATAGCCCACTGAACAGGCTACAACCACTGCTTGAAGATTGGCTGTGGGGCTTTCTTTAATACAAAAAATGGGAGACGTGAATAACAACATAGAATAAAAACAGAAGATGCATTTAGATGGTGAAAGTTTTGTAATCTTTGTTAGAGAATCTATTTAGCCTACCTTTGCTCCAAAAGCTTGGTGAATGATCTTCATTGTGTCTGCAAAAGGAGGCAAGAATAACTCCATCTGTTTAAATTTTTTTTCAAAAAGGTTTTTAAAATGTGGTGCTTCTGAATAACCAGAAAAGCATGCTGATTGGCATGCTGTGAATGCCACTGGATCTACTAAGTCAACATTATATTGTGTCTATCATTCTATATCTAATAGGATTCCATTTAAGACATATAGGCTACATCTTACATGAGATTTAGCAACTCTGGTACTACAATTGCGGCAATAACACTGACCAAGCCAAGTTAGGAAATTACATTCCATAATTTACCATAACCGAACTTCTTGAAGGGGGGTGGTAAACCTGCCCTCGCAGCAATATCTGGAATGAGCAAAGAGCTGGTCTAAAGACGTGCATGTAATTTGACAAAATTACCTTACCAATTATCAAATTGTTACTTACCATGTTTCACAAGTTGAATAAAATCTTCTACCATTTGATCAAGGTTAACGCAAGAAAATACGACTGTCTTGAAATTACGGTGCTCAAAAGACCTTACTAAACGTACAGTGACAACAACCTTGTTTGCCATGTCAGCTTGATCGCATGCGTAATCCTGAAAACAAAACGTTTCATACCACACGGTCAAAGCATGACACTTGATGTATACAGAACAATTATTGCATGATTATTTTATCCTATTTAGGGTAGCTTGCCTATCTGTAATAAAATAGGGCATCTGACTGGCTGCACGTGTTCTACTAGCTGGCTAACGTCATCACAATGCGAACATTTTCATTTAAAGGGGCCATTTTCTACAAATCTATACAAGCTGGTCAACTTCATCAGCAGTCACAAGGAAACTACATCTGTTAATAGACCTAAAAATAAACAGATCAAATATATTTGAAGACCGGGGGGGTGTTCCATCAACGTATAATAAAGAAAACCCTATTTCACACACAACTACCTCACAACGTTGTGACAATGCTGCCAGTAAGTGGTCACCGCAACATTACCTTCCGGCGACGTTGTAGCAACTTTATATAGCGAATGTTGAATTGGTAGCGTAGACAACGTTGCCACAACGTCGTATTCGGGTCGGAGATGGAACGTTCCAAAATGACTGCTGTAATTTTCTTACCTACCCTTACGAAAAAGAAGAATACTAGGCTATACAAAAAATGGATAGTACACTTTTGATATACTTTTAAAAAGTATACTTAGAAAATAGTTAACTTTCGATATACTGTAGCGACCCGCACAGACCAGCCCCCACCCCTCGGCTTGAGGCAACGGCCCCGGTGGATGTAGGTGGTATTGCATTTCCGATTTGCTACCCGACTCGTTTTTATTCTATTAAAGATCCTGTAAAGTGGAATTGAGTTTTAAGTTCACCACACTACAGAAGAATGTGTTATTAACTACCCATCCAAATTCGAATGGAAAAAAACACCGACAAGTAGCCTACCTATGTTAAATTAGGCTTTGAAATCGTGACAAAATCAACACTCTTCCCTGCTTGAGACTGGGGGGCGTACGTGTCGCCTGAAGGAGCTGAAGCTCCGCCCCTCGCTGCCTACCTAGGACCCAGATAATGGACGTAAGCTACGTCAAGCCGAACAAAACAGTATAGAATTTGAATTTATTTGTTCAATGAGTGAAACATACAGATGCATAAATGAAATGTTCCCCTGAGCTGTAACACAGGAGTAAAAATGGACACCAGAGACAGCAGACAGTGAGCTCTCCAACTACTTCTAGCACATTAGCTATACCATTTCACCAAAATACCATCATTCTACACCGAGTAGCCTAATATCAAGTTAGCGGTTTGCACTAACTCATCACTAACTTTTCCAGAGATACCTCTGGAAAAGTTATCTAATATAATTATAACAAGCACACAGAACTGAGTGATGAACTGCTGGCAGCGGTGGATGGTCCAGGTGTGACCGGAGGAGGAACGGCCGGTGTTGTAGCCCAACTGGTTTCCACGCTAACTGGTTCCCCAGCTGTGCGTTCACATATCAGTCTTCCTCTATCACCTGATTCGTCACAAATTCACAAACATATTACTGGCGATTTTCAAGTCGGATCGCATATTTGCTGCAGCGAATACTACATTACATTACATGTGCAGCTGCGTTGGTCTGAAGATAACCACGCTCCTCTCGTTTGCATGTGAGACTGGAAATAAATACAGCACAGAAATAAATGTGGTGCTCGGAAATATATGTGGCGTTAGGAAATAAGTCTCAAAAAATAAATAAATGTGGCATTAGGAAATAAAAGTCCCATGAAATAATTAATGTTGTTTTTTCAAAAACGTCATTTTGAAATAAATACATTTATTTATTTACATTTAGTCATTTAGCAGACGCTCGACTTAAGGCGAATTATACTTCTCCGACTCCGTTACGGACAGACGGACGGACGGAGTCGGACGGATTGGTTGAATTTATAGTACTCCGAAGGCTGTGGGTGCTGAAAACACTTCACTGCCAGAAGAGTAGGTGGCGCTGCACTGCGATGCTAGCTAGGTTATCGAAAAGTCGGAGCAAATTTACAAATTAGCCGTTTCATCAATAAAATAAGCACATTTTCAGCAACTACACTGCCCATTTCTCATCACATTTTAATTCAGATGCTGATTTACATGTACTGTTTAGCTGAAATATGAATTATAAAAACGTACAGCAATGGCGGTCAAAGGATTCTGTTCGTCTTGTTGGTCACGGCAACCTCGCCCCCGCCCCTGACGCAAGCGGTTCTTAATACGGACCAATCACAGCCAAGGGGTATCCGTAAAATGACGGACGGACAGACGGATAAGGCCGATTTATACTTCTCCGTTTTTACGGAGACGGACACAGGGAACGCCCTCTCCGACGAGGAACTCCCTCTCCGAGCCCCTCGGAGAGCTCTACGTGCACCTCCTGATTTTCCTGACTATCCGTCTGTCCGTCCGTCATTTTACGGATACCCCTTGGCTGTGATTGGTCCGTGGCTGTGATTGGTCCGTATTAAGAACCACCTACTCTTCTGGCAGTGAAGTGTTTTCAGCACCCACAGCCTTCGGAGTACTATAAATTCAACCAATCCGTCCGTCTGTCCGTAACGGAGTCGGAGAAGTATAATTCGGCCTATAGTCAGGAAAATCAGGAGGTGCACGTAGAGCTCTCCGAGAGGCTCGGAGAGGGCACGGAGAGGGAGTTCCTCGTCGGAGAGGGCGTTCCCTGTGTCCGTCTCCGTAAAAACGGAGAAGTATAAATCGGCCTTTACACTAAGTACAGGGACATTCCCCCTGAGCCAAGTAGGGTGAAGTGCCTTGCCCAAGGACACAACATCTTTTGGCATGGCCGGGAGTCGAACTGGCAATCTTCAGATTACTAGCCCGATTCCCTAACCGCTCAGCCACCTGACTCCTACTTGGTTAATGGATTCAGCTATATAATTATATAATGCTATATTTATATATATATTGCCACTTTTCTTTTCTTCAGAATTTATTTCATAGCCATATTTATTTATGTCTGTATTTATCAATTTATTGACCTATTTATTTATTTAATTTTGACTAACTCTGCGTTCCATACTTGTGCTCATTCAGCTCAGGTAAATCAGCGATCGGCTAATGTTCCCCTTTGTTCCCATTTCTTTCTGTTCGTATCTGCGAGCACATATCCAGGCAACCTTTCTGGACGTAAGCAAATAAATGGGGTGCTATTTACCCATTTGGGATTGGTTTCAAACAAAAATCAGGAAAATGATGAAAAAGCTTGTAGTATGAGCCAGGTTCGAGAATCGAACAAATATTATTGGGGGAGATAGTTTTGGATATGTTGACTGGAGTTAATGGAATAAAATCGACCGGACGAGACGGCTACCAAATCGGAAATGCAATACGAGCCGAGGGGGTCTTTCTGGTACAAAGTAACAAAGCACAATTTGTCTCATGACCTTTATTTTGAAACTTTTTGACGCAATCAAACGGAAATGTGCTACACCACGAGGAAAGTCACAAAGATGGTGGAACACGGAGAATGTCGCGTGGTTCAACGCGGTGGAAGCAAAATAAATGTCAGAAAACCAGTTATCACGAATGACTCCAGGTAATTGTATGTGTATTTTAATTTGCCCACTGTCATACTGCTAAAATACAGTTGTGTAACAAAAAATAGTATCTGCCAGCTTTCTAGTCAGTAATGTTAGACACTGATGGCTCGCCAAGACTAGCCTAGCTTAATTCTGTGGCACTTGCTTGATCTTTCTTGTTAACAACGTTTGCAATGTATGCGCTGTAAAACGGCAAAGTATTGAAACTATATTAATTGGTTGATAGCCTGGAAGGTGGGTCATTAACTGCAAATTACGATTGCTAATATTCTAACACTGGGGTGACTTCTAGTCGGCAAACTATCTGGCTTGTCTACATGCATGCTGACCAACAACTGCTCACATCATGGCATGGACTAGAGCCAGCTGGAACGCCTCCTGCAAGAACCATAAGCATTTATGGTTTTGTTGACCCCCTCAGATTATTATTATGTGCCTCTGGGGACTCGGTGAAGGTTTTTAGTACATCCACCGCTGAATGCATCCATGATCTACAAGGTCACAGCAATCTTGTGACCGGGGTTGTCCTCAACCCTTTAAACCACTTGCAGGTTAGTCTGGCTAACTGTTAAGTGAAACTTTCGGTTATTGAATGTGTCACTAACAAAATGTTCAGTGTGTGCGTTCATTATAACGTCTTTTTTAATAATGCAGGTTTACTCTTGCTCAGAAGATGGCATTGTTAATCTGTGGGACTTCTCTGATGGCATCCTGATCAAGGTAGTCAAAATACTATTTTCTGAATAAGTTCCACTACATTATTGCACAAAGGTGTGTGTGTGTGTATATGATCCTTTGATTCTGATTACTTGCAGACATTTGTCATTGGATATCCAATCTATTCTCTCCATGTCTCTGAGTACCACAGTGGAGTTGTTTTTGCTGTTTTACCCATGGCGAATAGCAAAGGATCCGGTAAGATTCAAGACCATACCATTCTCTACATTTAGTATTATTCTAAGGCAACACCCAAGTGGCCAGACTGCAGCTCATGCAGTCATTGCCAGACAGTGCCAATAGGAACTGAGTAATTATTTCCTGGAGCAACTATAGGAACATAAATTGGGCTCACCTGCTACTCACTCCCATGATGCTCTTTTTTTAATTAAAAAAATTTTTTTTTTTTTTTACTAAGGTGTATGACAAAAATATATCTGGGCTCGACGCTAACTTTTCCCCCCAAGGAAATGTAGGAGCAGTTTTACAAACATGTATTACATAAGAATGTATACTGCGTGTGTGCATGTACTAAAAGACACAGCTGTGGAATATGGAAAGCCATACAATGTTTCCTTTAGGATCTTTTTTTTTGCAATGGGAGCAGGTCTATCCGAATAACACCCCCCCCCCCACCCACACCTCCCGAAACGAAGTTCTCTGTATAACTGGAGACAACTATCAACTATGCCTTGTCCATTAATTGTAAATAGCAGGTGGTTGAAGTGAGTGAGTCAACAGCAAATGTGTGAGACTTGAGAGCCCTGTTTGAAACATTGCTGTTTCTTTCACTATAAGTAATGTAATTAATTTTACATATAAATCATGAAGCAATGTGAATTCTGTTCTCAATTTGTTTTGTTTTAATGAAAAATCAACACTAAGTACTGATAAGAATAACGTTAAAGTACCGGATAAGCAGTATCGATAATAGTAGTAATACCGTTAAAATCTTAACGATACCCATCCCTGGTTTGTAGTGTTGTACGGAATACCGGTACTGGTACTGGTACCGTACCGCGGTACTGGCTTTTTAGAAACGGTACGTACTGGCATTAAGAAAACAAAACAAACAGCTTGCTTTTATGTGCTGAAACAGTGCAGTTGAACCTCAGCGATAAAAGCTGTAGGCTAGTGTCATCAAGAAAAGCGGACCTGCATGTGATGTCACCAGTGTGCGAAATATCCATCAATATTCGGGGTAGGGCTGCAACTAACGATTAGTTTGGTAATCGACTAATCTATCGACAATTTTTTCGATTAATCGACTAATCTAATGATTATTCCCCCCCCCCCCCCCCCCAAAATGACTCCAAATGTTGAAATTTGAATTCAAATGTATTTGAGTAACAAGTTGTGTAAACATGTAAACATCATTATAAATTAACAAAATAGTAATACAAATTAAAGTGCAAATATGCTTTTAAAAGTAGTGCAAATAAAGTTTTAAAAGTAACTCAAAATAACAATCAAGCCTCTGCAAGTGCAAAAAAAAGCTTGCTCTCCGTCATCTGAGGGGTGCATGAGCCTCTCTTCAGGACAAACTCGTCCACACGCCTTTGCTTAGTACTAAAAGAGAAAGAGAAAAAAAACAGTTTTAATTAATGTAGGCTATGCTAGAGTAGATCTCTCGTAATTGTGTTGATATGAAATTATAATTTTTCCACAATATTTAGTTTGACGAATGCTAAGTGGAGGAGGTTAACTATTCAGAACGAACGAAAAGACAGGCTACTCTGATAATTCACTGATAAACTACATTGCACGTAACATAACTGAAGTCGCGTTAGCAAGCATCCTCCATCAGACGTTCTGATAATTCACTGATTAACTACATTGCACGTAAAATAACTGAAATAGCGTTAGTAAGGATCCTCCATGAGACTGCACTTCCGGTAGTGCATTGCAATGCTGAATGAAAATTACCGGCAGCTCTGAATCTTTTTATAATATATATATAATATATGACGCGTCAACGTTAAAAATCCACGTCGACAATTTTTCACAATCGACGTGGTCGATTTTGTCGACTATTCGTTGCAGCCCTAATTCGGGGGGTCCCCATCTCCCGATTGTTGTGCAATACCAATCTAAATTCTCAATATGCAGTAGCCCTATAACATTACAATATTTCATGGATGCAAGCCAAGACAGTCTATAGCCTACATGACTACACGCACGCTAGGGCTGGGCGGTATGACGGTATATACCGTGCGACGGTAGAAATGTGTCTACCGGGAGAGATTTGGCTATACCATTTCAACCGCGGTGTACTTTTATACTATATTTTTGTATTACACGTGTCAATGAAATGTCTGGTTGTTGTATTGTATATAAGCCATCATATAAATCGCATTCTTGCGATATTTAGAATTGTAGTTTAACTTTTATTTGATTTGCTATTTTTGTTTGACCCTGAAGCACATTTGCGTTGGTCTGATGGACGGAGTGTATTTTGTATAAGCGGACCACATTCATGCCGAGGCTAATTAATTATATATTTGATGACCCATTCTGCAGGTAACCAATTCAATTTGTTGTTCAAGTTTCATGTCTCGTGCTGTAAAATTATTGTTGTAAAATTACACTGGTGGCGTTGCTAGCATTCTTGATCTAGGATGACTAGTGAAGGCTAACTACTTACTAACTGAGAGTGAGGTCATGCCGGGAAATATCAAACTGAGGCTTTAACATATCGACCGAGCTTTAACGAGGTTGATACGCCGAAACCGAAGTTAGATATGGATAGTAAAACTCAGACTGATCGCTTTCGCTCATTTTGAAATTTTCGTCGGAGGGAATTAGGGATCCGTATTGAGCTGTGAGTAGGTCACCACGCGGATGGCATGACTACGCATCAGCCAATCGGAACGCTCGTACTCGTACCTTTTTGGAGTCTTTTGTTTTTAACTCAAGTGTTGTCTCATGTGAGGCAGTTGTTTTTGTTTGTAATAAATAATCGAGTGTGATGATGAAGTATGGTATGGTTATTTTGTACCATTTCTTAATTGAATTTACAGAACAATTACTATACCGTGATATATACCGTAACCGTGATATAAAATGACTCATACCATGATAGAAGATTTTGGCCATATCGCCCACCCCTAACGCACGCACACACGTAACCATTTTTTATAGTCCGATATGCTATAGTATTCGTAAAGCAACACTGAGGTTGCATTGGCTAAAGTTGGTTGGATGCACATTATTTTCTAACAAGGAGAGGCAAAGTTGTGCATTACAATGCAGACTTAACAATAACTGGCACCAGTCTGGTGCACTTACAAGAGCAATCAACTGAATAAATGCCAGGTAGCCTATCGGAGACTGGCACGCAATCAGTTTGCACGGTTAGGCAAAACACATTTGCCTAACCGTGCAAACAGGCCATCTCTCAAATTGAAAAAAGCACCACGGCGGATGCTGACAGACAGCCTACAACAAGCCAAACATCACCAAGGCGGGTGCTCGCTCGCTCTCTCTTTCGCTCTCGCGCTCTCTCTCTCAACTTCTCCAACTCCAAGGCTAGGCTGCTTCACGCAGACCACAACTAACCACAAGGCCTACATAACCATGCAGTATGCCGAAGCCGGAAAGTACATGCGCACAGTCGCACACACTCATCTTATGCACAACAATCAGTTCTATCATCACAATTCAGTCACTGCAAAGATAAAAAAAATAGCCCCTTAAGTTATAATAGACCAAAGATGCCTTGGCTCGACTTCTTGTGGTTGCCTTCCTGGTTTTCAGGAAGAAGAGAGGCGATGTCTTGCTTTAATCCAGCTTCTGACGAATGGAACTGGGTCGAATTTGTCCAGAGGAGGTCCGTTGAGGTCCACAAACAGGAGTGAAGACAGGCTGTCTTGAAGACAACCTGTTGCGCGTCTGGTTGTCAGTGTTATTAACTGCGGAAAAGCCTCGTTCGCACTCAGATGACGTGGGGAGATACGTGCTACTTGCTATGCACAGTCTTTCCAATGTTTTCCCCGGTGCAGTGCCCTGTAGTTTCCAGTCTCAACTGCTCCACGGCCTCCCTGGCTGGTTTTCCAAGCGCTTTCGCAAACCTGTGTACTTCTGGTTCGCCATGCAAAATCAGGTCCTCCTGCTCTCCTGGCCAAAAACGCTTGTCAAGAGCTTTGAGCATCAGGACCAAATTTGACTCTGGTAATCGCTTAGAGGCGCAATCACTGATTCAGGATGAAGTGTCCTGGTGAGTTGCTATCATTTAGCAACGCAGCAACGATCTCTTGAGCTAGTCTACGAACAGCAGTGCACACATACAACTTTTTTTTACTGTCAGTGAATAGCATCGAGTGAGTCAACGTTTTCTTTATATCTAGTGACAGTGATCATTCAGGGCCTGACATTACATTTTTGAGGCACTTGTCCTTTGGACAAATAGCCCTACATTTACATTTCACTTTTCCATGCACAAAAGTCACGTCCGGGTAAAGATTGTGCCTTTGACCAACGAAGATGAGCTGTAATATTATACAAATGATAACAATTGAGGTTTTATAATTGTTTTTATTTGTTACATTAAACATTTACACAATTTCTGCAGAATGAAACACTTTCTGTTATGTACTGTATTGCAGCTTCGTCCCAATATCTCTACAGACCGTGCGGCTAATTTAATGCTCAACACTTGAACGGGGGCTTATTTCTTGAAAGAGGAATTACTGCGTTTTCTCAGTTACACTATCAGGGCTTGGAAATACTGTGACTTGCAAAAGTAGGCAAATGGCTAGTAGAACATAACATTTCTTAATCATTTCAGTCAATCAAACAGCTGCAAGACCCAGTGAAATTTGATATACAGCTAGCAAACTAATGTTAGCTAGCATCGCTAATGACATTGGCTAACTCAACTTCGGTAGGCTATCCTCAGTATTTGCAAGCTGGCCAGTGCAAGTACAGTAACATGGCATTTTATTTTGTTTGAGTTTCAACTTGTCCAGTGGGGCAGATACATTTCTCTGCCCTACAAAAAAATCCACTTGTCCCGGACAATCATGTCGTTGGCTGTAGTTCAGATAAGTAGACTAGTACTACCGGTAAACTTATCTAGATCTAGAAATAGAAGACATCATGCTAGCTATGGGCTAGCTATGGGCTAACTTGCTAGTGCCACCTAGAAATCCCCCCAAGATCATCCCTAATTAAATATTTTCCCCGACGTTGTAAACACATTAACGATTAGATGTCCCATGTTTTGATGGTACTAGGAGACCATATTAGACATTCTCTGGTACTAGCCTAGTGTTTATTTCTAATCGATTTCAATGGTCTCTAAGCAGGCTTTGGTCTGTCGTAGGGATGGGCATAATTAATCGACGATCGATTAATTGATCATTAAGAATTTCGTCGATGACATAATTTTTTCATCAATAAAACTAATGCGTGTTCTGTTGCGTAGTGTGAGTCTTAAAGGAATGCAATGGATTTCGCTATGTGGCAGCAATTAAACATTTTACCACACAAAGGCAATATTTGTAAAAAAAAAAAAAAAAACGCCACAGCTCTAGCCTACTCAGTTACCGGCGAGTTTCCATGTATTTCAAAAGTAGGCTAAACATGAAGAGGTCACAGCGAAGTGTAGCGTGAGACCATTTTGACTTAAAATTGACTTTGTTCACTGCCAACACTGCAAAGCTGAGTATAAATACAACTCCTCCACGACTCAAATGATGTAGCCGACCACTTGAAGAACGTAGCCTACATCCGACCCTGGTTAGTGGCGGTGCATCCTGCTCTCGGTGTTAGCACGGAGGAGCTGCGATGCACACCGAGCAGAGAAAATTACCCAACGGATCTGCAAGTCCATCGAGATGGATATGCTACCGTTAAGTATTGTTGAGGGCGAAGGTTTTTATGAAGCTTTATTAATTAGCCGGAAAAAAATCGAGGGTCAGTTGTGTTTGAGCACCGGCTTCTAGCTGTCGGCTCCGCTGCTAGGAGTACAGAAAGAGTTGTTCTTCTTGTAATAAAGATCTCAATGCGGAAACACGCTGTGTTTTTTCTATTTCCACTGCATTTTAATATAGCCTATAAATAGTGCATTTAATATAAATTTTTTAATGATTAATCGAAAATCGATCGTTTATTCTCCCGACGATCGATTAAGACAATTTAATCGAATGCCCATCCCTAGTCTGTCGTCTCCCCAACGTGATGTCATGCAATGCATTGTGTGGGAAAGAAGAATCATTGCAAAAAGTAGCTACTTTTTCGTGTTATATTCCGTTTTGTGACACCCAACAACATCAAATACAATGGATAACAGTTTAAATGTTTATTACCAACAAGCAAATAGCGCAAATTCGTTGGAAAAAAATTAACCTGCCATATGGCCTTTAAGGGTGTCTTGGACAGCCAGTTCTAATCTATGCGCCAGCAGTGAACAGACTGCATGTTCGGAAACTTTTCTTTGAGTCTAACGACAAGCCCACTGGCTTTTCCTGTGAGCACCGCAGCTCCATCGGTGGCAATGCTTATCAGGTGCGTCTTCAAAAAGTCATCATCCATTCCAGCTTTATGTAGATTCGCCATCGAGTTATAAATGGATTCAGCATCGACCCCATCTGTAAGTTCCACGAAAACATTGTCTACACTCACTGGGTGGGAGAGGATCCTCTGTTCTGTTAGTGAGTGGGCCCACTGTGCTAGTTGCACCAGCATCGTCTTTCGGTGCCTCTTCATCTGTGAGTGCCACTTTTTTGGATGTGAACCCAAAGTGTGTGAGTGATACACTCTGGTTTAGCTTTTGCTTGCTAGCCATTTTTCGTATGACTTCTCAAAGTTTCTTCAGTGTGGCGCTCATGGCTAATTTGCATACGTGCACAGGACTGCAGGCTCCGCTTGGCAAAAAAAAAACATATTTGTGAATAAATGTTCTGAATACTGGACATGGTGAGCTTTTTACAAAATGATACCCCCTTCAAATTTTGCTTTTGACGCTTTCAGGGGGTCTCATGGGTTAATTGGGGTGGTCGAGCCCCCCTGGACCCCCCCCCCCCCCCCCCCCCCCGTATTTCGCACACTGGATGTCACACCCGTGCTCTGCTTCATGCGGCCGGTGTTCTGAGAATTCAGTTCCCTTGTTCCCCCTTATGCGCGAGTGCGCAAAACGATGATTTTACAGTTAAAGCGTTTAGTGTAACCTACTGTAATTTGCAGTACTAATGCCTAGCTCTTCAGGAGCATTCTCTTGTTCGGACAGTTGTTTGTTTTAGTTTATTGTTATTAATATTATTATTGTGTGTGCCATTTTTCACAACCTTACGTTTTGTTGCAGGCACAAATAAACTATAACCTATTGCAGTGTACAATAAGTAGGCTAGTCGGAGTTATTTCGGCTACTCATCTGTTACGCACTAAGATTTACTCCTGAGAAGCGCACCTAGAATAGTAGTTGAATTCCTTATTTTACAGTTATCATTATGTATTACAAGTTTAATCTTTACAACAGTGTCTTACTCTGAGAGCACAGGGGGAACATGGGTTTCTATTGAAAATAAAAGACTAAACCATTGGCAAATACTCCATTTAAATTAAATCATTAGTATTGTTTCAGTATCGAGTACAGTGATACTACACTTGGTATCAGTATCGAAGAAATTTTGGTATTGTGACAACACTCCTGGTTTGTTTACTATGCAATTCGGTCATAAATTTCGAATGATGGTTTTCCAAACTTAATAGGCTTTAAGGTAACACCCCCCTGAATTACCGTGCAAAGGTTAACCTTGATATGTGAAAATATGACTGAATTACAGCTGTTTGAGCTTGGACCAAATCTGACAATCCTTGCCATTGGAGAAACGTCTTATTTTATTATCCACTTACTGAACCAAGCAAGGTCCAGGTCTGGGAATGGTTCAAGTGGATGAGATGTTGTGCTGGTAATCGAAGGGTCGTAGGTTTAAAACCAGTCAGAGGCATATTTTTTATTTTTTTTTAATGATTTTTTAATTCTGACAGAACGGTTTCTAGTCTTCTGGTCAATCCGGATTGAAGTTTTACATTTCATTGAAATGTAAAACATTTCAAGGAGTGTTTATTTGAGGAGGAATCCGCCATTGCTGCTTGCAGCTATATTTATGTATTGTTATTTTTAGTTAAAAAAAAAAAACGAAGAATTGAACTATTCAACTTGACATGTTTACTGCTGTTCCAACAATTTTATGTTGCTTAAAAATCTAATATATTGTGTTCACCAAAAATATTTTAGATCTGTAATCACAATACCGTGAAACCTTGGTATTTCATCAAGGTTATCATACCGTCAAAATCTGATACCGGCCCATGCCTAGTGTTCATAAAAGAAAATTCCTGTTCGCCCATATCTATTTTTTAAGACTTTGTATTAGGTCCAGTGTAGGTAAAAAAAAAAAAGGGAGGGGGTAATATTCAGAGATTAGTGGTAAAAAAGTCGCAGAGATTCTCCAAGTTTATAAAGTCACAAATTTGATTCTACGACATTATAAAGTTGAAAATATGGATTAGTTTTTTTCTTTAAGGAACCTCATTGCTTCACTTTGGATGGTCAACCTCATCAAAGCACAGACACCTTGCTATGTATAAAGCCTGCAGTAATGGATAACCTGATCAAATTATATTTTTCAATAGATTCGTGGTTCAACAGGACACAGCCAAGACGCTGTGCTCTTCTAAGCTGATCCACACCTTGAGGATCGACTAATTTGAGGATCTGTCGTATTGTGTCCTGTTGAACCACAAATCGAATTTGAATATACCGTAGATGTAACCAGCGATATCCTTGCATCTGTCCATTGCATTGTAGTTCCTGATGCACAAAAGCTATCACCATAATTGGACTGTGCACGCAAGAGAGCAGAATTGGACTGCGTGTGAGAGCAGAATTGGACCTATGTGTGCCAGGCGCTCGCTTGCAGCTACCTGTACAACTCTCGGTTGTTGAATATATGCGCGAGTACTTATATCTTACGAGTGAAAAGTTTATATCTGTGCATGTGAAAGAATCTATGCGCTCGCGACATTTGACATAAATCGGACTCAATAAGAAGGGTCTGTGCCTACCTCTGCAGCAGGGCTGTGTGTGAAGATGTTTGTCAACTTGAGGAGGCAACGACGGCACTGTTGGTATCGATACTGTTGCAAATGAGTATATAATCCAATAAAAGAAAAATATATATCGATTAGTATCCGAGCATCCATTTTTTCCACAAACCTAGTCTGTATAGTAAGCGGTTGTCTATTTGCATTGTATTAGTATTATAGCATTCTGGAGATTTTTTTGGGGAGATACTGGTATTCCATCTTTTCTCATTTGACATGGACTGTGATCCGTTATTTTTCACTTTTTAGAGATGTTCCAGTTGGTTGCAGTAAATCTCCCTCGCTGTGGAGACCAGCAAGTAGAGGCACGAGAACTTTCTGCTGTGCTCAGCAATGTTGATTCCAATCCTGAAGCTACCTGTTTTGGTAAAGGGGTATGTACGCTTTGCTTTCTGTCCCATCACAAACTCTGAGGTCCAAAACATCCTATTCCTTTTGAGGAATACAGCATGACAGATGAATCAACTGTAAAATTTGTCCACCATTCTTTGTGAAACAAACGTATACCCTGAATATTTTTATATTACCATACATCTAAGGGACTTGTGTTTTTTGAGATGACAGTGTTAATGTCTTGAGCAAATAGTAGATTTTCAAAACCCAACTTTTCCATGCAGATACACAAATAAAAAGCTGACTTTGCCCCTTTTCACAGGGGGAATACATTGCTTCGGCTAAATGTTTACAACTTGAAGTGTATTTCTTTAAAAAGCAGAAGACTTACAAGTAAGTAATGTTCAATAAAACTAGTAGGATTCTCCAGTATAATAAAGTTTGTCAGCTAGCCAGCAGCTATGTCTAGGCGCATGTGTTTCTTCCTCTGCTTTTTGTGATCGTAACCCTTTGTAACTATGCTTAGTACATGTTTCAAAATGTACAATTTCTTGAAGAAAATGGAGTACAGTTAAGACAACAGTAACAAACTCACTTATTTGCGGTGTAACATTAATTGCCCAATTGACAATATGAACTACAAAAAACGAGTGCTTTTGTTGTTGAATATTGTGTGTTTAATGTGTTATTTGCCCTTAGTCACATTATGAATAGACACAAATGACTATTAATTACACTGTCTGGTGACTAGCTTGCAGTTAGTAAGTTATTGTCTACTTATGGCTAACGCATGTTGCATACAGTTGGGAATATTGGTTGATTTGCCAGTTGCCAAATGGTAGGCATTTTAATAGCAAGCTAGCAACAGCTGAGCAAGTCTAGATGTAACAGGTTTCTTGAATCCTAACAATACAGAAGATTAATGTTACTATTTTACTGCAATTACTTGCACTAAATGGTGCTAACAAAGCTGGCACAGATATTGGAAACATTTTCTTTAGATTGCCTTGAGATAATGACCCATATTACAGTCAGAACATACAGGAGTTTACTTTACCAGGAATATATTTCATCAGATGATATGAGATATCCAGCCTGCATTGTACTAGAAATACAAAAGAATATGACTGAGACTGGTGTTTGGTCACAGGTGTCAGAAACACCTATATACATGGTTATAGTTACCTGTCAATATCCAGATAATCCCATTTCATCTTGAGTAGAAGGGCCAGATGCAGCCTGCTTTGACTGGGGGTGCAGTGAACATTTCTGGGGGGGTATCATAATTACGGAAAGGGTTTGTATATTTTTTTTTATATTGATGACATAAAACTGCTTAACGATCCGAATGATAATAAGGCACGGAGCCAAACGTTGTAAAACTTTGGGGCTTAGCCCAAACCTAGGACGTAGTCTGGTTTGATGTGATGCTAGATAGGGACTTCCACACCTACTGTGAGCACGTACAGTGCGCGACTGACAGTTTTTGGCATTCATTTCAGTGCAAAATTGTTTTTTGAGCTTTATGTAAAATGAACATTGAGGACCTTGGCTGAAAATGCGCATGGGTACCAGGGATGGAAATTACATTTTTTGTCCACCGGCCACTGTGGCTGGTGGATTTCAATAACTGGTTCTATAACCAGTAAACGTTCATAACATGCCACAATTATTGCCCAAAACACTTAAATATATATTTTTTTAATGATTTTATACACCCTTCGCCAAGTAAACAAAACCTTAAATCATGGTCTGTTACCATCTTTTGTTGTAATTTGTCTCAGCAAGTTAAGAAATAACTTAAAGGAATTGTATATTGTTGGAAAGCTTATTCTCTCAAGCATATGGCTAGCCAAATCATATATTGCCATTTACTTCGTTGTCATGGCAGTGAGGGGGGGAACACAAAGCGAGAGAGAACCCGTTCTAACACTTCTAAATGTTTAACAGCGATTTTCTCAAAATGACATCTAGCACACATGTCAAGCTAGGCAACTCTTGGCTCATAATAAAGTATGCAAATTACGTGTTTTCTCATAAAATATGCGCTAATTTGCATACTATGTAGAACACGGCAACTCCATCATAGATGAAGTCAGACCGTTTTGGTTTGTTTTAATGTTTTAACGGGTTCTCTCTCGCTCTGTTCCCCCCCTCACTGCCATGACAAAAAAGTAAATAGCAATATATGATTTGGCTAGCTATATGCTTGAGAGAATAAGCTTTCCAATAATATACAATTCCTTTAAGTTATTTCTTAACTTGCTGAGACAAATTACAACAAAAGATGGTAACAGACCATGATTTAAGGTTTTGTTTACTTGGCGAAGGGTGAATAAAATAATTTAAAATATATATATATTTAAGTGTCAAGATCTACAATACTTAAGCAGTTTATTGTTGGAATGCTGCTTCAGCATTCCAAGTATTGTTTGAATCTTTATTCAACTTCTTCATATTAATATTATTCTATTTCTTCCGCGACACCTTTCAGCGCCTTCAAATCTTCAGCTATTAAAACCGTTCAGCTATCAAAAAATTCAGCAGTTTCAGGCTATGACTGCTATAGCTTTTCAGCTTTGTACCTCTTATGCTTGAATTAATATAAATCAATATTCATAATATGTTTAACATGGTTTTCCAATTGAGTTTTTTTTCAAATCCTCTCAATCCTCTTAAACTTCAACTTTCAAATCCTTCTTCTTCCTCAATCTTTCAGCTACAGCCACCATTTAAACTTTAACATGTTGACAAAACCCTAAACTATTTTTTTTTATCAGCTTTTTGATATCTATTCAACTTTTTTTAATATCACTGATTATGTTTCATGAGTTTTTCAAACCGTTTCTGAGATTTACATGGGTGTGTATGTGAGAGCCTAGAGTGCTGACTGAAACGCTTAGAGTGGAGGGGAGCTTCGAAATCAGTTTCAAAAAGTATTTCTAGTTTGCCAGCATTGCCACAATTTTCACTCTTCATGCTTCATTTTTGGATCAATAGATAGCTAATTTTGTGTTGGTCGTAGACCGTTGTCTGTGGAATCCAACAGACTTAAACATTTGTTCAGAGCCCCACGAAAGCGAGACAAAGTCCAACTCTCGCCCCATAGAGACCAATGCAAATCTGGTGACACATTTCTCAGAGAAAGCAGAAGTTACACGTTTTTTAAACTGCCGGTAGAGTTGTATTTCTGACCGCACAGACATATGAAGGATATCTCTGGTTTCGGCAAAGTCTTGGGTCTCGGAAAATATCCTTATTTTTTTGATTGGACGTACAGTTTTGCGTCTAGGTTAACTTGTTTGAGGTGTAGATTCTAGCTACATTTCTGTTATTCGGTCTGCCCTCAGTGCGTTAGCAATCATAGCTGCACCATCACCGCGGCAACCAAACAGACACGTGCCACTCAGTCTCTTACACAGGTGATTGGTAGGCTATTAGCTTATTAGTGGTGACACAAGACAAGCTATTCAGTCAACTCGTCTCATTAAAAGACTAAGAGCACCTACTAATTCTGCAGATGCTGCTAATCTCTTTTACTAACTACTATTGCTAATGAAACTTTTGTTCTACTACGCCACTGAGTGCGTTCGACCATGAGAAACCCGATTACAAGCAATTGTCGGTTTATGCCAATAATACGATTACTCCGTTTACATGTGTAATTAGTTATGCGATTACTCAATAAACGCGTCTACATGATTCTTTTTTATTAATCGTTGTATGCTCCACGGACAACTTGCACCACCATCATCCTTCTTCAACAAAGTGTCGCCGTGTCTTCCTGTATCGGCCCTACTGCTGTATGTTTCATTCCATCAACACATTGAATCCTACTAAGAAAGCCGAGTAACACTCAATGGGCTACATCTGCTACTGCTATTACTATCCCAACTATAATTTCAGCTGTTAAAACTATAATATTCTTGTTACGACTAGCTAGCCTACTTCTTCTTCTGTTTAACAGTTCAGCTTTCAGCTTCTCCCGCATTGTAGGCTATTTAAGCTCTTAGCTTTGTTAGATGATGCAGTTCAGCTTCCACACTGCCTCTTTTGTGTGACTCACACAATTTTGAAATTCATTTCAGCTTGCGGGTATTTTCTCATTTCTGTATTTTCAGCAAAAAAAATATTTCTGCATTCCAACGCATTTTCTACAGGAAATGCACTTTCTAGTTTAATCTCAAGTCTCAATGAAACACTGACATTTTCTCTTTCTCTCTTATACATACACAAACCACGAACTGATATACAGATAAATGAGTGATGAATGAAACTATTAGTTTTGGCATCTTCTGAAGCGTGTTGGCGACATACAGAGCAGTACATTATCAGATTTGTCTTGTCGTAAACTAACCAATCGCGGGACTCCCCATTGTCTGCTTTTCTCCATCGTTCTTTAAAAAAAACGTTATTTAACTTTCGCCTCTGTCAACTGGCTCCTCCTGAGATGTTTTCTCAACCGGACCTCTTAACGCCTGCGATGTAACGCCACATTTTTTTGAAGGTGCGCCGCCTCTAAAGTGTCCGGGTGAAACAGTATGCAATTTTTTTTTACCCACCACGGTGGCCGGTAGGTGAAGCGAGTTTACCCGCCCGGGTGCTAATTTCCATCCCTGATGGGTACGTTTGCAGAACCAGCTGCTTTGGAGTGCTGTCATTCAAACCATGCTCACCTTCACCCACAGCAGCGGCAATGACAAACAGCTTAACCATTTTGCAGAACGCTGTCTTCTGCATCAGATTCACAGCTTCCACAATTGGCTCTCTGATATTGAGCTGACTACTCCATGGTTCTGTAAAAACAAAAAAATTGTATGTTACATGCCAAAACTTGAAAAGTACCTACGCACAGAAATATTAACATCTATAAAACCGGTCCTACGCCAGGTCCTGCGCACCTTTCCTTTATAAATCACAATCAACGTGAGATTGACCGCACGTCAGCAAGCCACTGACCCCGCCTTGCCTCCGCCCATAAATTAATATGCAGATGGATTCTAAATGCGCCCCTGAGGTCATTTCTTTGTCTGAATTAAAATGGCTAAACATGCAAAAATCACAGACTGAGATCGAGGTTCTAACAACAGAGGTGGAGGTGAGGAAATGTGTCCTGTTTGGCGGCCTATCATCAGGTATTAGCAAAAAAAGAAAGTCGGTGGAGTGGAAAACTGTCACTAGGGCCGTAAATGCTGTGGGTTCGGAGAACCGGACCATGGCATAAATTAAGAAATGGTGCCGTGGAAGTTTTTGAGAGAATCAATCGTAAAGCTGAAGTCGGGTGAAGTACAGAGTTAATGTTTATTTGACATATGACGTCAACATAATAACGTTACCAACATAACATCAACACACAAACATAAGACAATAACACAAAGACAATTCCATACAGCTCCATCTAGCATTATAGAATGGGACCGGGAGAATCCAGCCCACCAGCACTACGCAGCTGATGGCCCTGAACCCCCCAAGAACATTCTTCAAGAGACCATTTTATAGATACGACAGTTCTCAAAAGTCATTGGTCCATCCTACAGACATGCAGTTATACCAAATCTCTTCTGTTATTGGTTAACTCCTTAGAACAATACAGTTGAATCCACATTGTCTTTAGACCAACTGTCTCTTCCCCCCAAGTGACAAGAACTCTTCCAGGTCACCCAGACTTCCCGTCTCTAGACTTCACGTCTCCTAGTTAGGTGTCATAAAACTACAGGTGGCATCTCTACCAAATGGAGCTGAATCAACATTCATTGTATCAAGCTTCTTAGCCAGCTGTGAACTTCTTTTAAAGGCGGATTAAACAGGTTTTGGCAGGTAATTATGTTTTTTGAATAGTCAACGTATGACAGTAACTGTAGTAGAAACTTTATTTTGTAATGTTTGGTGAGTTTTGGTAGCCTGGTCCTAACCAGACTCGTACATTTCATTTGTACAGAGAGTCTGGGCTCGCTCTATTGACAAGCGTTGACTTCCTTGTAGGCGGGTACTCTGTTGAAGTTTAAAACTATTGAATCTGCCTAGCGCCACTCTGATCTGCCATAACCAATCGCTAGCGTTCGCCTTCGCCAATTCCTTCACCCCTACTGTAATAGCTAGCTGCCATAGCTGGAAAGTCAAACTGTTCCCGAACCCCGTGGGAAGTAGGGCCACAACATCATGGCCACCAACAAAACTCAGCAAAACTTGTTCTTGCTCCGGCATTAGCTTATGGATATTCGGCAGCATTGCCACAATGGACCGAATCGCTCGCATCTTTCTCCGCCGCCATTACACAAACTAGCGCACTACATCAACGTCATCGTTCTCAGCCACTCCCTCTGTTCGCTGATTGGACAGGTAGAAAGTTAACCTGAGACATCTGACTTGCATACCTCAAGCCCAGACCTAGTACAGAAGCAAAATGAAAATTGAGCGGAAGTACGTAGGAGGGCAGAGCCAGGCTAGAGTTTCGGCACTTTTCAGTTAGAATTCGCCACGTTACAGAGCCAGAGTAGACTTTGCAGACGGCCCGCACATTCTCAAGTCAAGTTAATGTTCATACATCACACCTTGTGCGTGAACCAGCGTACGCAAGCTTTTCGTGCGTCTGCAACGTTTATACGAGGCCCCAGAACATTTAAACCTTGAAAATCCCCAGCCAACTGCAATCTCAGCTGTACCCAAATAGAGGATTGTTTGTCAACCACAAGATGGCAGTAACTTATGAGGACGGGGGGAAATCACTCACTGACTGCACTCTGTCTAACGTTAGCCAAGTTAATTAACTTGCAAGCAAGCCTTTGTGGCTAACGCACTATCAGTGCTAGCTACATTAACTAACTAAGCTTAAACTAGCTAAAGCGAACTAAATAATTATTACTAGTTATCACTCACCGTAGGCGATGGCGTGTTGCTTGGTCGCCTGGTGACGAAAGGCCACGGATTTCTTAACCCATTAATGAGTAGCGTCACACGTGATCGTTAGAATGCGGGTCCCACAGCGTAACGTCGCATATGTGATTCTAACATTCCAATTGAATATTTTTCGATAGATAAAAACTATGCGACAAACGCTTTAGTATGGCTTTAAAATGTACGAATGAGAAGGATAACAAGTAACACTAGCATAGTAGTAGCATTGCTACGAGTATTATGCTAGGTAACTAAGCCCAGACGCTAACAAAAGCTAGCTAGCTACTGTTTCGGAAAAATAACTTGCACTTTGGGGACCGTCGTAAATATTTAGAACTCACATCAAAAGGTTAATGTTTTCGCTCCCCTTGATGAAGTCAGCAGAAAAATGTGCCTGTGCTGGACAACAACTTTGGCCACTAGTTGTCCCAGTGCACTCAAGTTTTGAAGACAGGCAAGAGTGACATTTCCCCTCCCCCAGCCCCCCCCCCCCTCAAAATTAATTAATTAATTGCTTTTTACCTGACATCTTTGAAAGGCAGCAATGATTAATGCATCCATGGCCAGGATATAATGAGAAAGTATGACATGATTTTAAAAGTGACCTATAACATCGACTATGCAAAACACTTAAATGTATTTAGTGCTAATAAAATTAAGCCTATTTTTTATTTAAAAATATGTTTATAATGTGACAATGTCAGTCATCGTGTGATAACTAAAATATGACTAGTCCTAGACTCAGGGGCGATTCTAGGATCAGACCTTTAGGGGTGCTCAGCCCCCAATGACAATGTGACATGAATACAGTGCCTTGCAAAAGTGCAAAACCCCCTTGCTTATAACAGGCATGCAAACAGGTCAAGGGTGAAAAAGGTGAGAAGGATACGGCGAACCCCCGACCCTCTAGGGGAGTCCGGGGGCATGCTCCTCGAAATATTTTTTTTAAAGTTAAACGCATGAATCTGGTGCACTTTGAGAGCAAAATAAAGAGGCTAGATCTATGTAGAATCTGTGCTCTTGTAAACAATGTAATGTTTTTTTAACCATAAAGAGATTTTTTTTGTATAGCATTGGTTCCAGAGCCAGTTGTAAAGTTGGGAAGCACGGTAAAATGCTGTGTTGGCCACGGCCACGAATCACGTAGGTTACCCATTTTGGCTTCAAAAAGGTGAGGAGTTGCATGCCTGTAAATAAATCCCTAATTTCACTGGATAACAATTCATACTTTTATGTATTATGCAAAATATTGAATGAATGAAAAACCTAAGGATGTCCCTTTCTTCATTAACTTTTTAATTATTATTATTTTTAGGGGTGCTGAGATTAAATTTAGGGGTGCTTGAGCACCCCTAAAAAGGGTCTAAAATCGCCACTGCCTAGACCACTTGTTCAGAGCAGGTGTTGTCAGTGAACAGCCTGTAAAACTATTGGTTAAGTCACAGACACTCATGAAAAACTGATGCTAATTATCTGGGAAACATTTTCTAAGTTGTCATTGTTTGTGTCAAACAAGTTGTGAATTAGTTGTAACATTAAAACAGGAGACTGTGACTTACTCTGTGCTCAAAGTGATGCTCGAGCTCCAGTGGTTTCCTCTGTAGGTGAACGAAACTTTCGGAAGACGTAGCAGAATCAGTGAACAATTCCAGGATATGCTTTTTTCCATTGGTTGTTGCGTTAAATCTTACCCAGATACAATAGTGCTATTTTCTGATTAGCTATTGTGTAGACCTTTTCTTTTTTTTGATTGGGTGATAAGTGGCAGGCTCGACTAAGAACTCCAGGGGAGACGCGCTTGATTCCTGCCGGTTCCATAGTGAGAGAGGTGCGGCCAGAGAAATTTCGGTTGGGCGCTGCGGCATATTAAATATATTATAAATAGTTTTTCCGCTTGTGAGAAATACAATGTGTGGCGGGAGTGCGTGACAAAAGACCGAAATGAGTGACTGTCACGCTCAATTTTTTTTTTCTCGTCGTCTCCCTCCACCCCAAGCCAATATAGCTTCAATTTTTTGATGGTCGCTGGGTGAGTGAATTTCATCTTTGGAACCTGAGATGGTGATGGAGACTGTTTGCTGATCCTCATTTCTCCTCACACTCAGTCACAGATCTCATAAAGACCACTTACCTTTGTACCATTTCAGGTTGTTCACTGGACTTGAACTGCTTAAATTTCAATAATAACTGGAAAAAATTGGGTGTTCTAAAACTTTTGACCCGTAGTGTGTTCTGTATTGGTAATCATTGTATTACTCCAGAATAAGACCATGCAGAGTCAGCGTTGGATTCATTGTCTCTTTACTTCACACGCTTGCATACAACACACTATACATACATTTCCCCTGATGCAATGCAGGGTTTTTCCTACGGGTGTCAGCGAGGGACATAATACCATGATACATAACACTCCTCCCCCCTAAAATGAAAAGCACCACTTTGAAATCCAACAAATAACAAACACCACTTACAGACTAAGCCTACCCATAACCACACCACCTTAATATCATTATGACCATTAAATGCACCAACATGTCACAATACCATGTGCGTTATATATTTTTTCTTTAATCTAGGCTATGCTACGGAAATGAGGGTAGACTGCCTCAAATCCAGACATTACCCTGGGGTTTATTCTGCCCCACAGCACTGGGTATGTCACATATCTAATACTTCAAACGATCTGGTGGGCGGTGTTCCCTGACTACTCCCCCTCCTCTTGATTTCTCTTATGGAAACGGAAACGTTACGCTATGATCAACGGTTGTGGAGAGAAGTGCCTTGCTAATGTCTGCACAATCACATCATACGTTTTGTCCCCGGGCTTATCCGGCTGTACCAAAGAGCGCAACAGATTAAACGTCTTAGCTCCCATCACGCTAAGAAACGTGGGTACTGTCTTCCCCTCGTCAATGCTATTTGCAACTACAAAGTATCCAAAACGTTCAGTGTATGCACTCCATGGTTCAATCAGTTCATCAATAGCACCAATGCTCCCGATTATCCCCGCCATTTCTTCAAACTTTTTCGTATTTTAATTTTTTTCAATACGGTTTAAACAGAATGCACTAGTTTCTTTTAAAGTCACGTATCTTCGAATTGCCCGTACTCACAATTCTTTCCTTTACCGCTCCTCTTTCATCTCTCCTCTTGTTGACTCGGTTTGGTAGCTTTCTAGCATGCCAGTCTTAATGGCATCCCCGAAAAGTTTGTATCCCGGTCGTTTCCAGTATTCCAAGCGCTAAACACGTCTTCTTAGTCCAAGAAATACGCATGTATCCGTCATCCTCGTCGCCAGTTGTTCTGTATTGGTAATCATTGTATTACTCCAGAATAAGACCATGCAGAGTCAGCGTTGGACTCATTGTCTCTTTACTTCACACGCTTGCATACAACACACTATACATACATTTCCCCTGATGCAATGCAGGGTTTTTCCTACGGGTGTCAGCGAGGGACATAATACCATGATACATAACATAGTGGATGTAAAGCAGGGCTCGACAATAACCCGGGGCCAGTAAAAAGTAACGTTGGGACAGTTAAACTAGCAACTCACTGTCCCGATCGGGCCACAAAAAAACGCATTGTAAAACTTAACATCCTGTATGTTTTGCTATCTGCTAAATGCATAAATAACTGCAGCAAAGGAGAGCTACTAGTTGAAACGGAAGCAACTTTTTTTAATGTAACTAAGATGCACTGTGTCGTCTGTCGTATGTTCCCGTCTAACGCTGTGGCTACACCAAGCGCGGAAATTCTAATCCGTTGTAAGCAATGAGAGAGGCGGAAACGGAATGTAATTTCCGCACGGAAAATTGAGAAATAGACTGGCTTCTTTGAAAAATGATTATATATTTTGCTGTAAATAATGAAATGAAGGAAGCAATAAATCTGATTATTTTCCAAACCCTCGAGAGCTGTTTCCATGGAGATTTAACTTTTTGAACGATTTTAACGTTGCTTTTCTATTTGAAGATACGGCAGTGATAGTAAGTAGGTAGATTGTGTAGCAAGTGTTAAATAGTAAGTAGGATAGTTGACGGTGTTTATAAAATGAATAAACAAAGACAGCAAAACAGATAACGGATTCATCTTCAACGCGTCCAGTGTAGCCGGTTAAATAAAAGATCCGCTCCGCGAACGTTCTATTTCCGCACGGCAGAATTTCCGCGCTTGGTGTAGCCGTAGCGTAAAGCGGTTCTTTTTACACAGGCACCGACAATTTTCGAAAACAATCCCTGACCAGCCATGCTAATAGCAGACAGCACCTGGTTTGCGTGACAGCTAAGCTGGTGGTTGACAATCCATCTTCCGGGCCGTTGACTATGCTGGTCAGGAATTTAAATGCAAATGCCCATCGTGTTATTGCACAACTTATAACAACGGCATATCACGTAATTAAGACAGACCAGCCGTTTGCCTCGTTCCCCTGGGCTATTGAACTGCAGCAGAAGAATGGTGTTGACTTGGGTACTCAATATCATACTGATGAAATGCTATGGAAGCTTTTATATATTAGCATTGAGGGACCAGAGATTTCACAGTTTCAGCCAGACAGAGTTGTGCAGAGATAGCTGTCAGCAGGGGCAAGAGCACGTCATGTTTGAGGTTAAAAGTCAATTGTTTTGCTGACTATTACATTTTTGTTTTTTATCACTAGAAATGTGATTTAATTTGTTCTTTTCCAGGATGTGTTTAATAAATGGTTAAACATGTTAACAGAATAACATAACTTATAAGTCTTTGGTTTTGTTGTAACAATTAAAAAATTTAAACTTTTGGAGGGGGAGGGGGGCAGTAGAAATTGTCTTGGGGCCAGTAAGTTTCAAACCCACTGGCCCAGTGGGGCCAGCGGCAATTTTTTTTTACGTTGAGCCCTCAAGTTACAAATACAGAATGCAGAAATTTGCTCAACTCTATCAATTGTGAGGGCTTTGGGCCTCACAAATGTTTATGACAGACGTGTGGGTATATTTCACCTTCTTCTGATCTACAACTTGTTGCATAATATAGTGTTGAAACCGTTTAAATTATCTTATGTAATTTAATTGTCTTCTCAGGTTTTTTTTGAGTGCAAGCTGTAAGAAAGGGGCAAGGAACGTTTTCACATGCGTCTCTTGTCATCCTAAAGAGGACTGCATTGCAACTGGTCATGTTGATGGCAAGATTCGCCTGTGGTGAGTTGCACAAAGGTCAAGGATTTCAAGTCTATTAACGGTTCTGTGATTCATATTTTGTCATCTCTTTTACTACAGGAGAAACTTCAACCACAATAAGGAGTACACTTACTCCACCTTACACTGGCACCACAACACAGTCAACTCACTTTGTTTTACACCAGAAGGTTTGTCATTCCTGGTTTGTTTTCAATTAGTTGTCCATATTATGTTGGTATACTGAAATATGGTAGCAATTTATCTACAGCTATGGTTTCTCCAATGGTCTAAGTCTGTTTTGATTTATCTTGTTTAAGGCACAAACTTGCTTAGTGGAGGGTCTGAGTCTGTGCTGGTTCAGTGGCGCTACACACAGGAGAACCAGAAGGACTTTCTGCCTCGTCTCGGTGCCACCATTACACACATCACAGTGTCACCAGATGGGACGCTCTGCTGCACCTCGCACTCTGACAACAGTAAGGAGGGATCTCGCAAACTCATGACCCATGGCACAGTATCATAGATAGATTTGAAAAGTCATAGAATCATCTATCTTTTATTCATGGCCTGATCACCGTTTTACACATGATTTCAGTCATGTAAGGGATAATGCCCGACGAGGTGTACAATATCATCCAATAATGGACGATGCGGAGGCGTGAACCGTCCGACGCGCATGTTAGCCATCTGATATCTATAGTCCACTCAGCTCATATAACCCATACTGGCTTTCCTTTGGCTGAGCTATTAGCCAGAAAGCTAACGCCATGCTAGTAAGATTCTAAGACAATAACATTGTGTACGGTTGACAAACAGTAAATATAATTTGACAGTATGTTTGACAAGAAGACTAGCTATCCAGCCATGTCATTTTCCCCAAATCAATATCAAGATTTTCCCGAACAAAATAATCGGCCATGTGTAGCCTAAACGACTGTGTCGTGTTGGCCTACAGGCCGCAGCCTGGCTGAAGGTAGATGAATGGCGAATGGGATGTGTGATGAGCGGTTATGTGACACAGTAAATTAAGAAAATGTATATTCTCCAAATAAGTTAAAATAAATTAAGTCACTCATTGGAAAAAGATTTTAGCTTGTTAATGTGTTTCAATAAATTGTAAACGGAGGCTTTGACTGCATCCCTGTTGCTATGGTTACTTATTTAGACACACTCATACTATGTAGCCAGCGCAATAATTTAGAACGGGAAACAGACAGTTTTACTGGAACTACTTAGTAGGTGTACATTATCACCTGATAACGGACACCCCTACAACCCAGACCATGGTATAAGTCACTGTAAATAACTCTTCTGCTGAAATGGATCTCACCATTATTCACGAATTGTCTACTATCTTTCCGTGTGTGCCTTAAAGAGATTTCAATCATCCAGAACGGTGTTAATGTGTCTGCCATCATTCAGGGTCTCGTCAAAGGTCAGTAACCTTACGTACCTTAGGCTTCTTTACGTACATTTCCTCACAATATCTGGTGAAATGTTTTGGCTTAAGAGGAATTTAACCTTTATAAACTAAATGTTGATGATTTTTTTTTTACATAGCATGTGTATTTAGAGCACACTCCGTGCTATCTATTAAGGTGGAAATGTTCACGTTTTCCTCTCTCCCCCTGACTCCCAGATGAGAAAGTGTGGACAGATCTAGTGATTGACCCGCGGAGTAAAGCTTTAGTGCTCAATGGTAAACCAGGACATCTGCAGTTCTATTCTCTCCAGCAAGACAAGCAGCTGTACAACGTAAGCTTTCCATATAATTCCTTTGCCCTGTTCTTTGTTACTTGTTGGATATTTGTTATATTTGTTTAATAGCTGACATACTTCTTTTTTTCTCCATGCAGTTAGATATTGTACAGCAGGAGTACATTCATGAGGCAGGATTAGACCAGTTTGAAGTAGTCAAAGCTACATTTGATGCCTACGGTGACTGGCTTGCAACGGTGGAGCAGAGAAGACAGGAAGGCTCTGGGCCGGAGATCAATTTGAAACTCTGGGCAAATGATGAACAGACACAGAGGTACTTTTATAGAACTGTTACTAGTGGTGCAACGGATCGGAAAAAAATTCAGATCAGCAAAAAAATTGACATAACTTCTCTTCATTTATTGCGACTTAAATCATGCGGGAGGCTTTTCAAGTTCTTCCACTCCTCTGCCACTGCAGTTTTTCTTATAAGCTCTTTTGCAAAGCGAGCATCGCAGATTAATTGGTTGGGATTCAACATTCCCTGTTCACAACACAAGCACTTTTTTGTGCTTGCAAGCTTGCTCTGTTGGTTGGTTGGTCTATAAGCATGTAGGGCTTGGAGTGGCACTGTACTTTCCAGCCAAATATATTCTAGCAATCCAGTTCCAAGTTATCACCTTTGGCGAGACTGGCCTTCCTCCTTGTGAAAGCTTATTTTTTGAAACCACTGTCAATCAAACTCGAGCTGGAAGCAAGTTCAGTCAAGAATAGCGGGAACTGTTTCTCATATTTGAATACATAGAATAAAATAAAGTAGCTTTGCGACAAAAGTAGGTATTTTGTTGACTTAAGCCATTTGTTACAATTTAAATTCCCCTATTCACATTCATGTAATCTATTAGGGTTACTGTACAGTGCAATGTCCTTTTTTGTGTGTAAAAAGGTAATTCATTTGCCTTTTTGTGGACCAATAAGCATACTTGTTTGGGTGCACAACCTATATTTATTTATCATTTTTAATTTACCATGAGGGGTATCAAGTATTGAGTAATAAATCCTGTAGAGCAATTGATGCCATTCAATATCTGAACGATTGGAGTGGATAAGCTTGAGGCAGTTTCCCCTACTTAGTGCGGATAGCCGGTCACATGACCCCCTAGTCTTCAGACAGGGACGTTGTTACTGACACATAATGATCACCATATTTTCAACTTGCAGATGGTAGTGTTTAAGTTGAGAATCCAGCTAAGATACTGCCAGTGACAATGTTGTTATGGTGTGTGTCCAATACAGCGTTTTTTAATGCTCTGCCCTGCTTGCCTTCCCACAGTTCACCACTCTCGGGGGTGTGTCAGACAGGTTAATACAGTGTTGTAGTTCTCTAAAGTCACGGCCAAGCGTGCAGACTTGGGTTCATGTACTCACAATATCGATCTAGTTAGCCACCGTTAGATTCACTTTTCTCCACAAAAACTTAAATTAAACCTAAACCATGCAACAGAACATAAAATCCAATGCAATTGTGACCAAGACGAACATTTTGACACTGACATTGTCTATGTAGTGCAAGAATTGAGGGATAAGTTGGGGTGGGAAAATAAATAATAATAAATATATATGAGAGTCAGATGGCCGAGCGGTGAGGGAGTCGGACTAGTAATCTGAAGGTTGCCAGTTCGATTCCCGGCTGTGTCAAATGACGTTGTGTCCTTGGGCAAGGCACTTCACCCTACTTGCCTCGGGGGGCAATGTCCCTGTACTTACTGTAAGTCGCTCTGGATAAGAGCGTCTGCTAAATGACTAAATGTAAATGTAATGAGAGAGAATATAGGTTGTGCCTTGTCAGAGGCTAGAAAGGGAGGGGCAGTGTTTCCCAGACATTGATTTATAATAAATTTAAATAAACGTTAGTAGGCCTATCATAATTCTCTGCACAAATGTGTATGAAACTGATACATTCAAGTTAAATATAATAATATTCACAGTTAAGTACATTCAACAAATATAACAATGAGTCCAACGTAATGTTCATTACGTAAAGCTCAAACTATTTTGCACGCAAATGAATGAAAAAATAATAATTACTTGCGTGCTACGTGCTTGCATTACTTGAAGTCACTATTACACTCATCTAACCGATACTAGGACATAGCTTTGGGCTGAGCCCCTAATTTTTACAAAGTCTGGCTCCGCCCACTGCCAAAGATATAATCACATTCTGTGGGAAACACCAAGGTGGCTTTGCAGCTTCGCTGCTTGGACACCAAGTATACATCCCCCCAAAAAAAGTAATTTCGGCAAACAATGTCTTCTAAAAGCCTCTGTGGAAATGCGTTAACCCTGTGGTGCCCTCTCCTTTCGTATGCCCCGGTATTGGGTATTATATTTTCAGTCAGCGGGGATGTTTGCAAATTGGTTTCTAGTGATCGATGTTCTAATTTTCTGTAATTGTCGCTCTTCCACCAACTTTTAGTGGAGTCCCTGCAGCATTAGCTTCTTGTCCAGTGTTGCCAATTTTATGATGTTGTCCCTAGATTTAGTGACTTTTTGTATTCCCTAGTGACAAAAAACCTAAGCTATTGACAAATCTAGCAACTTTTCAGAGAGCCGCTAGCGACTTCTGGTGAGATTTGTTTGGAAAACACGTGCTTGTCAGCGCCCAACTCTGTACTCTCAAACCGGTACTTCAGAATTTTTTTTGGGGGGGAGTAACAGTTTTTGTGACAACACTACTCTGAAACTAGTTTGAGATCATAAGTCACATGACCAAGGAGCTATTGAATTTAAAATGTAATTTTCATTCATGTAAAATCGCCTGAGGCCTGTTCCATAATTCCAAATACATGATTAGGCTACAACATTTTGCCTAATGCATTAAACAATGAAGAACAATGATTTCAGAATGATACAAACCTACATAGCCTACGTTAAACATATGGCTATATGGTAGTTTGTGATTTCAAATGTTTAGGCATCAGGTATTCTATCACAATCTAAATTATCCCAGTATAATTATCATAGCTACATAATTAACAGTAGCCTACAATTGGAAAACAAACCTAAATCCATACATCTATCCTCCAGTTTCCCAACACAAAAACTATGTTATGTTAAAAAGTTAGGCTACTGGATAATGTATTGATTAATAGTAGGTTATTTATTGTCCAAAAATTTCAAATAAGATGTGTTTAGAGGGTGTCTGTTTTTTAAATCAATGAAGTAAAGGTCTATAAAAAAGGACCTCGACCTACGTAGCCTATTGTTCATCTCAATCATGGCGTGTCATTTAATTTGGATGAAGTGGTGGATGAGGGAGCTGTCATAGTACATGGCTTAAACGGAACGTTCTTTCTGGAAGAAGTCACGTGGCCGTGAACATTGAGTTTTGCCGTGGTTGATCGATATGATCCATGTTCTACCTCTCGGGCTGCTCAAGAATAGAGTGCATGGCGCAATTATCTTGACTTCTTGAATCTGACCTGAATTAGTCGGATTCAGAATTGGCCTTTATGGAACCACTTTAGCCCTGACTGACTTGTTAGGTTAATTCAAGTCAGGTTTGGGATTTTAAGTCCAGCTTTTTTCTGCGGCCTTTATGGAACAGGCCTCTGATATGAAAATGGACAAAATACAAATGGTGCATTCCATTTTACACAGTCGGGATCTCTGACCTCCTAGTCGGAAGTGTCAAATGGAACGCCACCTCAGGTGAAATTTCCGACTCATTAAGTCTGAGGAGATTTTTTCCCTTTAGGCCAACACTAAATGGAATAAATAGGTTAGTCTTGGCCATTGCATTGTGCTCTTTGTTTGAGCTGGTAAACTGTGAATGCACCTTCTCAGGCTTGTCTGGTAAGTGGGTATCTCATCCCCCCCTCCTAAAGACCGCATCTCAAATCAATAGATTTGCCCACAAGTTTTGTTCCCTGAACATCTGCAGCTGACTTGACACCTTCTCCTTTTTGCAGACGGGGAAGGAGTTTCAGGCAAAAGTTGCGTACGTGCCTGCACTGCCATTTTCTGCTGCTCACACAGCTCCTTCACCAGCTCAAGGATGAATTTCCGCTTATTGTTAACCTTTCACTCTGAATAAAATACAGCAAAAAAGAGCCAGAACTAGTGTCTTTAGTAGATAACATCACACTACATCTTGCCAGTGTATTGGATTTCTTGCTTCATGTGTGTATATTT
Organism: Thaleichthys pacificus; assembly: GCA_023658055.1. Taxonomy (NCBI): domain Eukaryota; kingdom Metazoa; phylum Chordata; class Actinopteri; order Osmeriformes; family Osmeridae; genus Thaleichthys; species Thaleichthys pacificus. Next base: position 6,982,099 of record CM042867.1, read on the forward strand.
TATTTAGATCGATATTTTGAGTACATAAACCCAAGTCTGCACACTTGGCCATGACGTTATACGAACTACAACAGTGCTGTTAGAGAACTACAACTCAGCATTCACCTGGCTGATGCGACCCCGAGTGTGGTGCACTGTGGGAAGGAAAGCGAATACCTTCTGTCAATAGAGAACAATAACTGTTTTGCCAGGATAACTGGATCTATCAGACTCTTGAATGTTTGAGACTATTTCAATAGCTCCTTCAATAGACCTACTGATCGCAAACTATAGTTTAAGTATCCACTCATTTGCCTTACATACATAAAATCACCAATGAAATTGACAATCGGCTAAAGATTGTTTGATCCATGTTTGAATACATGAAAAAATGTGTTTGTTACGTTTATCTGCTTTACAAAACATAGCTAATTTGCAATCTACCATTTTAAACTAGAAAGTGCATTTCCTGCAGAAAATGCGTTGGAATGCTGAAAACTGAAATTAATTTAAAAAAACTGCTGGAAATACAGAAATAGAAAATACCCGCAATCTGAAAAGCTGAAATTAATTAAAAACATGTGTGAGTCACACAAAAGGTGTGGAAGCTGAACTGCATCATCTAACAAAGCTAAGAGCTTAAATACAATGCGGGGAAGCTGAACTGTTCAACAGTAGAAGTAGGCTAGTCGTAACAAGAATATTATAGTTTTAATAGCTGAAATTATAGTTGGGATAGTAATGGCAGTAGCTGATACAGTAGTATCAGTGGCATAGTAGAATAAAACAGTTCCATTAGCAATAGTAGTAAAAGAGATATTAGCAGCATCTGCAGAATTAGTAGTTGTAGTCAGTATCGAGAGCCATCGAGAGCACCGGGAGAATTCCCGGTGGGCAGAGACACTTCTGGGCCGGAGGGCCGCTTGCCTTATAATTTTTTTAACTACTAATAAAATGTCGGCAGAAGATTGAGCGACACGGTTGGCCGGACCCACTTTCCCCCAGGCCGGTTGGTCTATTCCAAATGAACGTCTGTGCAGCCCTTACCCCGCCCCCTTTGTCTCGCTTACACACGACAGTGACACTGAGATCGAAAGCTAGCTAGTAGAGACTATATAACGATCGAAAACCAGGTTAAGAAACGTAAGGGGCTGAAAAATAAGAGACAAGAAGACATCATCTTCACTAAACAAACATCTTCTGTTTATTTTACTTAAAGCTCAAAAAAATATTTCGCGCTTAAATAAAGGCCAAAACATTTCGCTCAGGCGCTGTGCGCGCTCACATGAACTGTGAAACTCCCTAACTTGCATTACATCAAACACAGAATGTACCTAGAATCCACACCTCAAACAAGTTAACCTAGACGCAAAACTATACGTCCAATCCAAAAAATAAGAATATTTTCCGAGACCCAAGACTCTGCCGAAACCATAAATATCCTTTATATGTCTGTGCAGTCCGAAATACGACTCTACCGGCAGTTTCAAAAACGTGTACCTTCTGCTTTCTCTGATAAATTTGTCACCAGATTTGCATTGGTCTCTATGGGGCGAGAGTTGGACTTTGTCTCACTCTCGTGGGGCTCTGAACAAATGTGTAAGTCTGTTGGATTCCACAGACAACTGTCTACACAACATTTGCTATCTATTGTTCCAAAATGAAGCATGAAAAGTGAAAATTGTGGCAGTGTTGGCAAACTAGAAATATTTTTTCAACCAGATTTCGAAGCTCCTCTCCACTGTAGCGTTTCAGTCAGCACTCTAGGCTCTCACATACACACCCATGTAAATCTCAGAAACGGTTTGAAAAACTCATGAAACATAATCAGTGATATTGAAAAAAGTTGAATAGATATCAAAAAGCTGAGTTAAAAAAACGTTTAGGGTTTTGTCAACATTTTAAAGTTTAAATGGTGGCTGTAGCTGAAAGATTGAGGAAGAAGAAGGATTTGAAGTTTAAGAGGATTAAGAGGATTTGGAAAAAAAACTCAATTGGAAAACCATGTTAAAAATATTATGAATATTGATTTATATTAATTCAAGCATAAGAGGTAGAAAGCTGAAAAGTCACAGCACTCATAGCCTGAAACTGCTGAATTTTCTGATAGCTGAACGGTTTTACTAGCTCAAGATTTGAAGGAGCTGAAAGGTGTCAAGGAAGAAATAGAATATGAAGTTGAATAAAGATTCGAAGAACAATAGTTGGAATGCTGCTTCAGCATTCCAACAATTTTTGTTGCCACCCTAAAATAATGGGACATAAGAATTGTGCTTATACCCTTGTCTACACACATGTATGTGAAACAAATGCACTTAGTATAATTCAATTCTTGTTATCATTTTACAAAGAATTACATATAAACTTATACATATTAGGTATATTTATACACTATATATTAAACCTTTTCTGAATAACAGAAGAATCGCATACAGGAGCCCTTGCAACAGCTGCTGATGGGAAAAGAGAATTGCAGCCTTGGAATGCAGGAAAATAAATTGCCAAACGCGCACCTGGCAGCAATTTAACAGTAAACAGGAGTGAAAAATCCTTAAATTAGCTTTTCCTGGTGGGATTTTGAAAAAACAAAACAATACTGGGTGATAAAACACATATCTAGGAAAGGAAAGAAAGCACGGTCCTGGAATTTGATCGATTGGCGCCCCCCTAATAGAATGGTAGTATACACTTGGATATACTTTCAGAATAGATCAGTGAATTTTGTTACATAAATTAATGTGTTTACTGATGTCAACTGCCTGCACATTGCAAATGTACATGCAAGCGCTGTATGGTGAATTATGCCTACAATTATAACTGGCTCAACCATTATGTATGTAATGATTTCTGTTATTAACTAAATGTTTAGATGTTTGTGGTAGTAGGACAATTTATCAACAAAACATAAGCAATTTATTACGTAGGAAACAGCAGACAAATGAAGGCTACATAATAATTTGCATAAATGTAGGCTACCACAGCATTGGCAATTTGACTCGAATAGATGATGTGGAAATTGAACAAGCACTTCAGAGATGACAGAGAATTTCAATCGTGATCTGTGAAATATAGGTACCAAAACCACTGAGAAGAACTGTCATCACCAGCTGCATCACGGGCACTGCACATCTATCTATAATTCCAGGAATCTGTGTGTGTTTTTTTTTTTTTTTACTATGAACGATGGGGATCAAAGTTTTCAGTGCTGTCACTGCCTTATGTTTATTCAGTTGCTCAAAGACTTATATTTACATTTATTTTAGGTATTGTGTGCTCTTTACAAAATTGTTCAAATTAAACTGGTCTTAAATTTCACTCTGTGGTATTAAAAGTCTTAAATCCAACTGTCTTAAACCTGCAGATACCCTGATATAGGGCTGGTCGGTATGACGGTATATACCGTGCGACGGTAGAAATGTGTTTACCGGGAGAGATTTGGCTATACCGTTTCAACCGCGGTATACTTTTATACTATATTTTTGTATTACACGTGTCAATTAAATGTCTGGTTGTTGTATTGTATATAAGCCATCATATAAATCGCATTCTTGCGATATTTAGAATTGTAGTTTAACTTTTATTTTATTTGCTATTTTCGTTTGACCCTGAAGCACATTTGCGTTGGTCTGACGGAACGGAGTGTATTTTGTATAAGTGGACCACATTCATGCCGAGGCTAATTAATTATATATTTTATGACCCATTCTGCAGGTAACCAATTCGATTTGTTTTTCAAGTTTTATGTCTCGTGCTGTAAAATTATTGTTGTAAAATTACACTGGTGGCGTTGCTAGCATTCTTGATCTAGGATGACTAGTGAAGGCTAACTACTTACTGAGAGTGAGGTTATGCCGGGAAATATCAAACTGAGGCTTTAACATATCGACCGAGCTTTAACGAGGTTGATACGCCGAAACCGAAGTTAGATATGGATAGTAAAACTCAGACTTTTCGTCGGAGGGCATTAGGGATCCGTATTGAGCTGTGAGTAGGTCACCACGCGGATGGCGGATTGACTGCGCATCAGCCAATCGGAACGCTCGCACTCGTAACTTTTTGGAGTCTTTTGTTTTTAACTCAAGTGTTGTCTCGTGTGAGGCAGTTGTTTTTGTTTGTAATAAATAATCGAGTGTGATGATGAAGTATGGTATGGTTATTTTGTACCATTTCTTAATTGAATTTACAGAACAATTACTATACCGTGATATATACTGAAGGATTCATAATCTTTAGTGTCTATTCCAATATGTAATGATGGTATTAAATGACACAAGTCTGTGTTCTAGAAAGAGTGGTCTGGAGTCGCAGAGGTCCGATAATATCAGCTTTTAATGCAGCAGTTTGAAATCAACACGTCCAGAGCTCTGGGGTTGTCTACGTTTCCCTACCCGCAACAGAGTTTTGGGCTGGATCACGAAGTCCAACTGGCTCTGTCCCTGCCCCAGCATATAATATACAGTGTAATTAAAACACAAAGATGAAAAAAGGGTTGAGCTTGTTCTCTCGTGCATCAGGGAGTTGTTCTTGCCTACGCGTCCCACATGCTCGGGTGCCATCTCCACCCGGTTTCGAGGTTGTTTCTGAAAATGAAGAGATAGACACACAAAGAACAGCCTGCTTCCCACACCCAGTGTGAGATCCAATGTTTAAGCCTGAGCACACTTCTAAGTTCATAAGACAGAACTTTGATAAGCACAATGCATAACTTTTAATAAACACAATATATTCTTTAATACCGTAACCGTGATATAAAATGACTCATACCGTGATAGAAGATTTTGGCCATATCGCCCACCCCTACCCTGATATAATATTGTTGATAGATGGCCTATACAGCTCATAGGTTAGGACTTTAGATTTTTCTAACAAGCGAGCACATTTTAAAAAACTTTCCCAAAAACCTGCAACTCGTGATTATTTCAACTGATAGAAAAAAAAACAAAGTTGTGGATTATAAGCGGACTTGGCAACTCTGATTTTGTTGCGTTGACCCATGGTTATCCAACGCAACACTCAAATTGAGTAACATCTGTTTGTACAGCTTAAATATTCTGTTGAAATAAGTCAGCTGATCTTTGTTTCAGACATTTGATATGAAATCTATTATTTCTTAATGTGTTCCTTTAATGTATTTGCTCCTTTTTCCAATCCCACCCTATCTAGTTTTGTGCTGAACACCACTGTCTCGGCCCCCCACGAGGACAGGATTACAGCCATGTGCTTCTGCCCTCTGCCAGAGACCACCATGCTTGTGACTGCCAGCCAAGACAGCAGCTTCAAAGTTTGGCTGCTGGCAGACCAGTCAGACATGAATGGTAAGCCAGCCCAGTTCTAGCCTTAATTGTTTCAAGTTCAACATCCAATATAATTCCCCAAGGATGGGTGCCCGCTAAAGAGATCCTTGAGAAACAGGCTTGTACAATAGCCCAGTTAACGCCCTTGGCCAGTGTTGGGCAGCCATCCATTATCTGAGTTGCGCATGTTGTGATTCATGCTGAGATGGGTTTGTGGCCAAAAACTACAAACTCCATGAGAATGGTTTCACAAACCTCATGTAATGTGGCCACATGACTCAGCATTTTTTTCGGCAAAGACAGCTAAATACGTCAGCATTTACAACACAAGGCAATTTTCACAAATGATCAAATCTGTCTCAAATGTCAGCTCACATTGCATGTTTACTTAACCTTGAACATAAGCAACACAAAAATGTATTCACCAACATGTATTGTAGTGGTACAATTTGGTGGATGTAATCCCTAAGGCCGCTAGTTAAATACTCTAGTAAAAGTTAATTCTGTAACTTTCTCACTTCCCTTAACCCACAGAAGACGTTAACTCCTGGTCGTGTGACTTTGTGGGAAGATATCACCACTTGAAGCCTGAGTGTTGCTGCTTCTCGGCAGACGGCTCCTTACTGGCTGTGGGCTTTCAGGAGGTGGTGACTGTGTGGAGTTCTGCCTCTTGGGAACTGGTGACCACCTTTTCTAAGCCCCCGGGAACCATTAGGTGAGGATAAGTGTGTGCAAACAGTGACCCCCCTGCTATTTTTTTAAAGCAATCCAAGTGCACCCAGTGCTCGACATTGTACATACATACTAATAATGTACATGTTCAAAGAATCCTGTGTTTGTAAAGTAACAATTGCTACTGTGGACTAGGGTTGTCACAATACTAGAATTTCAAACTCGATGCCGATAACCAGGTACTGGGATACCATTTTCGATACCACGGGGGGACAATGGCAAAATATATTAAGATGCATAAAAAAAGATATTTTATAAAAATTTGAACAATACAAACAATGTCAATAACAGATTTTTAAAGTTGTCTAACATTAAAAAGACAGTACAGTGTTTCCCACAGATTAGAAATACATTTGTGGTGGTTTGTGTGTGTGTGGGGGGGGGGATCGCCCTGTGTCTGACCGGGGAGAGGGGGTTATACTGGGGAGATTATGTATTATACTTTATTATATAAAATATTAATCAAAATGATTCACACCTTCACAAAATCCACACGCCCAACCCCAAATCCACACATTTAACACCCTATACAAAAGTCGTGGAAAATACTTTTCAATACTCATCTGGATTGAAGCAGCAAACATTCAGTGTAAGAATAAAAAAATGACTTAACATTATTTATAATACGTTTATTTGATTCACAGCTGCTACGTATAGTGTTTTGACCTCGACAACCCAACTGCATTTTACCACAAACTTGCGACTAGTTAACTTTCTAAAGAAGGCGCAATCGCTTGTTTGCTAAAACAGACATGGTGTGCACGGAGGGGAGGGGCTGTGTGTGTCGCATGTGTGAGTCTCGCACGCGAGTGTCGTGTGTCTTGTTTTAAATAGCGTTTTCTTTGGTCGACCTAGACTCGACTGAACACTTCTGAAAATCGATTAATCTCACTTTGAAAGTTTTTTTTCTTATTATAAATGTCAAATGTTTTTCATCAAACCATTTTGTGTGATGTTTTACCTCACTGTTTTAAGAGATAATCTGAAAGAAGTACATATGTAAGAAGGGGGATTGACAACTAGACATTTACATTTTAGTCATTTAGCAGACGCTCTTATCCAGAGCGACTTACAGTTAGTACAGGGACATTACCCCCGAGGCAAGTAGGGTGAAGTGCCTTGCCCAAGGACACAACGTCATTTTGCAAGGTCGGGAATCTAACTCGCAACCTTCTGATTACTAGCCCGATTCCCTAACCGCTCAGCCACCTGAATCACAACAAACAAATGTACAAACATTTTCCAGAGCTGTTTCAATGTAGAGCTAGCTGCTGGACATTCCAGATTCAGCCGCTATAAAATTAGCTATTACTAATAATAAGCCTCGTGTCACCAGTTGTTACCGAATGCCGATGTAATAAAAAATGCCTGAGTGTTTGCATGTATTAGCGAAGTAGGCTAATTTACGGTTTTCAAGTGGTACATCATATTCGACGTTGAACAATGGAATACAAACCGTTGTTGGCAGAGTGTGCATTCAACATGTTTTGAGTCACCCGGTACTTTGATAAAATGCTTCCATACCACAGATTTATTTGCCATTTTGCCTAAAGGGTTAATAACACCAGCTGTAGACAAAGTATGGTAGAGTTTAGGCTAAAAGCTACAATTGTGCTCATGTGCCGTGTGCACAAAACAAAACGCAGATTAACGAAAGGGAAAACAGTAACTCCTTTTTTTATATATATATATATATATATTATTTTTTTTGAGTTGCTTTATTTGTCTTAAATAATATAATCTACAATTTCTCTAGAACATTTCTTTAATTCAGCAATGGTGACACAAGCGGGAATCAGATCTCACACTTGCATACGGCTGCTCGACTAAAATAAATCTTAGTCGACCAAGAGCATATCGACCAAACAGTCGACTGAGTGGGGACAGCCCTACAAAAGACAACTGTCTTTTTTGGAGACAGTGATTCTACAGTACAGTGATACTATACTACGTGATGCTACACTACGTTTAACGTTTAGGGAGTCAGGTGGCTGAGCGGTTAGGGAAACGGGCTAGTAATCAATCACGGCCGATTCGTGCCAAATTACGTTGTGTCCTTGGGCAAGGCACTTCACCCTACTTGCCTCGGGGGAATGTCCCTGTACTTACTGTAAGTCGCTCTGGATAAATGTTTATTAGCTAATGTTCAGAGTTTTCAGATTACATTTCTGAGTAAATTGTTAGATTGTTAGACAAGGCCCCCATCTATCAATATCACTACATGTAGCTCTTCAGGTGTCGCCGCCATTGTTCCATCCACTGTCTAGTGTAGTAGCCTATATTATCACTCTGTGCTTCCTGTAACAGAAGCTGTCAATCAAGGTACAAGGATGTCCCTGTGGTTGTTATCGCGTTGAAAGCAACTAATCATAAGAGGGTCAGTGCCTCCATAGTTCTGCCCCCAAATTGTCAAAAGTCATGTAGACGTGTGTGAGCAGAAATCAGCTGAGTATCAAATGAGTATCTAATCAGAATATATATTTTTTATCGATTAGTATCCGAGCATACATTTTTTGACAACCCTACCCTGGACCATATTTGAAAAAGGTCCATTAATATTCCATACTGTCAGAGTAACTAGAAGCGAAAATAGATTGAAAACAAAACATTTACTTACTTATGCATATAAAAAATAAAAATAAACGTCTCTGGCATTGTTCAGAGGTCCGGTCCAAATGTGTAGTTTGGGGACTCCTGCTCTATACAGTATGTGCAGGAGTAGTACTGGTACAGAGTTGGTTGGATAAGTCTTAACTCCGTCCCTGCGCTGCTAAGAGAACCTCATGTACAGTAACAATTGTTAAATTATAATTCTAGATTTTCACTCTAGATGTTATCTTTGCTGCATAACCAAACAATCTTATTATAATGTCCAACCAGCCGTGACTTTAGGATTTCACGGAACACTGGTCGTCATCTTTTCAAGTAGCTTTGGAAATGTGTATACTTTTGGCACCATATGCTTTAAGTGCACTGTACTACAGCTGGTTCCATATTGTGTGTGTTTAAAATGACTGATTAACTAAATTGTTGTCTGGTTAAAAAATGGTATATGAGGTGACAGTGATGTTATTTTAAGGTTTGGGGTTAAAAATGGTCTGTCTCTATCCACCAGGGACATTTGTTTTGGACGACTGAGCTGTTCCAAGTATCTGCTAGGAACAACCACAAACAACCTCTGCTGTTGGAACCTCCTCACCTGTGCATGTAAGTCCTCATCTTCCATCTTCCATCCCCCAGTGCCGCTCTCTCTCCCCTGTGTCCTCATTCTGTTTTTGTTGTTCATATTATATATATCATATAGGGGAGTCAGGTGGCTGAGCGGTTAGGGAATCGGGCTAGTAATCTGAAGGTTGCCAGTTCGATTCCCGGCTGTGCCAAATGACGTTGTGTCCTTGGGCAAGGCACTTCACCCTACTTGCCTCGGGGGAATGTCCCTGTACTTACTGTAAGTCGCTCTGGATAAGAGCGTCTGCTAAAATTACTAAATGTAAATATTTACTCCATCAGTGGAGTGGAGTACCTCCATGGATATGTCTCTTCTCGTGGCTGACCCCCTGTCTGAGCACATGGCTGCCTTTAGCTGTCAAGCTGGCAGCACAGACTGTAAGTTCCACTCCCATAGAGTTTTTTCCAGACTTGATTTGGGTTATATTTTGATTTAAAAAACTGTGTGTTGTAGACAAAATATGATGGTGTAAAATTGCGTTACAACTTCAACTGCAACATTTGTTTTTACCTCTTTGCGTTCCACGGCCCACATTGCAACGCACAAAATTATTTGTTTTATATTGGTACACATGCCATATATTGTTGGAAAGCTATGATTCTTGTGATTCTATTGATGTAATTTTTAGTTACGTAAGATCGAGTCGCAACAGCAGGTACAATCAACGTCTTTGTCCGACCAACAAACCGAAAGAAAACAGACGTCTCACCTACTGTATGTGAGCAGTGATATATTGGTTTAGGGGGAATTTTGGAACCTTCAACTTAAAAGTCCCTGCACACATTGCTCACATAAGCTTTTGTGCGTTCATGTACAAAAAGTGAACTCGAGTACATTAATTAGAATAACAGGAGTTAAGTCTGGGGAAGTATCAGAAATACATTCAGATAAAGCACTCGAATGTATTTATGCTTCAGGTGCTCTGTGTCACAAATACTAATGGGGGATCTGGAAATGGGATATCAAAGGTCTAAGTACCACCTTTCATTAAAGCCAACCATTATATAAAGTAATACCTTTTTCATCTTAGTATGGATAAAAGTATTTGACCAAGGGTCTTTTTTGGAGTCTCCAAATGGCACTTTTAGAAAATGCCTGGAAGTACATTTACATTTATTCATTCAAGAGAGAGCTTTACAAAAGTGCATAGGTCCATGATCATAAACAATGAGATAGCCACAAAAACATTGCGGGTAGCCAAAACAAGAAGCATACGTAGTGAAAAGCAAATAAGTGCCAATAGGAAGAAACATAAGAGCATGTAGTTAACAAATTACAAATTAAACAACATGAACCTCAAAAGTGCAAGAGTGTACCTGTAGGAAAGCAAGCAACAATATAATAATTTACAGCAAGTACAAGTAGTTAAAACTAGGGAGGCACCGATACATATACTAGTATCGGTATTGGGCCTGATACCAAGCTCAAGTACTTGTACTCGTAAAAATACCCCCGATACCAAAAACTTGTCAGTCAGGCCAAATCCGGCTTTCTTTTGTAGCTGTAGATTTATTGCTAGGAAATTACTGAGTTTTCCGTTTCTTAGCCTACATGAATGGTGGTGTTGAAACAACACAGAATTTAGACAATTAACATCACACTCTCGAAACACATATTACAGAATATACAACAAATAATATGTTACCAATGCCATCATAATTAAACAAATATTATACGGTCTATTAACATTATATCAATAAAATCCGACCACTGTCGAAAACTAAACTAAACATTCCACAGCGCTGGTCCGACCGCTACATAGACTATTTATAAACTTTACAGAATTAAATAAGGTTAAACAATCAGAGGACTAAGAACAACAACCAAACAACTTACTTTTATCATGAATGCACCATTTCACAAAATTAAAGATTGCGAGCATGAAAAGAACTTGCGGTATTAGCCTACTGCAGGAGACCAACAGTAATTTCTAATAACTCTAGCTGATAAAAGTCTGTTGACAAGTGTAGTTGGTCTCCTATTGGCTGATCCCACAAGCCTTTCTTAATGGTAATTATGCCCTTTGAAGGTTATCGGACACTGACATTTGTGCTTTCAATTTGTGATAAGCACATAAAAATAAAACTTTTTTAATTCGAGTAATAATAAAAAGCTGTCCTACATTCATTATTCTCACTGTGTTGTGCTTGGAAAACTGCCACTACACCCCCAATTTTTTTTTAATACAAATTATATATATATTCATAAATGTACCAGAAAAAATATATTGGTACTCGTACTCGGTCCTTAAAATTTATCGGTGCATCCCTAGTTAAAACTAACCAACAAGTGCAACAAGTCACTCAATAAGTATCATTGTGTTCCTGAAGGAAATAACCTAACATCGGATCCAACAAATCTTTCTTAAGTACCGTTGTACTCCCGGGACCAAGTGCGTCTTTAGCCTGTTCTTGAAGGTGGGCAGACAGTCAGTGTCTCTGAATGGAGGTGGTGAGATGATTCCACCATTGGGGGGCCAGACAGGAGAAGAGCTTGGGTTGGGAGCAGGCGCTCTTGAGAGGTGGGACCACCAGACGGTTGTCAGAAGAAGACCGAAGGTGGTGGGTGGGGGTGTAAGGCTGGAGGAGAGACTGGATGTAGTCGGGTGCAGTCCCGTTCACTGCTCGGAAGGTCAGTACCAGAGTCTTGAATCTGATACGGGCCGTGATGGGTAGCCAGTGAAGGGAGATGAGGGGCGGGGTAACATGGGAGCAACTGGGTAGGTTGAAGACCAGGTGGGCTGCTGCATTCTGAATCCTCTGGAGAAGGGCGGGTTGCGCATGCTGGGAGACCAGCGAGAAGCGAGTTGCAGTAGTCCAACTTGGAGAGAACAAGTGCTTGGGCTAGCAGTTGGGTGGAATGCTCAGACAGGTATCTCCTGATCTTCCGGATGTTGTAGGGGGTGAATTTACACGACCGGGAGACTGCAGCAATGTGGGCCTTGAGGGAGAGCTTATCATCCATGGTAACCCCGAGGTTCCTGGCAGAAGATGAGGGGGTCACTGTCGCAGATCCCAGGGTGATTGAGAGATCGTGGGAGATGGAGGGTTTGGCCAGGATGATGAGAAGTTCTGTTTGGCGAGGTTCAGCTGGAGGGTGGTGCTTGGTCATCCAGGCGGAGATGTCTGTGAGGCAGGCCTCGATTCTGACTGAGATCCCCGGATCAGTCGGGGGGAACGACAGGTACAGCTGCGTGTCGTCAGCGTAGCAGTGGTAGGAGAAGCCATGGGAGGTGATGATCGGTCCAAGTGATGTGGTGTACAGGGAGAAGAGGAGGGGTCCAAGGACGGAGCCCTGTGGGACACCAGTGGAGAGCTGGCGGGGGGCTGACACTTTGCCTCCCCAGGAGACCTGGTAGGATCTTCCCGACAGGTAGGATGTGATCCACTGAAGTGCAGTGCCAGAGAGAGGCCCATCAGAAAGTCGAGAGAGCAGGATCTGATGGTTGATCTTATCAAATGCTGCCGATAGGTCCAGCAGGATGATGACGGATGACCTCGAAGCAACTCTGGCAGACTGGAGGGCAGTAGATGTGCATGCGAGCTATGAATATGGTCTAGGTGGATTAGAATACAGATAGGGTGATACTTATCAGAAGAGGTGATCCGGCCTTGTCGGCCATCCTCGGTGGACTCCCGCAGGTAGACTTTCTGTCTTTGTTCGGCCGAGTCTTCGTACGCCGAGGCTGCCGCAGCAGTACTAGGCTGCCTTAACTATGCTAAGCCACAGCTGACAACGATCCGTCAATTATGACAACAAAGCCGGGTCTCGCTTGTCACAAGTACCGAAACTTCGATCTCTAGCTAGCTACTATGTAACCTATTTAGCTACTAGATCTCCGTATGCTCTACCTGTGAAACTAAATTACCTAAACACAATAAATGGAAACAAACTCTAGCTACTTACAGTTCAGGTGGCAGTCACTAAGTACACTCAGCAAAGACACTATGCGCTAAGTACCCTACGAAACATTTGTTTTTTGTGGTACTATTATCAACTTTTGACTTGGACTAGGTAAGGATTCATGCTGTGGTCACATTGTTTTCCAGCTAATACCTCCCACCTGTAGGCATCTGCAAGCATCTGAATGCAAATCTAAATTCAGGCGGAAATAAAAACTTTCTTTCATTGTTGTCAAGCTTTTATTACTCAAAAGCAGTAGCACTTACAGGGATTCTAACAACAGGGGAAAGAACTTCAGTATCACCTTTCAAACGAGACCACAACCACGTTCTCCAAATTGTTCAAGAACAACTTTCAATTTACTTTGGGTATGCCTTGGTTAGGCATTTTAGGCTAATTTTACAGGATTGTTAAGAGGTTAGTAAGTAAAGTAAATTGTATTTATAAAGCACACTAACACAGCAAGGCTGACCGAGGTGCCGAACAAAAGCACAAAAAAATAATAATATATATTTTTTAAATACACCATAAAATACATGGTAGAAACTAAATACAAACAGACAATAACAGTAAAATAAGTAACATCATAACTCAAGAGGTAGAGGCAGAGCTGCCAACATACACGATTTTGGCGTAGCAGATACGATTTCCAGGCCCCAATTACGCTGCTATGCTTGACTTGAATATCCTACGCATTGGCTCCAGACTGCGACCAAATGGTCGCATTTTGCGACCAGTTTTTGAGGCAGTGCGAGCATTTTTTTTACAAGCGCTCGCGCATGTGCGACCTACAAATTTGTAATTTATTGGGTGTGCACAATGTCAGCACACGTTAGCAACGACGCATAGATACGACGTTCTAGTAAGACAGCGATATCAGCGAGCCCTCAGCATTAGTACCGTAGCTAAAAGTCTAGGAAAGTTGAGGCTATTTTTCGCTAGGTACCTATAAACCTAGCTAAAAGTATTGGAAAGTTTAGGCTATCTTTCGCTAGGTTCCTACAAACATGTCTTAATCTGCCAGACAAGTGGGTTCCCCTTCGTTCTTTTGGTGAGCAGTTTCACGAGCCCTTAGTTACCCGGCGTCATGGAGCCTAGCAGCTAAATACTTATTTAGCACTAGCGTTGCTACTGTATCCCTGCCATGAGCTGTTGTGCTGTTATACTCAGCAAGTATCGTGTTGTGGTGTCGGAGGACTGATCAAAAAATGCATCATACATTTAAGTCATTTAGCGAAGACTTGCATGTACAGTACGTAATGTCACATTAAATAATGTATTTAAACTCAATTATATGGTGCGTCGCTGTATATCAGTTGTAAAAATGACAGTAAAAAACGGACCCATCTGCAACCGACGCAGGCACACCCCACAATTTCCCCAGAAATTGTACCAGGGGCGATTCTAGGATCAGACCTTTAGGGGTGCTCAGCCCCCAATGAGAATGTGACATAAATACAGTGCCTTGCAAAAGTGCTAAACCCCCTTGCTAATATAAATCCCTAATTTCACTGGATAACAATTAATAAATGTATGTATTATTATGCAAAATATTGAATGAAAAAGGATGTCCCTTTCTTCATGAACTACCAGCATCAAATGATAATAAACAATATATTTAAAAAATATATATTATTATTTTTAGGGGTGCTGAGATTAAATTTAGGGGTGCTTGAGCACTCCTAAAAAGGGTCTAAAATTGCCACTGAATTGTACCATCTCTAGTTACATTAATAAATGCATTGCAGGTCAAGATAAGGTGTGCCCCTAAATTTTCTGCTTGCGCTCCTAACATTTTCAGTCAGGGGCTACTGTGCTCCTAGTAAAAAAAAGTGAGTCTGGAGCCCTGCATTACCCAAGAAATCAATGTCATTCTTTTAGCAGGCAGCCACGTGCATGTGTTGACATCCAAACAGCCGTAAAGTTCACATATAAGCCGTCTTATGATTCGTCCCTTGCGTCGGCAAAGAGTCAATACAATCGGCCCGAGGCGAACATAAAAATAAAAAAAATCTCCAGCCTAAAATGTTTTCGCCTAGCTCTGCTCCGCTTGCTACTACTTTCAAAAACACAATGTTGGCAGCTCTGTAGAGGTGTCTGTTTTAAGTTTGGATTTAAAAACAGACAATGAAGGAGCCTGCCTGATAGAGAGGGGAAGTTGATTCCACAGCCTAGGACCAGCAACTGCGAAGGCTCTATCACCTGTAAGTTTACAGCGTGACCGGGGAGTGTACAAAAGTAGCTTGTCCGCAGACCTCAGTGACCTAATGGGTGCGTGTAATTGTAAGAGGTCCGAGATATACGAAGGGGCCTGTCCATTAAGAGCTTTAAAACCAAACAATAACATTTTAAAATGTATTCTGTACTGGACAGGAAGCCAGTGCAAAGAGGCCAAGACTGGGGTAATGTGGTCAAACTTCCTAGTGGATGATAAAATTATGGCAGCAGCATTCTTCACCATCTGAAGACGGGAGAGTGAGGACTGGGGGAAACCATCATAAAGGGAATTGCAATAATCTAAACGTGAGGTGATAAAAGCATGAATGACAGTTTCAAACTTAGAAATCAGTCGTAACTGATAGAAATCACTGAATGAATCAGCTTAATTAACCCAAGGTCTGAGTCAATAATGAACCCAAGATTCTTGACATGAGAACTGACATTAGGGAAAAAATAACTTATCCTGTTAACAAGACTAGCTCTAAAGCGAGCAGGACCAAACATAATCACAGGCTACTAACATCTCTTTATTTGGTTTTGTGTTCCCCATAGTGTTCGTGTTCAAGCCGAGGGAGCCAAGAACATTCTTTTCCCATAAGGCTTTGTGCACAGGTAAGGTGCAGCATGCTATATTCGCTCCCCGAGGTGAGATGCTGGACAGCTGCGATGAGCGTACCAAGTGGCTCAACAGATCCCAGCTTTATTTTCTTACCGAACACATGGTAAATATTGCTAGACAAACTGAAATATTATGCACTCATCACTGGGTATCTTGAGAATCAACGTTCTTAAGTAGCTTAATTCATGTTTTATTTACTATTCGTTCGTAGACGACTGTTGTTAACAATAGGTTAAGTTTCTAATCAAGCTGGTAACAAATGGGCAGGGAAATTCATTTATTCTGCTCATTTATTCCAATTCTTGCTGGCAAGCTATTTAGCCTAGATAAGATGCAAGAGAGTAGCGTCAAACTCTTGGAAGCCACTTCCATTGGTTCAAAGAACCAATCAGAATCCCTTTCATACAGATTCATCTTTCATGGTCAGCTGCCTCCACAAGTTCAATACAAAGCTAAAATACTTTTGTTTCCCCCTCCTACTATCAACTCCATTATATGCTGTGTGGCACTACAACCTACAATAGCACATTGCTGGCAAGTAAGGCTAAAGATTATTAAAGGGACACATACCTTCTCCATTTTAGGATCTAATGACTTTTACTACCGAGACTAAACAGGACAGGCTTGAGGCATCTACTAAACAGGTACTGGTAATTATTTATTTTTTTAAATACAAATGATAATTGGACACAAGTGTTTAGCATTGTTTCCTTTCCTCCTTGTGACAATTCTTTGTGTTTAAGCTTGTTACCGATGACTGCGTTGCTGTGACGCCATTCTACCTGCTGCTCGGAAAACACAGGCAGCAGCAGAAGGAAATTAATGACAGTCTAAGCAGTCTTGCTACTGGAAGGACTCTACCCTCTAAGGGCTCTGCCATCAATGAGGTGTGTGTGTTTGCAAATCATGGCCGTCATAAGTGGCTGGTAAATAATATCCATTGGTCAATTGCCAAAATCAAGGTGTGCTAAATTGAAGAGACCTGTCCTAAATACACTTGCATTAAATTAAAATATTATTTGGTCATGTACACTCTTCTTAAATGTAATGCAAATTACTTTTCTAGGCCATACGGCTGTATATGTCTATGATTTTAATGTTTCTATTGTCCTTGGTCTATCTGCTTGACCTTAAGTGCTCTGTCATCTATCAGCTGCTGCAAACCCCAGCCCACGTCCTGCCATCGGCCTCTTTCCTGTGTTCCATGTTTGTGCATTCCCTCTTAATCTCCATCACTGAGAACAGGTGAGCAACTTGCCATTGAATGTACATGTGTTTTCAAGCTTCAAGGTGTCATTCTGTGATATTCTTAATGTTTCCAAATAATGTATCATTATCATCAATAATGTAGCTTCATCAAAACTGTATCTTGTAGCTTTATCTACCAACATCTTACAATTGGTGATTGTAGTGTTTACATATGTTCAGTGTATGGAGGGGAAACAATGTCACTTTAACCCTTGTGTTATCTTTGGGTCATTCTGACCAATCAGTCATTGTGACCCACCGTCGCATTGCGACAACTTTACCGCATACAAAAACAAAGTGAAGCATTTTCTTTTAACCGTCGGGCTGTCTCAGACCCCCCACATTGCGAAGGTTAAAAGAAAATGCTATTTGTTTTTGTATTGGGTAAAATTTGGTAAACACAATGATGGTTGTGAACCTTTGGGTCATGTGACCCGAAGGCAGCACAAGGGTTAAACAATTTGTGGTTGGATACGAATAATCTTATTATAGGCGCATACATTTCATGACGCATCATGATGGTTAGTTCCTAAAAGAAATTGTTGAACATGTGCTTTTTTAGCACAAGACATGAAAAGCAACCTACTGGAGAGGAAGTAGAGAATGAGGAAGAGGAAGAGGACTCTGACGAAGAACAGGGGGCCCCTGTCCCCAGGCATGAATTTACATCAAGAAAACTGGGACCAGTTGAGGAATCAGGGCCTAGGAAAGCCCAAGACAGGGAACTGAGGAGAGTGAAAAAAAATGACCACAGCTGGCTCAGCAGCCTCCTTAACTCCTAATCCAAGTCCAAAAAAAGGATCCAAGTTTTGTAACCTATTAAAAGGCTTATCATTATTGACATTTCATTTTCAAGGATTTAGTAGACTTTATACAATTCATAATCAATCTAGTTGTACAAGTTAATTGTTTATGAACGGCGTGTGAAGAATATATGGCATATAGAATAATAAAAAGGTTTTCTCCCAAATGTATTCCTCTTGTTTGATTCCAACTTTAAAACAGTAGGATACTTTTAATCATGAACTTGCATTCCTCAATTCTCTAAAAAGGGTCCCAGTATGCAGAGTTGTGCAGCTCTTAACAACTATGACATAAAAGTTTCAATGGTTAGGATTTTTTCAGTAAATGAGTTTTGTCTTCTTTAAACACAAACTATATTATAAGATAGTTGGGTCCTGTGTTTAGCAACACAGACAGCTCAGTGTGAGTGAAATGTTGTTTCTAGTTTGGGAGTGGCCTGTGAGGCGGGCCTTCCTCCTTGGCTTATTTAAAGTTAGTTAGAAGGCACAGAAGTTAAGACAAATTGGCGGTGCTGTTTCTCATGTGAATATATAATGTTACCTTAAAAATAATTCCTACTACAGATCAAACGTCTTATTCTGTTCTCAAGGCGAAAAGTGTTACAGTCTAGGACAGTGGTTCTCAAACCTGTCCTCAAGTACCACCTGTCCTGCATGTTTTAGATGTTTCCCTGCTCCAACACAACCGATTCAAATGAATGGTCGTTACCAGGCTTCTACAGAGCTAGATAACGACCCATTTATTTGAATCAGATGTGTCGTAGCCTACAGAGCGGAGCTCTATAGTCGTTGCTTACAAAACCAGCAAAATGCTGCCCTCAGAACGTTAGTTCGGTGTGTTGTAGTTCTTACTGGGGGATCTTGGTGTTGGTACGTAGGCCTACGCGGTGATAAAATTACAAATCCTGTAATAAATGCAATACCTGCCAGCGAAATACGTCAGCGTCTCCTCAGAGTTTGTTAAAGTTCGGCTACATGTGGAAAATGGGAAAGTGTACTTTCAACGAGACATGGCTAGATCACAGCGATTTCCGCGGTGATTTCCCAGCTCCAGGTACGAGGCTCGCTGCAAATTTTGCCCCCAAAATATTTAAATTGGGGATTAGGGTGTGAAGGCACTGGAGTCGCACGCCAGAGCGGAGAAACTCAAACTATACACACACTTTAGCTCTATTTGAGCAAGTTTGTTTTAGCCTATTTTCATTTGGGGGGTAAGGTTTTGGGCATTTGGCACGTTGTTGGGTGTGGAAGTTTACTAATGTGATTGCTTTATCTGTAAATTAAATTCATGCTTTTTCAATGACTGAATTCATTGAAATAAAAGGATTTTTTCAGAATTTCTTAGATTTAAATATGTTTTTGGTAATGTGTCATGTAGGACTTAAATTTCAATCTTTATTGTCTTAAAATGTCTAAAATTCTTACATTTGACCTACTGAAACCCGCATATGCGGTCCATAACGATGGTTCGTTATGAACCTTTGGGTCATGTGACCCGAAGGCAGCACAAGGGCTGCCTTAAGGCATTTTTTGAAATTCTTCACAAATTGTCACTGTAGAGACAAATCCATGCTGCTGACATTATGCGTTCTTAAGACTTTTTTGTTCCCCATGAGCAATAAGGCATGCGTACCAACTTTCAGACATCTTGGCCTGAAGGGGTCAAAATGCCACCCTTTTGAAAGTGACAACTTTGAAGTGTGTTCTGTAAGGCCACCTGTGCTCTGGTCAGGCCCATCATGCAGAGATACTTTAAAAGCTTTGACTCAGGACTGGAAATGACATTGCACCTGAGTTCAGGGTTGCCAGGTCCGGAAAAGATTTCCAGCCCAACGAATGCTAAAAATGTTGTTATCACATCCAATAGATGCCTCCATAGTTAAAATGTAAAAATGACTGGTGGTGTTGTGTCCATTGATGTATTGCATTGTTCTATGCATTCACAGGTGTAGTATGGTGTTATATGCACTTGCGAGTACAGACACTAGGGGCGCTAGTACTAGCGGAAGTGTTGTGTTGAATGTACGGTTGGAAGTAAAGAGACTGAGTAAACTACGCTCTCTGTTCCTATATGCTTCATGTGTGTTAATGCCTTCCTAAACAACACCACAACAAAGTGGCGACGAGGATACTGGTGAAGAAATGTCTGTGCTATCCATACAACCTCCTAGCCTGGTCCTAACCAGACTCTCGTACATTTCATTTGTACAGAGAGTCTGGCCTCGCTCCATTGACGAGCGTTGACTTCCTTGTAGTCGGGTACTCTGTTGAAGTTTAAAACTATTGGATCTGCCCAGAGCCACTCTGATCTGCCATAACCAATCGCTAGCGTTCGCCTTAGCCAATTCCTTCACCACTACTGTAACAGAGCTAGCTGCCGTAGCTGGAAAATCAAACTTTTCCCGAACCCTGTGGGGAGGAGGGCCACAACATCAACTCAGCAAAACTTGTTCTTGCTCCGGCTTTAGCTGTTGGATATTCGGCAGCGTTGCCACAACGGACCGAATGGCTTTCCTCGCATATTTCTCCGCCGCCATTACGGAACTACAACACAAACTAGCATACGACACCAACGTCATCGTTCTCAGCCACTCCCTCTGTTCGCTTACTGGACAGGTAGAAAATCAACCTGCAGAATCTGACTTACGGACCTCATGGCCAGACCTATGTACAGAAGCAAATAAATTTGAGCGGAAGTACGTAGGACAGCAGAGCCAGGCTAACAACCTCCTGCTGTGTTCCTGGATTGCCCAGGAGAGCCGAAAATTCCATTTACTGCGTGGAGAGGCTACTTCGACAACTATTTGCTAGCGATTGGAGGTGATGATTTTCCTGCTGCGAGGAAAAGAGCCTTGCTTATTCATTGTTTGGGAACTGAAGGGCAACGACTCTACAGCACCTTACCACTCGAAACCGATGATTATGACGGATCCGTGAGGGCTTTGGAAAAGTATTTTGAGCCCAAACTCAACGCGGTTGCCGAGAGATACCGCTTCAGGCAACGAGCACAAGCTGTGGGTGAGTCTACAGATCACTACGTAGCAGCACTGCGTGAGCTCGTTAAAAAGTGTAACGTCACTGTGTCCAATCCCGACCGCTGTAAGATACTATTGACACTCAGTTTCCGGTCTTTTTGCCAGCATGTTCTTTTGCTATCGCCAGCAAAGTGTAAGTAGTATTATTTTAGGCATACCAAACAATCTACGTGTCAAATTTCATGAACATATATGGACGTTTACATGTCTAAATAATATAGGAAAGTTACTTTGGCCGAAAGACCACTCGGCGACGCTTGGGCGACGATCTTTACAAGCGTGTCTGTGTTGTCATCGTACTGCTACTATATGGGTTAGCATATGAGTGTATTTCAACGCTAGCTTAACACTACTTTGTCTAGCCAATGAAAATACACGATCATGTGTGACGTGATTTGTAGTCGAGGGGAGGAAGGGATGGGGGCTAGAAGAGTTCAACAAAACATCCAGCAGGTGGTGGTATACAGGCAAATTGAGATTTTATCGCATAGTTTGGAGATGTTGAAGCGTGATATCTTATTGTGGAGGACATAACTACGTCCCCGGATATGTTGACAGCATTGATGGTCAGTTTGGTGACCCTGGATTAAGTTAATATCCCCGTAAAAACAGCAGCGGCGAGTGTTTACTACGAGGATAGAAGTGCGGTCGGGTTTGGACAAGGGTAGCGCACGGCTAATTTACCGGCGCCAGCGTCTTTTTACCGGCTCTAGTAAAGGCTAAGCTAACTACATTTTTTAACAATATTTAGCTCGAAAGGTAAGAAGTTTAAAGCTTAACGTGAAATCAGTAAATCAGCTGAAAACGTGATACGATCATTTTTATCAATATTTGAAATGGCATTTTATCAGAATGTTAGCTAAAAACCGGTCGGGATTGGACACAGTGACGTTACATTTGGAATGATGGAGAATGAAATGATACGTGATCAGATTGTGGAGAAAACCAAAAGCTCCCGGATACGTGAAAGACCTTTAATGGAGGAAGATTTGACTCTTGACCGTGCTTTGGCTCTTGCTAGGCGTACTGAAGCTGCCATAGCTGATGCCAAGGCCATTACTGTGGCTGATACAAAGCCCGTTGCCGCCATTCAGGTTCAAAAGAAGGTGCGGAAACCGCAATACAAAGGCGCACACAAAATGGAGGGAACTATGTTATGCTACCGTTGTGGTTCGGCTGATCACAAAGCTAACGATAAATCCTGCCCTGCTAAAGACTGTACATGTAACTCGTGGGAAGGTTGGGCACTATTCACTTGTCTGTAAATCATCTCAACAGCCGGTTAATGAAGTGACTGTGCCGGAACTCTGTTTTAAGTGTTGGACATTGTTGCACTGTTGACACAGCTAAACTCATGTGCAATGTTACTGTAACTGTACCAGACACTGAACAAACATGTACTGTTAGATTGTTAGTGGATACAGGGTCTAGTGTCTCTATCCTGCCAGAGAATATTTACAGTGCACATTTCAGCGCAGTTAAACTAAAGGAGCCTGAAGTGCAGCTGGTGACATACTCTAGAGAGAAACCGAATGTTTTAGGCTGCCTTAGAGCTAGCACTACTTATCATGGCAAGAGTGCTGAGACAGACTTCTTTGTTGTGAAAACAGGGACACATATACTGGGCATGGACCTGGTCACTGCCCTCCAGTTACACTTTAAAGGTCACATGAAATGAAAACTTCACTTTAGGAGGTTATTTAACATTAATATGAGTTCCCCTAGCCTGCCTTTGGTCCCCCAGTGGCTAGAATTTTCGATAAGTGTAAACCAAGCCCTGGGTGTTCTTCTCCGCCTTTGAGAAAATGAAGGCTCAAACGCTCGGTTTGAAAATCTCCTCCTTGTGACGTCACAAGGAGGAGATTTTCAAACAGAGCAAAAGGTTACCTCCCCTCTCTCTGCTTTGCCCGCCCAGAGAATCTGTCCCGCCGATAAGAAACTGAGCTACGACCGTGCAAGTGTTTTTATCCTCGAGAGACATCATGGCTTGCAAACGAACGAAGCATTACATTTGCTCAGTTTGGATGTTCAAAGGAAAACAACAATCTTTTTACAGTTCCTTCATCCGAGCCTCTGAAGACCCAGTGTCTTAATTTTATTTTCTCTGGAAATGCGCCTACACAACTTCTGTTGTAGGCGCATTTGTTTTGTATGTCTGCGAGTCTACACAAGGTGAAGGTCTGACCGGAAGTGAAGCCGGTACAGCAAAAACTTAGACGTCTACCTCTCTCAGTTCGTGATGCTGTCTCCCAGGAACTCAGGACCCTGGAGCAACATGGAATCATTGAGAAAATTGATGCATTGGAGTGGGTCTCCCCGATTGTAATCACAAAAAAAAAAAAAAATCTGGTGATATACGCATGTGTGTGGATTTGAGAGAGCCAAACAAAGCTGTAATCACTGACAGCCACCCATTGCCGCTGATTGAGGACATACTGTCAGAACTGCATGGGGCTGTTATGTTCTCTACCCTGGACCTCAAATCTGCATACCATCAGTTGACATTGCATGAAGAGAGCAGGGGACTCACTGCTTTCATTACACATGAAGGTCTGTATCAGTACTGCAGAGTACCCTATGGACTGTGTTCAGCTCCTGATACATTTCAAAAGATGATGACACATTCTTAGTGGCATAAAAGGGGTACAGTGCTATCTTGATGATGTCATTATATATGGAACTTCAGAAGCCGCTCACAAGGTCAATTTGCGTGCTGTGCTACACAGGATCAATGATGCAGGACTGCAACTCAATGTTGATAAATGTCAGCTATGTCAAAGTCATGCCCAAACTCATGCGAAAAGACTGTCCATTCCAGTGGAATAACACAGCTCAAGCCACGTTGGACAGAGTCAAGCAGCTGATGGTGCATAGCCCTGCCCTGGTGTTGTTCGACCCCAGCAGGCCTCTACAGATGCCTCGGACTATGGAGTAGGTGCCGTTCTGACTCAGCTGGACAGTAATGGTGCGGAACAGACTGTTGCTTTTGCATCTCGCAGTCTGTCTGATGCTGAGAGGAAATACTCCATTGTAGAGAAGGAGGCGTTAGCCTGCGTCTGGGCTGCTGAGAAGTGGCGCACTTGGCTATGGGGAAGAAGATTTCTGTTACGTACTGACCATCAAGCCCTTACGACATTGCTTACGACCAAGGGGAATAACCGTGCTGGTCTTCGGATAGCCAGATGGTCAGCCCGCTTGCTGGAGTTCGACTATGATGTTGAATATAGGACTGGTTCCTTGAATCATGTTGCTGACTGTTTATCGAGGCTCCCACTTCCGGAGACACACTGCATGTGCAGAAGAGTTGGAGTCAGTTGCAGCCATCCTCACTGACCTGTATGTGGTGTCTGAGGGAGACTTTCAATCAGAGTGCCGTGCCTGCCCTGTGCTAACAAAGCTACGTGCACAACTACAGAAAGGCTGGCCCTCACATAAAGCAACATTGGAACTTGACTTACAGCCATTCTTCTCAATTCGCCATGAACTTGCAGTCATGAATGAATGCATCGTCAGAGGTACTCACCGCAGAAGTCACTGCAGAAGAGACTCATTGACATCGCCCATGAAACGCACCAAGGTATTGTGCGCACCAAACGGCGCCTTAGAGAATTGTATTGTTGGCCTAAAATGGACTGTCATAGAAACTATGATCAAGAACTGTACAACATGCAGACAGAATGATAAGTCCACTGTCACCCATGATGCCCCACTTCAACCTGTTCCCTTACCATCTGCTGCCTGGGAAAAAGTGTCGGTGGACATTGTGGGCCCTTTTGAGATAGCACCTCCTGACTGTAGATTTGCCATCACAATGGTTGACTACTACAGTAAGTGGCTGGAAGTAGCTTTCGCTCCCCGGGCTGATACGGCTACCATCATACAATTTCTGACTACAGTTTTTTCACGAGAAGGAAATCCAAAGGACTTGATAAGTGATAACGGTCCTCAATTCCTCTCTGCTGACTTCTCAAGGCCGATATATGCTTCTGCGTTTTTCGAAAAACGGACACATGGGAACGCCCTCGTCTCCGTGGAACGCCCTCTACGAGCTCTCCGTCAGCCCTCGGGGAGCCCCGGAGAGCTCGACGTGCACCTCCTGAATTTTCTAACTATCCGTCGTAATTTCGGAGAGCGATGGAGAGCTACGGAGACCCCCTTGGCTGTGATTGGTCAGTATTAAGAACCGCTTGCGTCAGGGGCGGGGTTGCCGTGATAAACAGGACGAACAGAATCCTTTGACCGCCATTGCTGTAAGTTTTTACAATTCATATTTCAGCTAAACAGTAAATGTAAATCAGCATCTGAATTAAAATGTGACGAGAAATGGGCAGTGTAGTTGCTGAAAATGTGCGTATTTTATTGATGAAATGGCTAATTTGTAAATTTGCTCCGACTTCTCGATAACCTAGGTAAATAAACACTCCACGACGACTTACAAAAAAATGTTGCGCCACCTACTCTTCTGGCGGTGAATTGTTTTCAGCACCCACAGCCTACGGAGAACCATAAACAAAGTCTATCCGTGCGTATCCGTGCGCTCGCCCATCCGTAAATGGAGACGCAGAAGCATATTTCGGCCTTCAGACTTTCTCAAAAAGAGGGTCTGAGAACCACCTGACACTGACTCTGATAGCTAGCCCAGGCCTGCCAGGATTAGAAATCCACCTTGCTGGACTAAGGACTTTGTCATGGAGAAATGAACTGTTTCTGACTAATGTTTTACTTACTAATGCGAATGTGTTTAAAAGAGTGATTTGATCTCTTACATTGTTATAGAGTGACAGTGTCCTGTTCAACTAGGTAACCAGAGGTATGCTGTTCAAAAGGGGAAGATGTTGTGTCCATTGATGTATTGCATTGTTCTATGCATTCACAGGTGTAGTATGGTGTTATATGCACTTGCGAGTACAGACACTAGGGGTGCTAGTACTAGCGGAAGTGTTGTGTTGAATGTACGGTTGGAAGTAAAGAGACTGAGTAAACTACGCTCTCTGTTCCTATATGCTTCGTGTGTGTTAATGCCTTCCTAAACAACACCACAACAGGTGGATTAATATTTTCCTTGTTTTCTGCTATTCTCACATTTCATTGGTTTGTTACAACAAATTATTTAATCAATGCACTTCCTATCACCACTGAACAGAGACACAGAACTACTTTATGAAAGTGAGGAGACACATTACTAAAGGAAGTGTGTGCAGGTTATGAACTCTTACTGCTCGCTCTCCCCACACACTTTCCCCATCCGTGCTGTTTTCCATCTCTCCCAGCACAGGTCACCCCGAAGCAGAAATTTGGTGGCTGCGTGAGGTTAACAAGTGACCCAAAAACCTGCCATCCTCATTCCAGAATCTCAATCAATATACATTCGCAAAACATCATGAGTTACCCTGTGCTAGGTTAGAGCGCAAGGATAACTGTTACCAAATATTACTGACCTGAAATTTCAAATTAATTGTTAGACTCTGGTGCAATTAAACTACACAACATTCACAATCAGTGTGACCAACAGTATTATCTTAAATAACAAACAATAACACTCCACACATTTAACTGAACGAACACAACTGAAATCCCCCGCACAGCTTTTCTAACCGAACTATTTTACACAACTCTTTCCCTTTTTTGGCATGCCGCACTGCATGCTGAGTACCCAAGAGAGCTGATGCTACACAGTAGCGGCTGGTGATAATTTTTCTGGGGAGGGCGGTTTTTTTTGGGGGGGGGGGGGGGGGGGCAATAAACAGGAAGCAGCACTTCGAAACTGGGCAAAACAACCACCACTACTTTATTTAAACAACTATGTATTTAAGAAGAGCAAGACAATACGATACAAAATTCAAGTTACAAACAACAAGATAGTGAGGATATCGTATTTTTTTTACTATATCCTCCCATCCACTACCAAAAAGCATGTTAACTAGCTACTTGAACATCCAGCCAGCCAACTCCGTTTCGCATAAAGAGCAGGTAAGAAGCCCTGGTTGTACTAGTAGCTTCGTCCCTGGTCACTAGCCTGCTGCTTAGTCCTCAGTCACTGGCCTGCTGCTGGATTTGTAAATCGTGTTGGTCCGAGATCCTTTATCCTCTTTTTTTCTTCCAGCGAACGTCTTGTGAAAGGGTTTTTTTGTAAATCAATGACAGAATTTGTTTTGACGCACCGCCACTGATTCACAAACCAAAGTTTCTGCTAGCTATGCTGCTCTCGTAGATGCTTGTTCTGGTAACTACGGGAATTTTAAAGGTCGCTGATGGTCACCGAATCAGTCCATTCGCGTTGAAGTAAGAACGATAGGAAACCATGTCATTGGTTAGGGCGCAAAGATTTGCGCCCCAGAATCGAACTTTCAATCCGCCAATGAAAAGCTGTTCCTGCTGAAATGACAGCAAAAAGTTAACTAGCTTCCATAGACTTTGCTGTTACCGGCGCCCTTCACCTGAAGGAGGGGCTTTTCTCAGTAATGACGAATGGCAATATATTATGTTTGGTCACATTTAAGTGGTTGTTGTCAGGGGCTTACGGTCTCCCACACACATTTAACGCGTAAACACGGTACATTTCTTATTTTTATTATTGAGTATTTAATGTTTTTTTGACATGTCTTTTGACATATTTTCATCTAAAAAATTTAAGTGGGGCGGTGCACTTGCGCCCACTATTGACGCATCGCCACTGATGCTACAATATGATTAGGTGTGTTCGACATTGGCTGCGGCAGCATGAAACGACCGGCGAGAGTCACAATCGAGTTGCGCGCACAGCTTCAAGGCAGAAATTATTTATTTTTGAGGTGAGCGGCATGCACAATCTCAATGCACAAAAGTTTCCTGGCGTCGTAATATTTCATTGTATTTACATAGGACATAATTTACTGCATCCAGTGACTGTATGCATCTAAACTCTGGCGCATATATACGCTTGGTCTTTCTATAAGATAATTAAGAGATTTACATTTAGTCATTTAGCAGACGCTCTTATCCAGAGCGACTTACAGTAAGTACAGGGACATTCCCCCCGAGGCAAGTAGGGTGAAGTGCCTTGCCCAAGAACACAACGTCATTTTTCACGGCCAGGAATCGAACCGGTTAACCTTCTGATTAATAGCCCGATTCCCTAACCGCTAAGCCATCTGACTTCTCTAGATAGAGATATTTGGCCATTCAATACAGGGCCATTTTGACGTCGTCAACCCATAAATGATCCGGTATGGTGTGGGTCTGGACGCGTATTGCCATTAGCTAGTACCAATTTTCGCATGTACTCACTTGTAATCAAAACCAGTTCAGCCAGAAACATATGACATGATTGAGGTTCAGGCAGGAGGACTCAGTAGTAGTGATTACTTGATCCTTTATTACACACGATACAATACATCTTTTGGCATAATGGTCCTGCTCGCAGCGGCTCCCTGCCGCACCCAACGGGACACTGGCTGTTTATCAATCCTAAGAACGTACATTGCGTTCTTGAGAAGAACGTTCTTGCCAAGCGTCTTGCGAGAACGGCCTTGCAAGACCACGAGGACGGGGAACAATTTTAGATGCGTGTGTTCTTGCAATAACTTCTGGGAAATCAGATGCATTCTTGCTGACCAAGTCACCATCCGATGCATCCTCGATAAAAGGGGCGGATAAAGAACATTTCCGGGTGTTTTTGGTGTTCTTGGTGACTTGTGTTCTTTGGATTGGAACCGTACTTGGGCAATGAAAGATGACGTCAAACGAGTTCGCAAGAACACAAGAACGAAAAAAAACGTGGATTGATAAACAACCACAGTCTCGACATCCGAGCAGAGAGCAGTGAACGCATTCCCCCTACGAAAGGAACACAGAACCAAGGGTGGAGGCCGGGAAGGTGGAGACAGCAGATTGAAACAGTGAGCATCCTGTGTTGCACTAAGCAATGCAGAGTGCAGTGATATCCTGTTTAAATAGCCCACGCTGCTAAGAAAGTGTGTCCCGACTGGGTGATATGACGAGATGCTAGTGACGCGCTAAGGTCTCGGAGTCTCCTGTGTGACCTATGTGAGATGTCTTGTGTATCAATCGGAGCCAGTCAGACAGTTTATTCAGCCTCTGCATTTACAATAGGAAAAACTGCGGCACGTCGTAGCGGTGCTAAACACCGGTTAAAATAACACAATACTGGGTGTCCGAATATCTGTTGAATATCGAACTAACTTTACCACGGTCATCTTTGTTGTTGCTTTCCCAAAGCATTCATGAGTTAATGTTATTAACCTCAATTCAACAGAAAAACTAATGTTGCAACTTCGTTAGCCCTGCACTTTTCTAATTATTCTTAGTCATTTATAGATAATTGCTAAACACCTCATTCCTCTGGTGTGGTCTGCTGTCCATGCCGACGATTGCTTTTTTGAGTTGGAGCCTTCTATGGTCAGTTTGCGCCTTCCTTGTGTTCAAATGAAAGCAACTTCGGTCGGCGGTGTGGGGAGGGTGGATGGAGTTGTCTCGTGCTGCATTTACTTGCATTCGGATATTAGAAATTCGCTCTGGCAAATGTCCGACTCGGAGGAGTGGGGAGGGTGGGTGGAGTCGTCTCGTGTTGCATTAACTTGCAGTCAGATATTAGAAATTTGCTCTCGCAAATGTCTGATGAGCCACAACTTTTCTTTGTTTTCAAAGCTGCCAACTGGGGTGGCAGCTGGGGTGGCAAGGCTATTTTTAGGGTGGCAGTTGCCACCCCATGCCACCACGGTAGATCCGCCCCTACATCACACGCAGGTCTGCATTTCTTGAAGACACTAGCCTACAGCTTTTATCGCTGAGATTCAACTGCCTGTTCAAATGCCAGTATCGTAGCGTTTTTTTTGTCCCGACTGCGTGATATGACGAGTTGCTAGTGACTAAGGCTAATGTCTCGTGTCTCCTGCATGAACCAGCTCCGCTTGTTTCTCTCAAACGCATCATACCAGAATGTTCCTTTGATTCTTTCCTCATAGTTAGGTAGCTTGCTATAGATCATCTGGGTTTTTTTACCCCTTGGGGTACACAAACTCTCTTCAGGGGGTACGCAAGAACAAATCTGTAATGGCGCAATATCATTTGGTGATCAAATAAATGTTTAATCTCTCTGTTCTATAAACTTAAGATGGGTTGATGATTGTTTCAATTTCATGCTGACTACCAATGTTCAGTGCACACATGGCTAATTTACATATTCAATTAGCCCTGTTTTTAAAAGAAGCCATATTTAAATGACAAATTGGTGGAGGTCTAATCTCTCTTCCTGTGTGTTTGTACCAGCCAATCATGAAGTCTTATTTTTGCAATTTCCCGATATTGTTCATTTCAAAACGCATGACCAAACAAGCCGAAATTCTGCCTTGCAGACAAATGCACACCTGCCATCATTTAAAGTGACTCTAATAAAGGTCAGCTGTTCCAGTAGGATTTTCCTGACATTTTCTTAGTTGCATCTCAGAGCAAAAGCCATGGTCCACAGAGAGCGAAGAGTGCAGAGTCCAAAGCATCAGAGGGATCTCATTGTTGAAAGATATTAGTCAGGAGAAGGGTACAAAATAATTTCCAAAGCATTAGATATACCATGGAACACAGTGAAGACAGTCATGATCAAGTGGAGAAAATATGGCAGAACAGAGATTACCAAGAACTGGACGTCCCTTCAAAATTGATGAAAAGACGAGAAGAAAACAGGTCAGGGAGGCTTCCATGAGGCCTACAGCAACATTAAAGGAGCTGCAGGAATTTCTGGCAAGTACTGGCTGTGTGCTACATAGGACAACAATCTCCCGTATTCTTCATATGTATGGGCTATGGGGTAGGGTGGCAAGACGGAAGCCTCTTCTTATGAAGAAAAACATCCAAGCCTGGCTGAAGTTTGCAAAAATAAACATCAAGTCTCTCAAAAGCATGTGGGAAAACCAAGGTTGAACTTTTTGGCCATAATTCCAAAAGGTATGTTTGGCGCAAAAACAACACTGCATATCACCCAAAGAACACCATACCCACAGTGAAGCATGGTGGTGGCAGCATCATGCTTTGGGTTGGTTTTCTTCAGCTGGAACCAGGGCCTTAGTCAAGGTGGAGGGAATTATGAACAGTTCCAAATACCAGGAAATGTTGGCACAAAACCTTCAGGCTTCCGTTAGAAAGCTGAAGAGGAAGTTCACCTTTCAGCAATGACCCAAAGCACACATCAAAGTCCACAAAAGCATGGCTTCACCAGAAGAAAATAGATGTTTTGGAATGGCCCAGCCAGAGCTCAGACCTGAATCCAATTGAACATCTGTGGGGTGATCTGAAGAGGGCTGTGCACATGAGATGTCCTCGCAATCTGACAGATTTGGAGCACTTTTGCAAAGAAGAGTGGGCAAATATTGCCAAGTCAAGATGTGCCATGCTAATATCCAAAAAGACTTGAGTGCTGTAATAAAATCAAAAAGGTGCTTTAACAAAGTATTAGTTTAAGGGTGTGCACACTTATGCAACCAGGTTATTGTAAAAACATTTTTGCAGCTGTTGACGTTGGAGGGAGAGTTTGAGGTTCCACTGGAGATGAGTTCTGAGTTACTTTATCACAGAATCTCCTGTATCTCAGCATATCCAGTGATTCATCTTTTTTGCCTCCATACAATGATACTAGAGCTTTTTCACCTGCTGCAATGATGATGCCTTTTCCCACATGGAGACTTGCTGGTGACTGACGGGAAGTATTTAAACTTGTAATACAAAAGGTTTTACTTTTCATGGGTAGTTTCATTGTGTTAAGTTTCATTTTGATAGGAGTAAAGGAAAGAAATAGCCCCATTGGGGTGTAATGTTGCCTGGCCTTATTGGCACACATCTCGGATTGATGAGAATTAAACATATTTCCACAACTAGGATTTCTTAGGACTTTTAGTATGTTGTTCTGGACACCTCATAGAAATGATCTATGCAAAAAAAAAAATACAATTAGTCTGTCGTAAAACGTTACTTTGCCTGGACTATATGCAGAGTCTGAAGCACAGTTAAAGTTTCAAGTATACTTGAAACTTTAACTGAAGAAAATTGACAATAAAGCTATAGCTTTATTGTCAATTTCTTCACATGTCAAGACATAAAAAGGAATCGATATGACGTTTCCCACTCTCCCACAGTGAAACATATAAAAAGCATAGGCACAACAGATAAGACAAGACATTTCCTAAAACATAGCGTTACATATTCACATACAGCAGCATAAACTCATAATAAAGCATAAAGCTTGCTGCGGCGTGTGATATTTGCAATGTACGGCCCGAGAAGGTCTTGCAAATAAATGAGTCCTTGTCGGCTGAATCGATATCGCTCAAACAAGAACTCATCCGTGTGAAATAAAGGATCTTGGCAATCGCGAAGAACTCTATTGGTATGGAAAGGTAATCGAACTAAAATATAGCACCTTGGTCAACTGGGTCTCTCAAAAAGGGAGCTGCCATGTTATTTTCCGGGGGTGTGGCTACACTTACGTTAGCCTGCTCTGGAGCAGGTTAGTGCTAATTGATATGTTACTATGGTGATTTATCGAAAGTTGCTTCCACTAACCAAAAAGAGGGGCGTTTTTATCTTAGCCTGAAAATTAGCTCGCTAAACCGCTTAGCGAGCTACGACAAATACCCCCCTGCTTTGTTTAACCTGCTTGTTTTTGTTGTTGTTGCTTTTGTGTTTTTTTCTGTATGTCTGTACTGCTGTGGTTGTGTGCCGTTGTACTTTTTAACCAGATTTTTTTCCTTAGCCCCCTTTCCCTCAAAAAGCTTGTGCTTTTTTCAGGCCATCATTGTAAATAAGAATTTGTTCTTAATGATCTTGCCTGGGTAAATAAAGGTTAAATAAATACAAAATAAATAAAGTTGTTTACGTGTATGAAATACATGTCTGTATCATATCAATTTTGAAATGGTTCGCAATGTTGAGGAAGAATCCGCCATTGCACCTTGGAGCTATATTTGTATTTATTACTTACTGTGATAATAAATAGAGACGTCATGAACTCTGATGTGGCTCACTTTACTTTCTAGGAACTTGGTGCCTTTCTCAGCTTTCCGTATTGTCATCCTGAGATGTCTTTGCCAAGGTGCATCATGACTCAGCACAGTGCTTGTAGCTTGCGTTGGGATATCAGTTTCATAAAAACTGGAACTTTCCAGATGGGAGTGACAAGATTACTATGCAAACCAATGCAAGAGTAGAGTGTAATGGATTTTTTGTCAGTCATAGTTGACATGGTTTTATTGTAACTAGCCTGATGGTTGTGAACATGAGCTTGCACTCACAGTTGTGACCTCAAATGATTCATACCCATTAACATCTGTAGTTTCTCAGAGCCTCTATGATTTAAATATAATATAATTTTTATAGATTATTAATATTTCTATGAGAAAGTTTAATCTTTGTTATTCACACCCCTAAGCCATTATTTTGTAGCCTGGTCCTAACCAGACCCTCGTACATTTCATTTGTACAGAGGGTCTGGGATCGCTCCATTGACAAGTGTTAAATTCCTTGAAGGCGGGTACTCTGTTGAAGTTTAAAACTATTGGATCTGCCCAGAGCCCCTCTCATCTGCCATAACCAATCACTAGCATTCGCCATAGTCAACTCCTTCACCACTACTGTAACTGAGCTAGCTGCCGTAGCTGGAAAATCAAACTTTTCCCAAACAACGTGGGGAGGAGGGCCACAACATCAACTCAGCAAGGATTGTTCTTGCTCCGGCTTTAACTTCTGGATATCCGGCAGCGTTGCCACAACGGACCCAATAGCTTCGCTCGCATCTCTCTCCGCCGTCATTACTGAACTACAACTCAAACTAGCGCACAACATCAATGTCATCGTTCTCAGCCACTCCCCTCTGTTTGCTGACTGGACCTACAAAAAGTTGATTTGAGAAAACCGACTTATATGCCAAATTCCCAGACCTA
Organism: Thaleichthys pacificus; assembly: GCA_023658055.1. Classification (NCBI taxonomy): domain Eukaryota; kingdom Metazoa; phylum Chordata; class Actinopteri; order Osmeriformes; family Osmeridae; genus Thaleichthys; species Thaleichthys pacificus. The sequence continues at coordinate 7,016,087 of CM042867.1, forward strand.
GTACAGAAGCAAAATGAAAATTGAGCGGAAGTACGTAGGAGGACAGAGCCAGGCGAATTATTTTGTAGAATTGTCTCCTTTTGATCATTTCTGCAATGCTTTATCTATCTGGCTTGATGAATTCTCTCAAATTCTTCTGTGGAGATTAAGTTTAATAGGAAGTGGCAGTGAACAGTGTTTGTATTGATTTGCAGTTGGCTTCATGTCTGGGCTTTAACTGGGCCACTTAAGTACTTTCACGTTCATGTTTTTAAACCATTTTAGCATTGCTATGGTTCTATGTTTTGGGCCATACTATTGCTTTGCTCTTAAAATAAGTTTTAAGCATGGTGATGCCATCATACTGAAAATGCATTTAATGTGCATACAAATTCCAATCCTTTTACTTTTTTGGAGTGGTGCTTATTTTGTTCTGGCTTCCTGCATCAGATTACCAAGTTATAAAAAGGCAGTTGAATATTTCTCTTGTTTACCGGTCATCATGTTACAACTCTTTTACTGTAGACTAGCCAAGTTAACACTTGCCACATCAAGCAGTCAAGTGTCAGACAGCAGTGGTGAGATTGTGGCCAGCATTTTAGACCAGCACGTGTGATGGAGGTGTGTAATTGTCTTGACTTGCCTGTGACATTTGTTGCACTTGAAGGCATCATCCCAACGTATCCAATTTAGCTCATCCTTGATGCAGCTTTGATAAAATATTAGGTGTTTCTTTAAGAGCAGCTTGTTAGTGTTAGGGACTGAAGAATCTTATCTTCTCAATGCACACTGTTTATTGACATAGACATTGGACTTCAATCACAGTTCTCTCCTTTAAAAACTGATGATAAAGGGGTTTGTGTAACTATGGAAGTGTTATACTGTGTACAAAAGCAGAGCACAAAGTTATAGAATGGCCACTATAAAATGTTTTGTAGAAACAATGTACTGCAACACGCCACCCATGGAGCATGTACTTGTTAGTTCTGTCATGTCTGATAGTTCTCATACTTCATTGACTTCGGAGAAAATGAAAGTCTTTGAGCAGGCAGTGCTGTAAAAAATGTACTCAGCCAAACATGCCAGTGCCTAAAGCCTGGGTCAACCCTCAGCCTGGGTCATACAGCTACAAATCAGTATATTTTACGCAGGTGCTTAGGGTGAAAAAAAGTCTGAGAAAAATTACAAGCTAATCCCACTGTGGAATGTGACCCTGCAGTGGCTGCCAGGCCAGAGCAAGGGAGAATTTGTAGCTCCTACAGAGCGGGTTTCTTAAAATGGCTAACACAATTGTCCTTTGTACATAATACATGTTTCAGGGTTTTCACAGAAATGGAAACCTTGACATTTTGTGAAACAATATACACTTTCTTATATAGTCTGCATGCAATGAGAGTTGCCTAACACTGGTTCAGAAGTCAGCTGCGTTAAAGCCATATTGTATTCTCACTATAAGAATGTATATGAGGAAATCAAGCCATTGGAATTCATTTGTTTCAACAAACATCAAGCCCAATGGGCGAGTCATGATTATGTTAATAAAGGAGAGATCAAATGTATTTATTTAAGAGAAGTGATACAAGTCTTAAGTTTGTTTATCTCAAATGAGTGTCATGATACACCATTTAACTTTTGGTTATTGGAAGCTGATTACATAATTCATAAAAATAAAACTATGGAAAGGAAAAAGCCATTAGGTGCCTGCTTTGTTTACTTGAATAATGCAAGATACTTTGTACTTGAGTTCTGGTTTTCAGCAAAACCATTGCTCTTCGCACAGGAGGCAGAGAACCATTTTACAAACAGAATTCTAAATTAGAAAAAAACACAATAGTCAATAAAAACATTTAGATGTAAATAGGTTTCCAGCATCAGAAATAAAGACATTATGATCCAAGAATAGCATACAAAGAAATTATTTTATACACATTTCATACAATAAATTTAGTGTGTCTTTCTCAATTGAGTTTTTCTCAATTGACATATTGATATTGGGATGAGAACCTTTCTGAATGTACAATCCTACCAAATGAATTATGTGCTTATGTTATAGCAATAACAGTTCAACCCATGCTTAGCATAAACATTGACCTCTTTTCAGAAAGCTATCTGAACCTGACAAACCTGAAAGTGTGTATGACTCAACAGTTCACCTTAAGTAAAATAATTGCCTTACTGTTTGCATGCTGTGGTGTAACTTCTCATCTTTAAACTCTTTCAATTTCTCTTTTTTTACAACCAACCACCTCTGTGGCTCAGGTCTGCTTTGATTTTGAACTGGAGGTAAGCATCTTTCACTTTTTTTTGAAGACGTGCACCTTTCAAACCAGGATTACAATTAAACAAATAATTGTGTTGGAATTGTTCAAGAGGCACAATAAGTTGTCAACTATGACATACATGAATGTGGTATTTTATTCTCTGTATAACATTTCATTAAGTCTGAAGTAAACTTGAACAGATGTTAAATGTCACGCACAGGAAAGTAGCTATGTTTGGTCTGAGGAATGTGCTGAGTCTGGTAGAGGATAGAAAATTACAATGTTGTACCATGGGCCTACCAGTGACACTTCCTGAGAGCTTCAGCCGGGGGGATTTTTCTTGGGAAGGGCAGGATTTCAGCCTGTGCAAATAGCTGAAGTGATTCCTTAAGGTGACAAAGTATCTTTGTTTATTAACAAACTTCCATCACGTAAAGTGCCTGTGTGATAATCAAAATATATATTTTTTCCTTCGCCTAACCTTACCAAACAGATGACGGATGAAACGAGTGACAAGCCAGAGCAGGCAATAATGATGCTTAAAAACTGGATGGTGGCTATGTATTTGTTATATGGCTCGTAAGATAGTACAGTTCCCTGCAACTATAAGAAATCAAACATCAAAAATCTCACATGATTTTACCCAATGCCAACTCTGAAACAGCTTCATGGTTGCATTTTCACTGACAGTTCTCATTATTAAACTGTATCTCTTGCATGTTGTCTCAACTCAATATCCTAAATTCGAAAATTGTAATGGCCTAAAAAAACGAGTTATTCAATGTTAAGTGATGCTGTTACTCAACTTGAAATGGCAAAAATGGAGAACTAATTTTAAAGTCGTACACTTTCGTCACCTGCTTTGTTGGTTAATTCTCATTCAATATTGTCACCCGTCTGCTTTTGGTTAGTTTACACCATAACTAAACATTAGAATCAAATGACAACTAATAGTATTAAAATACAATTTTAAAGGAACAGTGAAGTACAAACTCAGGAAGGCTATATTTAGTTGTACTGGTTTCTCTACAAAAGTGTTAGTAAATGTAAGTATCATCATTGTCACCTCAAATCAAAACAATTTGTTGAATGTTATATGAAAAGAAAACAACAGGTTTTCCCTCACTTCCTTTAAGCTTTAGATGCAGAACAGTTTTGGTTACAGAGCATCATTGATGTGATTATATATTTTTTTCCAGTTTGCTTAAAAACAATTGCAAGCACCACAATGGCTAAGATAGATCTAGCAGAAGATACAGTATAACAATACGGATGTGCAGCTAAATAAATATTTTGCATGCCCTTCTACCCCACTTATTTACAAGACTCAATGTCTGGCTTGGGTTATGCAAATGTTAAACATGTTCCTCTTCAAACAAGAACATCCAAATACATTTCTGAAGTCAATGTTTGAAGTGTTAACATGAGGCTATGTTTAGAAAATATCTAGAAGTTTTCAAGACTAGAGAGAAATGGGTTAAGAGGGGTATTACACAGTGGTAGGAAGTGAGGGTGGGTCTGCCTCCGACTTCTGCTCTGGTGAGCAGCAGAGGAAGAGCCGACTCCTAAGACTGTTGAAGGCAAACCTGAAATACATTATGTGGCCCATGGCGACAAAAGACACTGAGATAATGACCAGCAGCCCAAAGGCCTCTGGGTTAGGTGCTAAAATCACCATGATGAAGTGCAACAGGTCCAGGAGGTAGTTCATGGAGTTCTGAACGCCGTTGATGACTCCCCTCTCTGACTCAATCACATTTTCTTGGATGAGCTGGGTCACAGTCAAGTCAAAGGACCATAGACCTTGAGAAAGTGGAAAGAGCAACCGTGATTTGGAGTGGCAATTGTATTTTACAACCACATAAAAAGGATTGGAACGGAAACTAACAGATGGTAGTAATCGGCGGATATTGGCTTCAAAGGTTGACAATATTGCTCTGAAAACATATCAGACAAACTTTGGAGAGTTGCTTGGGGCAGACAGTCTGCCAAACATTAGGTGGTATTAAGATACAATGTTTTACTATATAATAGTTTATAAATTCTCAATATAGAGGTTTAAATAAGGGGTTGTGTGTTTTATCCCCAAATTATGATACATAAGCTAATTTTTATGGTCCAGTATGTGTTGGAGGCACTTCAGGGCTCCAGGCCATCTTATTCCACTGTTGGCGCTAGTAGAACATTTCCAGTGCACAAATATTTGAAGCGTAAAATACAACATCTATTTGAACACACGTCCACACACAACACAACATTTCCCATTAAAGCCTTCCTACTTTTCTAAGTCAACCATATTCTGCCTTGTAGTAGTATTACGTTGTCATTAATAGGCTGCATGAAATATCAGGTGGACATTTTTGGGGTGAATTAAGGGGAATAAACGGGAACTGTTAACATACTGTCTAATGCAGACATCAATAATAAGTTTGATAAATAAATATGTATTGAATTGATGACAATACATTATGGACACTCCAGAAATAGCACGCTCAAAATCTAGCTAAAACGTATATTTTTGTATGATAGCATGAAAACCTTACTAAGTTGAAGGAAGAATTATAGTAGCTAGCTAGCCAGATAGAAACTAGATGTGTTCATGTGATGGAAGCGGGAACAGTTCTGCTAGATTCCCATTAGATGGGACTCTTCACTGCACTCAAATTGCTTTTTTGTCTATTAAAACTAAATTTTTTCACCCGTTGCGACACTAAAGTGAGTGTCTGGGGTAAATCCATGGAAAAATATCAGGTGTTGTAACTGTCCTTGCATGCTGTGCACATCTTATGGTAAACAACTGGAAAAATAATGCTAATAAATATTCTAAATGACACCACATGTTATTGATACTCACCTGCTCTAGCAGCAATGACCCCTGCAAACAGCAGGCTGACTGACAGGTAGGACTGCAAAGGTGGCAGCTCCTCTGCAGGTTGGACAGTGGAGCTGTTAAGAAACAGCTCAGTTCCATACAGAGTACTCGTCAGACTGTCATCAGCGTTTGGCAAGGGGCCACTGTCCCCTATCAGGCGACTATAGATGTCCTGGAAGGGTGAGATACTGAGGTCGAAAGAGCTGCCAGGTGTAAAGACAGATGCCACACACAGAATGAGGCAGGAGAGCTGGGCCATACCCGAGATGAAACCTGTACGAATCAAACCAATCTTCTTGCGTACCCAGGTAAAGGCTACCGTACCACAGATCCCAGACACAGCCGAAGCACCCATCAGCAGGCTGAGCACTGAGCCATTAAGACCCTGTGTATATGCATAGCCAGTTGTGATACAGTCAAAGCCTAGGACAGTCATGTAAAGAAAGGACAGGGACATGCCAGCAAAGAAGATGGACTGGTTGTAGTAGGCGACCCAGCCTGCTTTAAAGGTGCGTATGGGTTCCATCATCTGGTAGCAACAGCTAACTTTCATAGGGTGTTTTTTTTTGTCCAGCACAGTCTCATTCATGAGCTGTGAGGACTCAACAGGACTCTGGCCATTTTCCAAATCTGCATAGGGATAAGACGGTAAAAGAGGTTGATGGGATGAATTTTAGAGTGCTTTCATAATTATTTCTGCATAGCAATGCCAATTATAGTCTATTTTTTATACATTTTGACACACAATATTATACGTTACATGAAGACTGAAATAATGCTGATAAAATTCAATCTTGCAACAGGTCTTAATCCTATGCCATTACTCATATACTTTTAAATGATGTTGCTACCTTTCTGAGTGTTGAGGTATTTAAGCTCCAGGTCCTCTTGTTTTTTGATAGCTTTCACAGCCAGTGCAGGGGTTTTCTGATATACTTTCCACAACAGGCAGTACTCCAGACACATTGAACACAAGTTCCAGCCCGAAATGAATCCACAGCCAATGAAATGGGAACCAAAAGCCATAATTTGTCCTACTAACATAGGTGCCAGGATGTTGGTCATCTGATCAATAATCCGGACTGTTGCGTTCATATCTAGTTAAGGGAAGTAAAAGGGGTGAGGATTAAATAAGAGAAGATATTAATAGCTCAGTATAGCTTTTTCACAATACTACACATACATTCATGTCAAATGTATTTAATGCCATGCCAACATATTTGACCAATAACGGTCTTTGGGTGAGAACAATTAGAAATGGAATGCAGCTGAGCGCAATTTGGGGTTTCATTGAAAAGGGTCTATTTAGGGAAAGAATATGTTTTTCCACATACTTCTTCAACAGATTTATTTTTTCAAAAATATTTTTAAGTGCAATGCTAATCAGGTCAATCTAATTTAGTTCTGCAGATGATAAACAGCTTTCAGCCAGTTTACTTGGACCTTCATGGCTTGTGAAAAGAATACCTTGGAGATAAGGAGTAGTGTAACGGAATTTCAATGAATATCATAAACCAGATAACAAAGGTGATAGGGTGAATAGTAAGACAAAAATTAGTGACTTAACTGTATTTATTTCTAGACCCCTAATGATTTCCATCAACACTAACCTGCAAGTTTGCTGCTATCCTGTCCAGCCACAACAACGACCCAGTCTCTCTGGATGGTAATGGAGGTAGCAGTGCTGGCTAAGTTAGAAATGTTGGCGATGGTGATGACTAGTATATAGCACGATGTCTGTAAAGGTTTTAGTTCAAGGTCAGGGTCATTTAGGAAAATAAACTTTGCACATTTTGTATGAGAGTGGCTGAACATGTGATTCCAACAAGACTGTTCAAGAAACACAGCTAAATTGTGTTTCACCTAGATTCACAGAAAAATCATGCGGAAATCTTTGAAACCATATGCCTGTACAACAGTGATACAAATGGCCTGTTTTGTTTGTTTTTGTTCTGGTCTGAGCAGCTGTTCTGGTCTGAGTCGCAATGGAAATGGTTCTACCAAGGCACGCATATTAACATTTCAACTGTCTGACTGCACAGTCCTGGACAACACACTTTTTCAGTCCCGCTACTAGAAAAGAAAACACTTCCAATGGAACAAAAACCTCTACCTTTAAAAACCCTTGACCAAATAGGCAGTGTTCAAACCTATGCACAATTAAAATGCAGACCCACAGACTGTCTGATTTGTGAACACTGACTGAACACAACCATTAAAAAATGCTCAATAAATCTGATTTGTTATATAACAATATAATGGCAAAAAATGTCTGGTGTATTCACATAGGAACTCTAATCACGACCGAGAAGTCATTTGATTGCATAAAATGTGTTTGAGTAAGTAAGTGTAATATAAAGGAATCTTACCAGAACCCATCCATTGTAAATCTCTGCCAACTGTTCTTTAAACTGGAAAACCACCATCAACAGGATTCCACACAGTATGACAGCACAATTCTGGACAATCAGTGAAGTCTGAGCCACTGTCAAATTAGATTTGCATCATAGGTTTAGTCAAAAAAAGAATTTTAACAGAAAGTCAACGTGAAGGCAAATACTTGGGGAAAATAGCATGTAAACAGGATTGTTTCAATTCGAATCTGCTGAACCTACCTTTGAGTCTAGGACTTTTGTCCACCCAATCGCCGATAATGGCCCCTAGTAAAAGCACTGACCCCGCAACTACCAGTCCGTACACGGCTGTGAGAAGAAGGCTGTTGCCATACAGCTCCACAAGGAAGACTGCCACAGCAAAGTTCCACATTCGATCACCCTAAGAATCAGATATACATTCGGCATTGAGATTATTTTTAAATGTATGTTATTATAAAGCTTGCATAGACATCGGAGGTGCCGTAACTATCTGCCTATTTTAGTCTATTTAGTTTAGATGAGCTAGGCTAACATGTCAACAGGATAATGCGTTTCTATAAAATGCGCTGTGATCGGAGCAATTAGCACATTTTCTTATGGCACTCTATAATTCACTTACCCAAGTTGATAAGGCATGTCCCAGATAGATAAGAAACTTAGCTGATGTAAAAAAATCTTTCATAGATTCTGAAGAAAAATAAGAAAAGTATTAGGAATCAATATGTAGCCCAATGGATAGCCTACATTTCTGGTTGTAAAGTCATCAATGGGAACGAAAAGGCTAGATAAAATAAAAGATCAACACGCATGACAACGGAACAAAATAAGAAGCTTGACACACATGTAACTTACCGCAACAACGTTGTTTAGTTCCAGAATGATCCATTATAGTATTGACAAGTTAATTGGGTAAATACGCGTTCTATTGTAGATATTATTGGCGCTGGAAACCTTTGTGCATACTATTTGGCTATCGACGGTAAACCCACACTATCTGCCCCTTTCTCCTTTCCAAACGTAGCTATCACTGTAGCTGAAGTTGGAAAGATATATTTTATCCACAAACACTTGTAAGTCGAAACGTAACTACAAAATACGGTTAGCCGCTTCTGCTCTCTCACCCCTACCCTAGCGCGCTTGTTTACGATCCCTTCGGTTATACAGTGAGAAAAACTGCGTCACAGTCACATGACGTTAGACAATTGAGTGGCATGAATTCAAGAAAACTCGCAAATGATTAATCTTAGAAAATAGGCCTGGTTGTATTTTTCGCCACTCTCCGGCAGTGTTACTTACCATAGTGATGGTACGTTCAGATCATTTTACTGCTATAGGATCCTTTAATTTTGTTCAGTGACCTAAGTCTATTTGGGGGCCAAACAGCAAAGCCACCTATTGTGTTTCTACCTTTTCTTATTATTATGATATTGCTATCATTATTATGATAGCAAAGCATAACCTATATTCTCTCTCATATACTGTATATTTTGGGTTCCTCCGGTAGGAGGGAATTGCTATTGCTTTTGTTAGTATTCCTATTATTAGGAGCCTATGAGCCAAGCAGCGAAGCTGCAAGGCAGGCACCTATTGTTTTGTTAGTTTTATTGGGTGTGCTCAAGGCTTCGGCGAGCACAATCACATATCTCTCACATATATATTATTATTTTTATTCTTTCTTTTCACACCCCTAATACCTTTGAAGCCAAAATGGGGGTCAACCTAGGACAAATTGCAACAGAAGCAAACTCAATTGATTTTGTATCCTCAATATGTCCTGAGTAAGGAAAAAAAAAGCCCCACAGAATCCCATTAGGGGAAAGTTTAGAAAAAGACCCAAATATAGCCTATTCATATGCCTATTCATTCTTTTTCTCACATGAATAGGGTAACATTTTTTACCTTAACCCTTGTGCTGCCTTCGGGTCACATGACCCAAAGGTTCATAACGAACCATCGTTGTGTTTACCCAATTTTACCCAATACAAAAACAAATAAAAATAATTTTCTTTTAACCTTTGCAATGTGGGGGGTCTGAGACAGCCCAACGGTTAAAAGAAAATGCTTCACTTTGTTTTTGTATGCGGTAAAGTTGTCGCAATACGACGGTCACACCCGTCGCTATGGGCGGGCCATAGGGAGCCGGGCCCGCCCCCAAAAATGCTTGTGCCCCCCCCACTTGAGGCACAAAATCTGTTAAAAAATACAGTAATTTTATATGATCATAGTTGCTAATTTTGTGTTGCATTAATGTTGCATTCTTTATCATTAAAACATTAACATATAAAGAAACAATGGTGTGATTTAGTTTGATTGATGGGAATCTACACTGCAACAGCCTATCACAGCCTTACTAAAAAGAACGTTAGGCTACGTACGTGACGTTGCCTACGTCAGTGTAGCCGCTCAACAGTTACCGCACAAAGACAGTATATAAGAAGATGGATATCCGTAAGTGGTTGAAAAGCCCAACAACCGTCTCCTCTGCCACAATTGAAACGACACCGACGCCTGATGTTGGAGAAGGAGACCCTGGACGACAGTCTGAGCCAGATGCTAGCTCCGTGGAGCCCGACCCTGGGCCTGGCAGGTCAAGTGCAACCGCGACTGGGGCAGCATTTGGGCCACAACAACTGCCTGTTGAATCAGTGGGTGTGAGTGACCTCGGCACAGACAAACCCAAACAGGTTGTGTTGAGGAAATATCCAGTTAAAATGTTTGGTTCAAAAAAGCGATCATTTTCCTATAGCTGGTATTTGAACAGGGACTGGCTTGAGTACTCGGTGGAAAAGGACTCCGCATTTTGTTATGCCTGCAGGAAATTCAAATCTGCATCATCGGACACGACCTTCTCCAATAAGGGATTCAATCATTGGAAACATGCAATCGAAACAGGCAAGGGCTTAAATAAGCATGCAGCTTCAAAAGAACATTTAGCATGTAAAGCAATGTGGAGAGATTCAGAAAAACGTAGAGAGACAGGAAAAGAGATTTCCACTCTCTTAAATTCAGAGCAACTGGCTCGCAACAGATACTACATGTCAGCCGTAATTGATATGCTGGAGTTTTTAGTGGTGAATCAGTTGCCGTTACGTGGAGATAGTTCTGGTTTTGCCAGTGTGCTAGATGATAATAGCTCCATGGGGCTGTTTTTGTCTCTCTTTGAGTACACCATGCGCAAAGATTCCGAACTGACAAGGATTACAAAAACAATCCCACAGAATGCACGTTATACCAGCCCACAGATACAAAACGAGATTATCGAAATGATGAGCAAACTCGTGACAGAAGAGATAGTGAGACAAGTCGGCGATAGCTGGTATTCAATTAAAGTGGATGGCACACGGGATCCTTTAGGCCAAGAAATAGGCTATAGGCTATCTGGTCATATTGCTGTTGGTTATGTTTAACGTGATGATTATGTGCTGCGCGAATAGAGTATACGATTATTATAAGTAGGCCTATACGTACTGTAGGTTAATAATAAGTGTGCCCTCCCATGCATTTCATATGCCCCCCTTAAGACTGAGGTCTGGCGACGGGTCTGACGACGGTGGGTCACAATGACTGATGGGTCAGAATGACCCGAAGATAACACAAGGGTTAAGATATCACCATGACAATTACTGAGTTGATTACTTACATTAAGTCAAACAAAAAATGTATTACAAGTTTTTTTAAATTGTTAACATGGGCAAACGGTGCATAATAATGTATGCGCTCATTTGCATAAATACCGCAACATATCTAACCATTGGCAGGGCTGCCAACTTTTCCCAAAACCTTGGCGTGAGATTTGGTAGCAACCCCCCCCCCGGGGCGAGCTTTCGCGAGCTTCACTCCGACCCCCCCCCCCCAGGCGAGTTTACACGGCTGTTTGCGCGTCAATGATGCTTCACTCCGTTAACCTGCGCCTCGTCCGTTACTGTTTACAACGTTAGCTTGGCTACTTGTTTGGCATTGCCTTTTCAGCGTGAGATATACAATGTGTGGCGTGAGAGCGTGAGAAATGGTTGAAATGCGTGTCACACGGCGAAACCGTGAGAGTTGGCAGCTCTGCATTGGATATAGCCAGGTGAAAATGTCTTGTAGTTCTGTTGTTGACACCTTGCAGTAAAAGACTATAGACACAAACAAATGTCACCATAAGGGGCAGATATTCAGTCATTCATTCAAGGTCCACTCAACTGTCAATCAACTGTCACTAAGCTGTCACTCAGGTAAGAAAGATTTCCGTTTGTTTCTCCTACATGGATTATTCCACCTACATTAATAAAACATACCTGGTGATCAACTACAATTTATTGGGAACATCTGGATGTGTGTTGAGCAGTGGTACGACTATTGTTGGTGAAACGACCCAGCCACAAACCCGATCTCTGCAATAATAATTAATAAAGGCTGGTTTAAAGTACTTCTTCCTGCCTCTATGTATTAATGCTCATGGGTAGCCTTAATGTTTTCCATTCAGACCTTAACATTACGTTTTTTACTGTTGTATGTCAACAAGACATTTTCACCTGGGTATACCCAACGTTTAGATCTGTTGTGGTATTTATGCAAATAAGCACATACCGAATTAGATTATGCACCGTTTGCCCATGTTAACAAACAATTTAAAACAAAATACATTTTGTTTGTCTTTACGTTAATAATCAACTCAGTCATTTTCATGGTGATATCTAAAGGATAATATTTTTACCCTATTCACGTGAGAAAAAGAATGAATAGGTGTATGAATAGGCTATATTTGGGTCTTTTTCGAAACTTTCCCCTAATGACATTCTTCTGGGCTTTTTTTTCCTTACTCAGGACATATTAAGGATACAAAATCAGTTGAGTTTGCTTCGGTTGCAATTTGTCCTACCTTTTTTCATAAAATGACTGGACTATAAGGATCACTCAATATTTGATCTACATAGACAACGGCAGTGTCAAAAGGTTCGTCTTGTTAGCAATTGCGTTGCTTGTATTTTTATTTACGTTCCGTTGCACGGTTTAGGAGGTTACAACGTTTTTGTGGCAAAAAGTGCCTTGTGTGCACAAAGGGAACTCAGTGCTAGCCTATGTCACGTTGGCACACTTTAGCAACGAGACATAGATACGACGTGCATAGATGTGCTAGTAAGACTGTTGCACAGCAAGTATCGTATTGTGCCGTGGTGTACTATACTAGTAACATCTTCAGAGCTCTAGAGTGCAACCAATTTGGTCGCATAAGCGACCAAAATCTGTACGGGTGCGACTAAAATTTTTCCTAGGTCGCACCGGTGCACCTAACCTCCTCGCATCCGCTGCCTCTCCAGGAATGAAGCGTTTGTTTCTTCTTTGACGGAACTCGCACTCATGGTTGGATCATATCGTGGTCTAAACTAATCAGAGACAGAGATGGGGCAGGTCTTTGCCTCTGATATTCCTGTAGGCCTACACTGCTCCGTGCTGTGTGATTGAAATTACGACCTGAGCACCAGAGAATCAGTTATGGCAGACCTGGGCATTGTACGGCCCGCAGGGCCACAACCGGCCCACAGGCTGTTCCAATCCGGCCCGCGTGAGGTAAATCAAAAATTACAAATAAATAAATGTGTTGAGCATTTGTAAATATGTAGTCCTGAAACACTAGTGATCAGGCAATTTACATATGTGCGCTTGCGCAACCTCACCGACAGGAGAGTTAGGTGGTTAGCCCTCGAAAATGAAAAACGAAAGGTTGATACAGAATGTAGAGTTTTTAACAAGACATGGACTTCTAAGTATCTGTTTACTGAGGTCAAAGTCAAAGCCATGTTCTTAGTTTTGGAGAACAGGTCGCTGTGTTGAAGGATTACAATTTGAATCGGCACTAAGGGACTCAAGAAAAAAACTAACGCGGACATAATAAGAACTTGACTGATTCAGTGGGCGCGGGCTGATGGTTTGCTAGTTAAAGGTCACATGACATGCTGTTTTTGGATGCTTTTATATAGGCCTTAGTGGTCCCCTAATACTGTATCAGAAGTGTCTTTCCCGAAATTCAGCCTTGGTGTAGAATTACAGCCACTACTAGCAGTCCCACAAGGAGCTTTCCTCAGAACGCGCTGTTTTGGTGTCTGTAGCTTTAAATGCTAATGAGGAGCGGAGGGGCGGCACCATGCGCTAATGTTTACAATGGATGTATCGCAATGGCTGTAACCCCGTTGCTGTAAAATGCCTCGAATTTGCCCATTCTCATCTGATAACCCTGGTTTGCAGAGGTACACACTCAGTCATTTCAATGAGGGGAAAGGTGGATATCGCGCGCGCCATAACACCAACAGCAGAACGGTTATCCAAATAACAAAGAAGTGTACAACACTCACGTACAGCATGTGTATTCACACACATACGTGATGCTATCTACCTTGCGACATTAACTCAGCTGTTAGCTGCAGAGCTAATGTTACAGCCACATTCTAAGGGTAGCAAGCTAGGTAACCATATACAGTAAAGCTACAAAATGATATAGCGTTAGTTAACTTACTTGTCCGAGGTTAGTAGCTGGACGAAGGAGAGTTAGTACTGATCCAGAATTTAATTTCAGCAAGGCCAATTTTGTATTAGCTCAAGTTGAGGAAACAGTCGTGGCTGAAGTGTTTGGCGCAGACATACAAAACAAATGCGCCTACAACAGAAGTTGTGTAGGCGCATTTCCAGCGAAAATACAATTAAGATACTGATTGTTTAGAGGCTCGGATGAAGGAACTACAAAAAGACTTGTGTGTTGATTTGTACATCCAAGCACTGAGCAACTGTTAAGCTTCGTTCGTTTGCTAGCCATGATGTCTCTGCAGGAAAACACGATATTGCACTCGCCCTTGCACGATCGTAGCTCAGTTCCTCATGGGCGGGCCGGATTATCTGGGCGGGCACAGCAGAGAGAAGGGCGGTAGCCTGGCTCCTTGTGACGTCAATAAAAGGAGATTTTCAAACCGAGCGTTTGAGCCTTCATTTTCTCAAAGGCGGAGAAGAACACCCAGGGCTTGGTTTACACCTATCGAAGATTCTAGCCACTGGGGGACCAAAGGCAGGCTAGGGGAACTCATATTAATGTTAAATAACCTCCTAAAGTGAAGTTTTCATGTCGTGTGACCTTTAAATTGCACACTCGGATCATCACCTGTCAGCTGTCCTTCGCATTTCCACCTCAGACATTCAGCCAGATTTCGATGCACTTGTTCAAGCCCACTGGATTCCTCTCACATAACAAAATGAACTGCAAAAAAGTATAGCTTTTTGTATAAAGTTGATCAATTGCATATCTTTAACATACTGCAAAACAACTAGTCAGTGTTGGTGACGATTAACTAGTTACAAATAAAATGAAACACTGATAACCAGTAGCAGCTAATCAAAATATATACTTTACTGCTTTTTACAATGGGGGAAAATGAATAGTGAGCAGAATTAAGTTCAAGTTATTGTTGATGCGGCCCTCCAACACATTTCAGGTTTCTCATGTGGCACCTTGTCAAAATTAATTGCCCACCCCTGAGTTACGGAGCTGGGCCATGGAGCTAACCCATGGAGCTAGGATGTTGATGCTAGGGAGAGTGTGGCAAGCTGGTTTAGCCAAGGCCAAAGGGCAAGAAAGCCAAATTACAGGTGTTGGCCATCTGAAGGGCATGCGACAGCAAGGGGGGACCCGCTATAAGACTTTGAGCCATGAAATGTTAGGTCTCAGTTCAGGGAAGCACTTTTAAACAGTAGCACTTTCTATTTTAAAATGTTTTATTTTGCTTGCAATGTTTTAGTTTGGCAGCTCAGTGAAGCACTTAAAATATTTTTATATACAGTTTAATTGTGCGTCAAATAAAACCAATATTTACCTACACCTTATTCTTGTTTAAGGTTATTTACATAATATATATGAATGTATATGGAGCGTGATAAAAAGGTGACCTTGCAATTGTGGCGACGCAAGGAAAAATTTGGGTGCACCTACATTTTGTACTGGTGCACCTAAATAAAAAAGTTAGGCGCACCAGTGCAACCAAGGGAAAAAGTTAGTCTGGAGACCTGATTTTACATTTACATTTAGTCATTTAGCAGACGCTCTTATCCAGAGCGACTTACAGTAAGTACAGGGACATTCTCCCAAAGGCAAGTAGGGTGAAGTGCCTTGCCCAAGGACACAACGTCATTTTGCACGGCCGGGAATCGAACCAACAACCTTCTGATTAATAGCCTGACTCCCTAACCGCTCAGCCATCTGACTCCCTCATTGAAGCAATTCAAGATTTGCATGTACAGTAAGTAATGTCACATTAAATAATGTATTTAAACTCAAGCTTGTGTGGTGCGTTGCTGTCTTCAATGCCACAGTCTAAACTTTATGTCAAAAGAAACGTTTTTCATTTCCGGCGCATTCAAACAATCCCCTCAGTGAAGTTTGGCTAGCAACAGCAGCTAGGCTAGCTTGCTTGTAGCACAATTTACCAGGGTCAGCTTCTCCAAGCAGGGCTCTAGACTGAGACCAAATGGTTGCATTTGGCATTGTTACTGACAATGATCGCTTCCAGCAAACTTGTTTTGAATTAACCATTTCCCCCTAAATAAATGTCAAGCTTATTTACATTTTTGGGGGCATATTTTCAGTTAGCAGATGGTACGGTTTGAATCGCGATTCCATCTGTAATACTGCCGGTGACAATAGCTTGTTTCAAAGGAGGTTCTTAATGAATGAATGCAATATGAGTAGGCTAAATGCTTGAAAATATCACTAGAAGGGAAAAAATTTGGTTAGGACCATTTTTACACCAGATTGCCCAATATCTTCGTTTGATCCAACTTTTCAATTGAGGCTGCTAATAGCTTATCACTATTCCCTCTTGCAGGAGAAATGAGAAGACAACCGTTTAATTCTATACTTCATTTTTTGAATTGTAAATGAGCAGCAACAAATGTAGGCTATGCTTTTAAATCTATACAATCTTCATAAATAATAAGTAGCCATTTTTATATAAAATATACAGAGATATCAGTTATATATCAGCACACCCAACAATTTCCCCAGAAATTGTACCCTCTCTAGTTGGGTGTGCTTTGCCTTCGGCAAGGGCACAACCTTTGTTCTCTCACATATATGTTTCATGTTTCTTTTCGCACCCCTAAGGATCCCTCAATATTTGGACTACATAGAGAACGTCGGTGTCAAAAGTTTCGTCTTGGTAGCGATTGAGTTGCTTGTATTTTTATTTACGTTCCATTGCATGGTTTAAGTCATACCTGTCAACACTCCCGTTTTCTCCGGGAGTCTCCCGTATTTCACACCCATCTCCCGCCCCCCTCCCGTTTTGTTATTTCTCCCGTGAAACTCCCGTAATTTGTATGGCTCAAATATTCATATCAACATATTATTTCAATGTTGTCCAGTTGCCAGATCTTGTATGAAACGCATCCTACTCACATAATACATATCGTACAATTTTCGAACCCATTTGTGACCGCAACCAGAACCCGTCTATATTAGACATTCTCTGCCGCAACCTACAACCCAGTTGCGCTGTTGATATCTGCGCAGGTAGGCGGGAGAAATGGAATAATACATGGTTGAATTTTAATACAGAATCACTTGTAGAAATGGCTCAGGTGGTGCTACGGCAAAAAAAAAAACGAAATAGAAATATATAGAAATATAAATTTAACAGTACATGGACGGAGAAATTTAATGTCTTATCAGCAAGCCGCATCGACAAATGCCACGCCTTTTGCAAAGTGTGTCACGCCGATTTTAGTATCGCACACGGAGGGAAAAATTATGTTAGGCAGCACATGAAATCACAACGGCACAGTCAGTCGCGCTGTGGAGGCCCACAGGCGATTTCGAGCTATGTAACTAATGGGACTGACGGAGGCAGACCAGTGTGCGAATTACGGGGGGGTTTGGGGGGGTCTGACCCCCCCGATTAAGGCTCGGACCCCCCCCAAAAGAGGTAAAAACCACAGGTCGGGGGGGTCGATACATTTATATATCGTTCTTATCTGTAATAGTAAATATCACAATATAGTCACCATATTCATTCAATAACAGGTTGGCCATACACAGAAATTTTGACTTTATGGCAGGGAATATCACACACTATTACACTGACTGCCATAGTCAAAATACACTCAATAAACACAGCGTGAGTGACCAGTGCCCAATAAAACTCAAGAAACACCACGCGCGAGTGACCAGGCAGTGTGCAATACAGAAGATTGTTGAATCACCTCAGTGTAGCGGTGCGTTCTGCGTCGTGAGAAAGTGCAAGAAAGGCAAGTTTGCTATCTAATACCCCAACAATCTGTCACGAATGTATTTGTAATGACAATTAGCTGTAGAATATTCACAAGAATGTTAATGATAGAAACATGGTTAACCACCAACTTAAAATCTAGCTATCGCTAGCTCTATATCAAGCAAGATAGCTTCATTTGTCTGTCTCATTGCTTGTCAGAATCTGGAGAGATTTCCAACAACCTTATTTTGTGATGAACCGTCAAATATGGTACTCTGCTAATTTTGTAAAGATCAAGATTATTTCAGAAAGAAATGACTACAAACAATAGTGTCTGTAGTTTTAGTAGTGCGTTGTCGTGCCGTTTACTTGGTTGGGGTGGTGTCAGGGGTGAACTTCGTCCCGGGGGGGGGGGGGGGGGGGGGGGCACTGAGTTGACCCCCCCGATTGTCATTGTATAATTCGCACACTGAGGCAGACACCATGTTACAGAGTGAACTGAAAATGGCAATGTTGATTGCCAAAATGGTCAGAAAGATTGTAAAATGTACAAAAAAAGTATGTAAAATAACATGGCACAATGTTACAATAAAAAGACCCCCCCCCCACAAAAAAATAACATCTCCCGGATTTTGGTACTCCAATGTTGACAGGTATGGTTTAAGTAGGAATTACGTTTTTGTGGCGAAAAGTTAAGCTAACGGTGGCTAACTTGCTAGCCACAGTCACTGACGTGACTAACGTCACGAAAACACGCGTGATTACCTCTAGCAGAACATTCATTTAGCAGCTCGTTAACTTCTGGGTTTACTAGCTTTACTGCAAGGCAGCTACAGAAACGCCACAAGCAAAGAGGCCAGGATGATAACTATTTACTCATTTTACTTTGTGATATGAAACACAATTGTGAAGTGCAATGCACAATCCCTTACAAAAAAGAAGTATACTTAAAGTTTAATTTGTAAGTATACTTAAGTAGGCTTAAGGTTGCTGCGACCCGACCCCCGGACAAGCGGCAGATGATGACGACAACGACGTATACTTAAGTATAAAAAGTATACTACTATCATGGTACCTAAAGTATACTAGCAGTGTACTTATTTATATAAACTTTTTGTACTAAGTAAACTGAATTGGCCCACTTTTTAGGTAATTTAGTAGACTTTAAAGTACACTTATAGTGTATTTGAAGTTGACTTTTGAATACTGTAAAGTAGCCTGTGTAGTGCACTTTTAGTTTATGAAGTATACTTCCTAAAGTACTTCAACGTATACCTTTGAATACTCTAAAGTAACCTGTGTAGTGCACTTTCAGTTAATGAATTATACTTCCTAAAGTACTTCAAAATATACTTTGGAATACTTTCAAGTGCACTTTCAATTAATGTAAGTACTTCAAGAAGTAAACATAATAAATGTCTATTTACTATGATTTACTATAATATTTGATAAATAATGTGTCAGTGTCCAAATATTTATGGACTTAACTGTATATGGGCATGATGGCACTCGTCATAGGCGCACAATTTTCAAACAAGACAGTGATATCTAGACTCTCAGTCAGTTTGACAGTATAACCTTCAAATGCATAATGCAACCCTTCTGTCTGCTTCTTTCTCAAGTAGTTTTTTCGTTTTAGAGGGAAGTCTGGAACCCATGAACATCACCAAACGCTGGGTTAACTCCTTTGTGATGCTTTGCCAGGCCTTTACTGCAGCTGTCTTCAGTTGCTGTTTGTTCGTGGGTCTTTCTGCCTTAAGTTGTTGTCTTCAGCAAGTGAAATGCACGCTCGATCGAGTTGAGATCAGGTGAATGATCTGCCTTAAAAAACACTTGCAGTATGTTTTGGGTCAAGAATAGCCCACACCTGTCCGTGAAACAGCTTTTGAGTCAATTGTTCAATTACTTTTGGTCCCTTGAAAAAAGTGGCTACATATTATACAGCCGTAATTCCTAAACCCTCCCTCCATTTTGGATGTAAATCCCTTCAAATTTAAGAAATGGCACTTTAAGCCCATATTAATTATTTAACTGTAACGGGAATGTGTTTTGGTAATCAGCTAAAATAACGTGATAAATAATGTGTCAGTGTCCAAATATTTATGGACTTAACTGTATATGGGCATGATGGCACTCGTCATAGGCGCACAATTTTCAAACAAGACAGTGATATCTAGTCTCTCAGTCAAGGTTTAGTTACAACTCTGGACTAATGCAAGATGGAAAGCAATGGATTGACATCGACTTTTTATATATTAAATGTAACATTTAGCTGGGCATACTGAGCAATGTAGATGCACATCCCTCAGTAAATAATAACCATCGGATTCAGCCAAGCCATAGTATAAATCGTATTTTACATGGAGCAAACTATTTTGGTCAGGACATGCTCTGATCCTATCACATCAAAAAATCCTAGTAGTATGATTTTACAGTTCAGAATACCTTATCAGTTTGTCCTATCAGTCTAAAATAAACAAGTAGGATGATTTTACAGCATTTGGAAAGTCATGAGAACGTGACCAGGTATACTGAAAAAATATTAGAAGCTTACAAAAATTATGCAATATTGATGAGCGCATGCGCAGTAAGCCCTGGTTGGACAATCTGACGGTTAGGATAAAATGTCAGGACATTGGCACTAATATGATTGGACGGCTTTCTGAAAGAATACAATGATTGGACGGGTTAATTGTCTGTCTACCTACCTCAGCAGCAGTCAGGCAGCACTTTCATGTGTTATGGGGGAGTGGCTTTGAAGGGAGGGGGGGATATTTTGGTTTGAATCCTTTGGAACTTGAACTGATCTGCCCTGCCTTTAACACTAGAAGCGCTGAGAGGGCCCAGCGAAGAGAAAAAAAAATTGTATCTTTGCACTCGATCAAATTCCAGGGGCCTCATGTATAAAGGATTGCGCAGCTTTCATACCAGAAGATGGCGTACGGCCAAAACTCGAAAAGTACCTACGCACAGAAATATTCACATGTATAAAACCGGTCGTACGCCAGGTCCGCACCTTTCCTTTATAAATCACAATCAACATGAGATGGACCGCACGTGAACGAGCCACTAACCCCGCCTTGCCTCCTCCCAGAAATTAATATGCAGATAGGCTATAAATGCGCTCCTGAGGTCATTTATTTGTCTGAATTACCGTATTTCTTCGAATAAACGCCGCCCTCGAATAAACGCCGCACCAAAAATGAACGTTAAACGCCACGGCGTTTATTCGAAGAAATACGGTGACTGTGAGATCGAGGTTCTGACAACAGAGGTGGAGGCGAGAAAATGTGTCCTGTTTGGCGGCCTGTAATCAGGTATTAGCGACAAAAGAAAGTCGGCGGAGTGGAAAACTGTCACTATTTGCACCCTTTCTTGTTTTTAACCTGTAGTACTTTGAGATTTAGCTAAATGTAAAGTGCATTACAAATAAAATCATTATTATTATTATAGGGCCATAAATGCTGTGGGTTCAGAGAACCGGACCATGGCAGAAATTAAGAAGAAATGATCCGATGTAAAACTTTAAATGAAGAAACGAGTGGTGGCGCATCGTAACAGCATGGCAGCTATAGGGATAGCGTGACATGCATTTCCTGAGTGATTTTGTCGTTCGACACCCTCAAGTTTAACATAAGTTATTAAGTGGTGGTGGATTAAACAGAAGGCTATATAGCATTTCCCGTTTGGGTTTTGGCATTTTGATGTGATCATCCACATTAATGATCAAACTTTTATTTTTATGTTTTTTGAATAGTCAAAGTCATAAACGTAGTAGTGGAAACTTTATTTTGTAATGTTGGTGAGTTTCGGCACTTTTCAGTTAGAATTCGCCACGTTACAGAGCCAGACAAGACTTTGCGGACGGTCCGCACATTCTCACGTCTGCTCAACTTTCCGTGACGGCCCGCACATTCTCACGTCAAGTAAATCTTTATACATCACAAAGTGTGCGTGAAAACCAGCGTACGCAAGCTTTTTGTGCGTACGCAACGTTATACATGAGGCCCCAGGACCCTGCTTTCTTGCCTTTTCCTAGATCACCCAGTATTCAATTTAAAATCACAAGGGGAAAAGCTCATTTAAGGCTATTTCACTCCTGTTTACTGTTAAATAGCTGCCAGGTGCACGTTCTGCAATTTCTTTTCCTGGATTCCAAGGCTGCGATTCTCCTTTCTATCAGCAGATGTCGCAAGGGTATGCCAGTCTTCTGTTATTCAGACAAAGTTTAATATATAGTGTATAAATAAACCTAATATGTATCAAGGCCGTAGCCATGGAGTTAACAGTGGGGGGGACGAATTAAATTGTTTATGATAATTTCAGACAGCGTGCGTCGTAGCGTAGCACATTTATATTTTTATATCAATATATTGGGGGGGACATTTTGAACAGATTTGAATATTGGGGGGGGATGTGCGCCCCCAAAATATATTATGATTACAGCCTTGATATGTATATATATATATGTAATGATGTGCAAAATGATAACAATAATTTAATTATACGAAGTGCATTTGTTTCACATACATTTGTGTGTAGACAATGGTATAAGCGCAATGCTTATGTCCCATTATTATAGAGCAGCAACAATAATTTACGATTGCAAATAAGCTTTGTTTTGTGAAGCAGATAAACGTAACAAAAAAAGCATTTTTGCATGTATTTAAACAAGGGTCAAACTAATTATTAGCCAATAAAACACCAATGAAAATTGACAATCTATGAATGTAAGGCAAATTAATGGATACTCAAACTATAGTTTGCGATCAGTAGGTCTATAGAAGGAGCTATTGAAATTGTCTGATAAACATTCAAGGGTCTGATAGATCCAGTTATCATGGCAAAACAGTTATTGTTCTTTATTTATTGACAGGGCACGGTCCAAGTATTGCAAGAAGTGTATTAGTTGGGAACTTCTAAGTTAGAAGCTACGATCTCTGCTTACTCTCCCGTTTATTCTGCTCTCAAATGTTAGCTCCCTGAACAATAAATTGGACTGTGGCTTGTGTGTTTACATCAACACAAGATGGTGCAAAAACTCTATGCTAGTTTCAAATTAGGCTACTGCTTATTGCTGGTAGAGGACCAAAACATATAGTCCTGCTTCGCTAACAGCAATCGCATCAAAGTTCGTTTTCAGCTAACCAAACCTGCCAAGTGTGAACACATCCTTAGATGCAGACTATTTTATTTACCACTAGGGGTGAGCGGATTGATCTAAAGTATCGATAGTATCGATACCAACGTTGGTATCAGTATTGATCAATACTCGCGTGATGAGATCGATACTTAAAGGTCCCATGACATGAAAACTTCACTTTAGGAGGTTATTTGACATTAATATGAGCTTCCATAGCCTGCCTTTGGTCCCGCAGTGGCTAGAAATTTCAATAGGTGTACACCAAGCCCTGGGTATTCTTCTCCGCCTTTGAGAAAATGAGAGCTCAAACGCTCGGTTTAGAAAATCCCCTATTGTGACATCACAATAGGGAAGGTTACCTCCCCTTTCTCTGCTTTGCCCGCACAGAGAATTTGGCCCACCAATGAAAAAACGAGCGCGACATTGGTTTTTCCTTGAAACATCATGACTTGAAAACGACCGAAGCACGGCAGTTAGCCCCGCCTCTTTCTTCCTCACAGCATTTAAAGCTACAGACACAGAAACAGCGCGTCCTGAGGAAAGCTCATTTTGGGACTGCTCGTAGTGCCTGTAATTCTGCAGCAAGGCTGAATTTCGGGAAAGAGACTTCAGATACAGTATTAGGGGACCAGTAAGGCATATGTAAAAGCATCCAAAAACAGCATGTCATGGGATCTTTAAGTTTCAATTTCTCTTCTCTACATTCAGTACACAACTCCCTTTACATCATAGTGGTTGTGCAAACACCACTGCTCTCACTTTGCTCAAACTCACTTTGCCCCTCCCCCACCTCCCCTGGTATGCTGTGAGTTGTTACCGGCGTGCACGTGCAGTAACGACTCAGCAGCACAGTATTTTTGACAAAACACTTTGTCCTGTGTTTTATTATGATCATAATCATGATCAACTAATTAAAGGAAAAATCACAAAATCATTCAAATGATCATGAAAATTCAAATTTGCATATTGATGATGCATTTACATAATAAATTATGAGGCATTGCTTTCCCCTACACGAAAGTGAAAAGTCTAAGTTCTAAGTCAAAAGTATCGGTATTGGTATTGGCAATACTGGCCCTGTATTTACTTGGTATCGGATCTATACAACATTTTGCAGTATCGCACACCCCTATTTACCACTGCTCTAATCCGCCCCCACCTCCGCTACTAAAACCACATCTCTGTTATGCTATTCCCCGCATACAGTAAATTAAATTTATTCTTAAACTGTAAGTAGGCTATCAGAATGGAATATGGATGGGTATCGTTAATTTTTATCGATATCGATCAATTTTCGAGACTGCTTAACGATTCGAGTCTTTATCGATACCACTATCGATACTTTTGTATTTGGTGGAAAGAAAGACGAGACAATAAATTCTTAACAGAACTGTTATTGCTATTATTGCAAAAACTGGGAGTCTTTAATTTCCGATTTCAACATAACATATAACTACAGTAAAATAATATCAGCAGCAAAATGTCCAACATGTTTTTTCCAACAACAAAGAAAATAAATAATATACATAAATTAAATAAATATTATGCTTTACACAACAAAAAGAAAAAAATGAATTGACAGCTCTTCTTAACAGTGGTTTTTCTGCAGAAAGATTTGCATGTCTGCCTTGCACACAGCAAATTTTAGGGGCATATGCGAGTGAAATAGTTGCACTGTTGAGCCCTGAATTGGCTTATTATTGTCAACGATGGAGACTTGCTACGAAGTTGGGGTGCGCTCACCAGAGCATTGTCCTGCAACTGCAGCTGGAGTTGGCACCGTTGCGACTCGAAGACAGTCGAAGGTACTGCATTTTATCTTTATCTGATGCACAACGTTGAGGTGCTTGTTCATCGCAGTTGTGTTCCACCCCTTACAAGAAATTACTTTAGAACATATATTGCACTTTGCTTCGTCTTTAATGAAATGTAGCCAAGCCTTTGACCGTTTTGTGCGTTCTGCCATCGAGCAACAAAATTAGAAATGAAGCGAAGTAGCGCGTGAGGCAATTAAATTCTTCTTCGTTTAGTTTAAAGGCGGTTGGCAGGCCATTCAATTGAATTTAGTCATTTTATTAGTCAAACGTTGTATTTTTGTGCACCAGTGATTTGATTTAAATGACATTACTTATTTCTCGAGACATAAGTCAACGTTACATTATATTACTTAGTCTCGATAGCGGTATCGATAAGCTCGGATCTTATTGATATTCGGGTTTTGAGAAATTTGGAACCGGGTCCTTACAGAACCGGTTCTCGATACCCATCCCTAGAATGGAATGCTTGGAATGTTGGGTAACTGGATTGAGTAAGCTACACCGTTGAAAGGAACTGTTGAAACCAAATGTATTATTCACTACACGATCAATGATTAGGGGGGACGGGATAGCATCTTTCAAATAGCCTGAAAGATACATCCCTGAGTTACCAGCAAAAAAAATCCTGTGCACAATGCAGTACCCAATATTAGCCTATTTATTCTATTTAGTCCGTAGATGTAAAGGGAACAAAACGTACACTAATCTAAATGATCTG
Organism: Thaleichthys pacificus; assembly: GCA_023658055.1. NCBI lineage: Eukaryota > Metazoa > Chordata > Actinopteri > Osmeriformes > Osmeridae > Thaleichthys > Thaleichthys pacificus. The sequence continues at coordinate 7,041,484 of CM042867.1, forward strand.
GCAGGCTGGTTGTAGTAGATAGGCCTCCATTTGATTTATCAAATGCAACTTTTGTTTTACATACGCTACCGCCCTTGCATGACCCGCCATCTACACTTGAAACTGGAGTCCCAATGTTACAGTAATACAATAGCCAGTACCGGTCCTAGCACATCTGGCACCCTAGGCGAAATGTATCAATTTTTTTACCCGAAAAATCCACCCGGTACGTTCTTATTTTGGACGGTACGTTTATTTTTTGGGGGAAAATCGAGACAGAATTTTAGAAAATTCCATGCATTTTTTTCAAGTATTCAGTATTCAAATGAATGGTCATTTGCCCTGCCTACCTTGCCAAAATTCTAACGTGAAAATGTTTATTAAATCACTTTATTTAATAAACTTGTATTTGTATTTTTACTGATTATTCTTGTGATTTATATATGCAATATGTATGTAATTCCAATTGTTTAGACGTTATGATGACAAATGTAGCAGTTACGCATAATCAAATACAAAAAAATGGTAGAATAAGCAGTGCTTTTACTGTCCATTCATTGCGGACGACAAGCGAAAAACTCATGTTGCGCATGCGCACTTCGATCCTGTATTCTTTAACATGTACGTCGAAAGGCACAACTCTTCTGTGCCTTTGCACGTAAATATGTTATGCCAGTAATCAGCTACGTTATGAATCAAACATGGACCAATTTAAATCGAGATATTACTGGACATTTGCGCAGCTAACTTCATTACAATGGCTACGTTGTAAGCGTAATCCCCGCAAAATTCAAGTCAAAATAACAGCAGCGGTGTCTGCCGATATTCAGAGTTGAGGAATTTCTCCAAGCTCGATTTTATTCAAAAAAGGAGTTAATAGCAAGAGGGAGGTCTACGCCAGACTTAGATGGACTACTGCAGCAAAAGGGACATCATGTTTTCGATCGTTTCAAACAGACTGGTATGGAAGAAAAGATTGGCTATATGGCTGTGCTAACATTCAGCGGCTGTAGTAGGCTACTGCTTCAAGTGCTTGTACTGTTTACTGCGTTTACTGTTTTAACATATTAGCCTAACAATAAATTAGGTAATCTGGTTTTCATAATTCAGTGCCTAGCCTCTTACTGACATCACCGCACGTCACTGCAACCCATTCATTTGAATCAGGTGTGCTGGAGCAGGGAAACATCTAAAACATGCAGGACATGGGCTCTCGAGGACCAGGATTGAACACCCCTGGTCTAGCCTAACCCGCAAGGACGTAACCATGGTTTAGACATTGGGGGGGTCCAAATGAATACCATTCCCCATAAAAATAAAAATAATTGTTACGTGCATTGCCTAGGGCTGCACGATTATGGCCAAAATGATAATCACGATCAATATTGAGATCCCAATTAATTATCACGATTATTTGTTGATTTGAACCAAAACAACTTGTTTTTGTCACATGGGCTAATTGGGTGTGCTCACGTCTTCGGCGAGCACAACCATTGTTCTCTCACATATATTCTTCTTCTTTTTATTCTTTTCCCACCCCTAAGGATCAATCAATATTTGCGCTACATAGACAACGCCAGTGTCAAAAGGTTTGTGTTGTTTGCGATTGCGTTGCTTGTATTTTTATTCAAGTTCCGTTGCACGGTTTAAGTTGAAATTACGTTTTTGTGGCAAAAAGTGCCTTTTGTCGCCAAAGGGAATCAGTGCAAGCCCAACGTCACAACGTCAGCACATGTTAGCAACGACGCATAACTATAACGTGCATAGATGTAGTTAGACTGTTGCGCACAGTACTGGCAGCATCATGCATTTAAGTAATTCAAGACTTGCATGTACAGTAAGTAATTTCACATTAAATAATGTATTTAAACTCAAGCTTGTGTGGTGTGTCGCTGTCTTCAATGCCACAGCCTAAACTTGATGTCAAAAGAAACGTTTTTCATTTCCGGCGCATTCAAACAATCCCCTTAAGTTTGGCTAGCAAGAGCAGCTAGGCTAGCTTAGCACAATTTACCGAGGTCAGCTTCTCCACCGTGCAGGGCTCTAGTCTAAGATCAAATGGTCGTATTTAGCATTGTTACTGACAATCATCGCTTCCAGCAAATGTTTTTTGGGGGCATATTTTCAGTTAGCAGATGGTACTGTACTGTTTCAATCGCTACTCTATCTAATACTGCCGGTGACAACGTTGTTACTTAGAATAGCTTGTTTCAAGGGGGTTCAGCTTGTTTCAAATGTGGTTCTTAATGAATGAATGCAATATGAGTGGGCTAAATGCTTGAAAATATCACTACTGTAGAAGGGAAAAACTTAAGGTGACGTTTAAGTCATAGGTTAATTCTACATTTAGTCATTTAGCAGACGCCCGTATCCAGAGCGACTTACAGTAAGTACAGGGACATGCTACACTTCACTTTTTGTATTTTGAATTGTACATGAGCAGCAACAAATGTAGGCTATGCTTTTAAATCTATGCAATCTTCATAAATAATAAGTAGGCATTTTTATATAAAATATACAGAAATATCAGTTGTAAAAATTACAGTTAATAAACGGACCCATCTGCAACCGATGCAAGCAAGCACACCCTACAATTTCCCCAGAAATTGTACCCGCTCTAGTTATATCAAGCCCTCGCCCCTCGGCTTGAGGCAACGGCCCCGGTGGATGTAGGTGGTATTGCATTTACGGTTAGGTTTCCGACTCTTCCGGTCGTTTTTATTCTATTAACTCCAGTCAACATTTACAAAACTATCTCCCCCAATAATTTTTGTTCGATTCTCGAACCTGGCTCATACTACTAGCTTTTCCATAGAAGAATTTTTCCCGATTTTTGCTAAGTTTGAAACCAATCCGAAATGGGTAAACTAGCACCCCATTTATTTGCTTACGTCAATAAAAGTTGCCTGCAAATGTGCTCGCGGATACTAACAGGGCACGAGCACAAAAGTTCACATTGGCCGATAGCCGATTTACATGGAGCTGAATGAGCCATAGACTTATATTGAATGAGCACAGGGAGAAATGGCTTGAGTTGCCTGCCCTGTTCTAGCAAGTTTAGCAAATGGTTGTCACACATACATTAAATGTGGTTAATATAGTTTATTCCCGTTATTTTAAAACAGATAAACAGATTTTTGATGGCAAATATTATATTATGTTAAGCGTGAGCATAGATTGTTGACATGTCTATCTGGAGCAAAGACGTTCAATAAAATATATTTTAGACACACTTCTCGAGCTTTTATTTATTACATTATTAACACGTCTTGTTAGATCACGTTATATCCATTAATAGACGTTTGGTTTTCTAGGTTGAACATATAAAACACAGGTCACATTTCGACACTGATGTGAAATTGAAGGCAGTGTGAATTTCGTGGCATTTCGTTTGAATATAAAGTTGACAGTAAGCAATGGTAAGTCTGCATTATGGAAGATTTCGGTTACCAAAATAACTATTAAGCTTTCTTTGCCTGGCGAGAACAACGACGGAGCTGTTCATGTTAACAGTTTATTTCATCCGATACAATGCGTTGGAAATCATACTCATATCACGAAGAAAAAAGCAACATATGTGATGAGTTCCATCTAGAATAGCCCTATATTTAGCCCTATAGCCTATTTCTAAAAAACAAGTGAAAGGAATACTATACAGTGACAGAATACATTTCCGTTAAGTTTGCATCATGTGTCTGATTCTTATCGGACTTGTACCCCATTCTGCCCATAGATTCTGCAACTGCAATGCCTTAGCTCACACGCTCGTAACCATATAAATCTATGCTCGCGACTGGTTGTCGCAAAGTATGACGTGTACAGCTAGTTGCAAGCGTGCACGAGGTCTCGGAGCTAGGGGAAAAAAGAGCCACTGTTTAAAGCTAGACCGGAAGACACGGAAGTGGAAAGATGGCCGCGTCCGTATCGCGCTCTCGCTTGCCTCACTGCGCCACTGAGCACTTTTCATAGAAATGAATGGGGACGCCATCTTGGAAGACAAAAGTAGCTTACTCTAGTTATATTAACTCTATGAGTTATATGCAGTTTGTCAGTGATAAAGTAAGGAAACAGCACTTGATCGGCCATGACTGACGTCAACGCAGCAAACCACTAGAAGCAGGAAGCAGCAACTCCTCGCTGGTCGTTTCATGCAGCGGCAGCCGATGTTGAACGCACCTATGGTTTACAGAGCGCTAGCTTTGCCAAAAATACGATATCATAATAATATTTTACATATCGCTCGATCACGCAAATTTGATCGTGGGAAGCCAAAATCGTGATCGTGATTAAAATCCGATTAATTGTGCAGCCCTAGCTTTGCCTACAATTCTATATTTATATAGTGCATATTTAGAATATAGTTTCGAGGACTACATTGACCACTTGAATTCACATCTAAAGGAATAGTGACATTTCTCAGAGACAGTGACTGCCTGCATTGTGACCACATGTCATTTTTATCAGAAAAACAGCGACTCATGCTTTTATGAGGCTACTTGTTTTATTTGCTTACACATTTAGCTCGGTATCAAGTTAGCTTACTTACTGTCTGAAAAAAAACGCGTATGCTTGGCTGCTGGTCCAGTTTTCTCCGCTTTTAAGGTAACCTCAAATCCTCCAACAAGTTAACTAACGTTACTTTCTGTGCGCTCAACTGACTGACAAAGTGTTAGGTAACCATGACAACGCAGAACGACGCAACGTGGATTCAAACGAAATCACAAAAGTGTAGAATTATGTTTTTCTTAACAAACGGAAATAAATGGAAAAATAAGACATAACAAGAGACCGATCCATTGACAGGGTTCATAAAAGGAGAACATATATTTGACATATTTTCTGCTGTATATTGGGGGGGACAGATTGGTATTTTCTCAATATTGGGGGGGACACGACCCCCCCCCCAAAGAATGCGTGGTTACGCCCTTGCTAACCCGTAATGTGTTTGTCATTCTTTAGCCAATAAATTACATTTTGCTGAATGATTGAAGGGATAGACAACAAACGCTCTAATCACCAACTAATAACACGGAAATAAATGACAGATTGACGAAGGCACGTTCAATTGAAGACTGTTCCTGTGCAACAAGCGCCATCTAGCGATCATTACATGTCAGTAACAACGTCCCTGTCTGTAGACTCGTGGGTCAATTTGACCCCTAACTGCGCTATACGTAGGGAATAATGGCTCAGCGCTTCTAGTGTTAATGCACACCAGCTACTGAGTGTTACTTTAGATTTTGTTTATGAAGCTTTGATAGGTAGGAACGTAGGAGAAGGGGCGGAGACACATGAACATAGATGCCAGTTGGTTGTCGCTCAATGAGGCAGTGGCAAAATTCTAGGTGCCTGCCTCCCATACTGCTACGCAGGGCCTGTCACGTGACCATTAAAAGTGCTCTTTATCGTGCTCTCACACCAGCAGCAACAAAGTGACCGGATGCCATTCATTTCAGCTGGGTTGCAATGAGCGACATGGCATGAGACAGTGCCTCTGGAAAGTATTCACAAAGCTTTACATTTTGTTTGGTTACAGCCTTATTCCAAAATGGATTCAATTCATTGTTCCCCTCAGTTCTACACACAATACCCCATTATAACAAAGTGAAAAAAGTTTGTTGAATATTTTTTTATAGATTTGAAAAAATTAAGAACAAAAATATAACATGTACATAAGTCTTCACAGCCTTTGCTCAATACTTTTTTGAAGCACCTTTGGCAGCAATTACAGACTCAAGTCTTTTTGAGTATGATCCAACAGCTTGGTACAACTATTTTTGGGTTTCTCCCATTCTTCTTTGAAATACCTCTCAACAGTGTCGGACTGGCTATCAGGAGAATCGGGAGATTTCCCGAACGGCCGGTCCAACTATCGGCCACTATGGCCACGGCACTATGCAATATATATATATAAATATATATGGGCCATTCTACCGAATTGGTTCAAAGTCAGGTTGGAAATATTTTAAAATTCTGTATGTTTTTTCCCCAAAACTTTGTCCTTATATATATTGTACCATATCTAAAGTATACATATCTAGTAAAAGAACCGTCAATTTTTATACTGTATCTTCAGACTGTGTTGGAATGTTTTTCATCTCCCAAAAATTGTCACTAACGAAACATAGTAATGCACTATAGTAAAAAGTATTATCATTAACCTGTTAAGATTGTGTTTCCTTCCCTTCTCTGAAGAGTATTTTTACAAATATTTATTTAAGGTTTTCACAATTAAATCAATAAAAATGTCATTTTTACCTAATTTCTAAATACAATTTATACAATTCTTTAAAATCTAAATGCAATATTTCTTTGTAAAATGCATAATACTTATCATATTGATTCCACAGTTGATGATTGATACAATTGTACATACATTAAACCAATCAGTATCATAAAAATGTTGTTGATAACTCAATATACCAATTTTTTTACAAAACATCCAGTGTTTCGGTCGTGACTGCACTGTTCGGTTGTGACCAAAGTATTTTGTTTGCAAGGTTGTATCATATTTCCTCAACCTTATTGCTTAATCTTAACTCATAACATGCCTTAGGTTGGGAATATTACAAACACAAATGTTTTGTAGGTCTATAGAATAATTGTATTTTTACAGACACCATCAGAAATTGCTTCACAAATTTAGTTTTTCACAAACTGCGGTGAACACTCTTGGGTTGATCTGAACATGCCGCTGTGTAACATTTTCTGGTGGAGGGATTAAGGTGACGACCTTGTCCACTGTGTACCAGATCTTGTCCTCTAGTCGCGGCCAATAAAAGCGGTTTCGCCCAATGTTGTGCATGACTTTGACCTCAAGGGCACCTGTAGACAGATAACGGGTAAAATAAAAGGACATTGGGCGAGATATGATAAGTATTGCTTGTATTTGGAATCTTATAAGACTATGAAATACAGTTTGATTCAAAGTGAATGGGAATATGAGAACGGAAGAAGGCCAAGTGAGAATGAATGGAACGAGAAAAATATAATGGGAAAAAGACATTTACAAATCACCTTCTTCTATGTCTTCAATGATTCCAGGATATGGGTCATTGTCATATGTGATAACACACCACTTTCCAACAAGGTCTTCAGTGAAGTCATAAACTGGACAGAGAGTCCCTTCACACCCAGAGCTTAAGGTGGAATGGCTTCCATCTTCTGGGGCTGTTGGTTCAGATGTTCTTACATCTCTTCCAAGCTGTGCTTGTTGTGCAATGTTGGTGGATGATGGGTGGAAACAGGGACAGATGGCCTCTCTGTTGCAGAAGCAGCTGAGCACTCTATAATGGATCGTGCCAGGCGTAGTGCAGATTACTTGATGAATGCTCAGTGTACCTTTGATGGTGGTCAGCTCTTTTGGAAGGAGTGTGCTTACTCTGTTTATCTGGTCTTCCTCCACGTAGAGGAGCTTGACTTTGGTAAGAGGAAGGAGTGTGTCGTTGTACCACATTCTGCCAGTTTTCTAACCACTGCAATGCCTTAGCTCACACGCTCGCAAAGTTTTACATGTAGGCCTACAGCTAGTTGCAAGCGTGCACAAGTTTCATCAGTAGCGAACCGTGACTCTTAAACCTTGGCCCTCTGACCTAAATTACTCGTCGGGAAAAAAACACAAGATACAGCGCGCACAGCATTAAGGCCTACATGAAATTGTGTTGGTCATTAACCACTATTTGAGCCAGCCCTTTCGGCACTATTCACGTAATTGTGCACAATGACGTTGCGTTGGTACCATAGAGTTAATATAACTAGAGTAAGCTACTTTTGTCTTCCAAGATGGCGTCCCCATTCATTTCTATGAAAAGTGCTCAGTGGCGCAGTGAGGCAAGCGAGAGCGCGAGACTGGACTTCTTTCCACTTCCGTGTCTTCCGGTCTATCTTTAAACAGTGGCTCTTTTTTCCCCTAGCTCCGAGACCTCGTGCACGCTTGCAACTAGCTGTACACGTCATACTTTGCGACAACCAGTCGCGAGCATAGATTTATATGGTTACGAGCGTGTGAGCTAAGGCATTGCAGTTGAATCTATGGGCAGAATGGGGTACAAGTCCGAGAAGAATCAGACACATGATGCAAACTTAACGGAAAGGTATTCTGTCACTGTATAGTATTCCTTTCACCTGTTTTTTAGAAATAGGGTATAGGGCTAAATATAGGGCTATTCTAGATGGAACTCATCACATATGTTGCTTTTTTTCTTCGTGATATGAGTATGATTTCCAACGCATTGTATCGGATGAAATAAACTGTTAACATGAACAGCTCCGTCGTTGTTCTCGCCAGGCAAAGAAAGCTTAATAGTTATTTTGGTAACCGAAATCTTCCATAATGCAGACTTACCATAGCTTACTGTCAACTTTATATTCAAACGAAATGCCACGAAATTCACACTGCCTTCAATTTCACATCAGTGTCGAAATGTGACCTGTGTTTTATATGTTCAACCTAGAAAACCCAACGTCTATTAATGGATATAACGTGATCTAACAAGACGTGTTAATAATGTAATAAATAAAAGCTCGAGAAGTGTGTCTAAAATATATTTTATTGAACGTCTTTGCTCCAGATAGACATGTCAACAATCTATGCTCACGCATAATATAATATTTGCCATCAAAAATCTGTTTATCTGTTTTAAATAACGGGAATAAACTATATTAACCACATTTAATGTATGTGTGACAACCATTTGTTAAACTTGCTAGAACAGGGCAGGCAACTCAAGCCATTTCTCCCTGTGCTAATTCAATATAAGTCTATGGCTCATTCAGCTCCATGTAAATCGGCTATCGGCCAATGTGAACTTTTGTGCTCGTGCCCTGTTAGTATCCGCGAGCATAGATGTGTTTATATACATAGATATATATAAACACTAGATGTCTTACGGCGGAGTCTAGAACGTCCGCACATGGCGGCCATCTTGCTACAGGCAACTCGCTCACCCATAACATTGTGTTGATGCTACATGTACTTTTTAAATGACCATAACTTGCTCAATTTTCAACCGATTTTGAAACGGTTTGGTTTGTTATCAACGTCGGAGATGTCGTTATGCCACTGCATACTCCTATTCTGTTTAAAAAAAACAAACATAATTATTCATAAGTATGCAGTGGCATACCGACATCTCCGACGTTGATAACAAACCAAACCGTTTCAAAATCGGTTGAGAATTGAGCAAGTTATGGTAATTTAAAAAGTAAATGTAGCATCAACACAATGTTATGGGTGAGCGAGTTGCCTGTAGCAAGATGGCCGCCATATGCGGACGTTCGACTCCGTTGTCCAGCAACGCGGACGAGACATCTAGTGTTTATATATATCTATGTTTATATATATCTATGTCCGCGAGCACATTTGCAGGCAACTTTTATTGACGTAAGCAAATAAATGGGGTGCTAGTTTACCCATTTCGGATTGGTTTCAAACTTAGCAAAAATCGGGAAAAATTCTTATATGAAAAAGCTAGTAGTATGAGCCAGGTTCGAGAATCGAACAAAAATTATTGGGGGAGATAGTTTTGTAAATGTTGACTGGAGTTAATAGAATAAAAACCACCGGAAGAGTCGGAAACCTAACCGTAAATGCAATACCACCTACATCCACCGGGGCCGTTGCTTCAAGGCGAGGGGTGGGGGCTTGGTTGGTACCTACAGATTGACCGGTCATTCTGCACAACACTATAGCATATAGTTAGGCTCTCAAAAGCTTTGGTTTTCTGCACAAAATTAAGTTCTGGTGTAGGTCTTCCTTTTCCGATTAACTCCAACTTCTCATTAAAAGTTAACCTAGAAAACGGCGCATAACAAATGTGAAACAATGTCCTCCTCACTAGCGGGAACGTTACTCGCAGCTTTACTTGTGAAGTGAACGAAACAGGCTAGCTAGTTTATTAGGCTTGTGATCGCGTTTCTCCGTTCCCACAGCGGGCGGAACTTGTCATAAAGTTAGCGATAACAAGGCCCACCCATTTAGAGGGAAGATATGATTGGTCAATTTTACTGTCAATGGAAATTAGTCTTTCATTGAATTTCTATCAAGCGGCCCTCTGTAAAATTCATAGCTGGACCACCAATCACAGAGCTAGCTGCATAGCATTTTCCTCCCAACAACGGAGGCAGCGAAATTCTGATGAAATTCGGTATTTTTTAATTTAACTCTTCACATTACAACATAAACTGAATAGGGCAGGATTGAAGGGTTTATTTCAGAAACATTGTCAATTTATGGATTGATAAAATACAATCATAACAGATTACGTTTAAAATATATATTTTTAGAATATATTAGGCCCTCTCTGAGGGCCTAGAGGGCCCTGACGGTTCCCCACTGAGTTTCATTAATGCTTTAACTAATGCATGAATCATCATAAGTTAATACATAACTCAGAAGGTACTTAATTATGCATTGATCTTTAACACAACATTTAAATAAACTCTATGAGTTGGAATCCTGCATTACAGTCAAAATTACTTCTTTGACGAATTGATGACTACCATGCCGTTTGCAAAACTTTTTATTTCTCTCGGACAACACATTCAAGGCCACTTTCGATGAGGTCCACTCGAAGTTTCGATCAGATCTTCTGTAGAACATGCCTGGCTGCAACACATCCTGGAGTCTGGACCGATTCATGACGGTGAACTTCTATCTTCGAATATTAACTTTCCACTATCCCCTAAGCTCAGCATCAACTTGATAAGGGTGAAAGCTAACAGAGAAGAATTTAGACTTTGAAGGGTAAAGGCAAACTACGTAGAGCTGACTGACCTCCTCAACTCATACAAAGCTAGTCAGCCAGGCTAGCTGACAGGCTAACCTCTCTATTTAGAGACGATGAGGTGATTGAAATGATCAAAAACAGTATACTAAAATGAATGGTAAATACTGATTATAACAATATAATTGTTAGAAGGTTGGAGGCAGAGGTAATGTAGAGTTGACCGGAAGGAAGCAGGAAGCAGATGTGCATTTCTTAATAAGGATCAACAACACTCCCAAATAGAGAGGCCAAACTGTCTTAAAATATATATTTTTTAAAAGCTAATCTGCTTTTCAAAGTTAGCTTTATTAATATTGTTATTGTTATAATCAGTTGTTGCCTGCAGCTACATTTTAAATTACTTTCTTTGTATTGATTAAATGGATATAACATAGCCTAGACTTGATAACAATATAATAAATAAAAGTTTGAGACGTGTGTCTAAAATATATTTGATTGAATATTTGCCTTTGAAAGGGACACATTAACAGAACTATAAAATACGTTTTCATCAGAAAGAAGTCGGGGGTGATGAGTATTGCTTTATTATTATTATTACAAGCTTACTGTTATTGTATGACATTGTTGTGGTGTTAGCCCGACATAATGTTGCGTAACAATATTGTGGTTATCAGTTAATTTATTAATCTTCGTCTTTGCTCCAGATAGACATGTCAATAATGGAGCAGGATTCTCCGCGCAGTGAATTTCTTCTCGCTCTGCTGATTTCTGCTTGCGCAAGTCTACATGACTTTTGACAATTTGGGGGAGGAAACCTATGGTCGCACTGACCCTCTTATGATTGGTCTCTTTCAACAGGAGCACACCCTTTGGGACATCCTTGTACCTTGATTGACAGCTTACGTTACAGGAAGCGTGGAGTGATAATATAGGCTACTACACCAGACAGTGGATGGGACAATGGCGGCAACACCTGAAGATTTGCATGTAGGCCTAAGTGATATTGATAGATGATGGGGGCCTCGTCTAACAATCCAAAAATGAAAACTCTGAACATTAGCTAATAAACATTTATTATGTGTAGTATCACTCCGAGCCACCAACTGAGTTTGCGCATTGCCTACACAAGCCAGACAACCAGCCTGATATTACAGAATTTATGTATGTGTCTGCACCCCTGGCCGAAAATAATGGCTGTAACCAACTAAATAAGGCAAGTGAATACATGATTCAAGCAAGACTTTAACTTTGGAAAACCAGACGCTGATGAGCGTCTTGATGGACACGTCTCAAAAATGGACACAACATTAACATGTGTAATTGCCAACGTGCCACGGTTCAAAATGAGGTGCAGAAGACAGCAACTTTGCATGCAAGTCGCTGGTTTTTCTGTGTGGTTGACATAAGGGGGCGCCATATTAAAAACCCGCTGGGCCTTCCATGGCTTGCAACCAGTGCTGGTCCTAGCACATTTGGCGCCCTAGGCAACGTTTGTCTCTACACTCTACATTTAAAAAGCAAACAGCAATATATGTTTTTATGTTGTTCTCACATCTAGTAAGCAAGCTGTTGAGTCACTGGATCAAACATATCATAATTTGCTGTGATCCCATGGCTTATTTGTCTACTCATTGTATGGGTGCTGGACATTCAGAAATAGCTTTGGGAGTTTCTGAAAAAGTCTGAAATGTGGTTGAGTTGAACGGCTTAAAGTAGTTACTCAGCTACCTATTTAGTGTATGTTTACTTGTGTGATTGAGGTCACCTTGATAGACAGTGGGCAAGCTTCAATATGTGTCTTTCTGAAAATATGATCCTTTGTACATATAGTCAAGAATCTGAGCAATGGGTGTGTTTTCTTGAGATTTACTTATACTTAATACCTGCTTGAAAACAAATCAGTGTATAATGCATTACACACCTCAAAATAACCTGTTGATCTCTGCCAAAAGAATAGAATCGCAACCATAATTACATGAGTTTTGCTGTAAACTGTTGTGTGTTTAAACCCCTTAGCTTAGGCTACATCCATTGAAGGACAAACAACATTTTCTCAGATAATATTTAAAATTATAATAACTTCTTATACATATTTTCTCCATATGTTGTGTTTATAAGATTGATAAAAGAAAAACAGAAAATCTACATTGAGCTTTAGGGCTAGGAATACCAATATGACAATCTGCCACTAAAGCAGGGGATCAACTTTTTGGTCTCTCAATATCTATTCATGAATACACTTAATTTGTCACTCCTGGTTTTATGTCCCTTTCTGTACGAAGACCAGCGGCGGCATCAAAGCTAAACCTCAACCATTTAAATAAATGAATGACCCAACAAATCCTACTGTTCCTCTACTGAAAATTAATTCATTTGAAAGGCAGGAGGAATGTAGTCCACTTGAATACCTGTAGATGTGTTAAATCAGAATACAGACGTCTTATTTTCGTGCAGTTGATCACTAAATTGTGGGCATCCTAGCATAGTCAACATGATGCTTATTTTTATTTTTAAACCCCTTTGTGGGAAATGGATGTCACAAATACAACCTTTAGGTGCCTACCGAGAAGAAAACATAGTTATGTAATAACTTAATTAATACTTCAATCCAATTTATCTCTGTATTCAACCAAGATCTGATACATTTGCAGTGGTACAAAAGACAGTGCATGTCTCCAAAATAAATACAAACTCACCTAGTACCTTTGGAAGTAAGTACTCTACTCAGTCACAGTGTGAGATACTTTGTTGACAAGTAATTATTAGTGTTGTATGGTCACAATAAAATCCCATCGTATTTTTGATCTATTCATAAGTATTATAAACAGGACTCAAGGTGAGAGCTTAGGCCTATTCAATCGGTAAAAACAGATTACCAAGCAGACATTTTAGTGGGTTAGTACTGCCAGTAAGGGTTGAGTGAAGTATAATACCTGTAATCAGTGGTCATACATTTGCTGTCATTTTGTGGTACGGCTTTCCAACAATACAACAACAGATCTATTTACAAATAACACTGTTATTATCAGTGACCTTGGCTATATGTTTTAACCTTGGCTTAACTTCCACTCTCAAGCCATGGAAGCTTTAGTTGTCAGGTTATTATTCAACATGTCCAACATTTGCACACTTTCGGAACACCACATGTACTGTGCGAAAGGCTGGTGGTCAGTATCTGTACAGACCCAGGAGAAGTTTAGGGATTTAAAGTGCACATTTCTTACAATGGTAGGGGTTTGCATTGAAATGCACAATCCTGTAGTTTCCCATTTTTACATATAACTGTAACATTTACAATAGTGATATTTTTTCATGTTAGAGCAATAGCCCCTCCAAATGTCTGTGCACGTCCCTGCACCTCACAACTTACCGATGAATAATATGAATGTGCAACATTGATGTAAATTGCAGGGAAACCATAAAGGTATTCCATGATCTATTTAACCTGAAATACTTCTACTAATCACTGTGTAACATAAAATTCAGGAGTGAACACTTAGGCTAGTAAATCATTACGTAGACATTTGGCTGTAGCTGCTACTATTAGAAGAAAAAATTGTCCTATAAATATCTTTCAAAATGGTCTTTAACATCCATTCATGTTTTAGGAAAAGTGTTGAACAAAATGTTACATCCATTTCATATACTTGAAGTTGTCATTGTCAAAGTTCCCATGCAGAGCCAGTCAATGCACATTAAAGTTCACCATGCATAAAGCTATCCATAATGATAGTTTTGGGTTTTTAAGGAATTATGTGGTTTATATTTTCACTGGTGTTTTTGTTCAATACTGTAAACACTAGAGTTTATTGACTTTTCTAGACTAAACTGTCATGTTATTGGCAACTGGAATTTTATAAGCTTATACGCTTTCAAGATATACTGACAAAGAAAGCTATCATTCTAAACATCTACTTAAGATCCTTGATCTTCTGCTGTACTTTATGTATGCACTATTTCTATATACTTTGGAATAAGGGTCTGCTTGATTAATAACATATCATGTAAATGTAATGTTGTCATCTCTATACATATTTATGTTAAGGTTTAATGTTTTAGTAACATTTTCATGTTTCATAAGATGTGTTAGTCTATGAGGAATCACAAATCAATAACCACAAGTCCTCTACCTCTTAAAAAATCTGCATGAAGATCTTCATGATAAAACTTATTTTTTAATACTGCTTTCAAATTAATCCGATCACAAATTAGCATAAAATGGGTTGTACTTGACAAAAGTTCTCCTTGCATCCCTGTGTTTAACTCAAACAACCATAACCCAGTACACATGGCGTACAAAACTGCAGTCAGATTTGGCGAGATTGCTAGCGTGGATGTTATCTTTACATATACATTGTCAGCTAGATAATCATATTATAGCGTCAGTGCCCTTGGGTACCCAGCATGCAGTGTGGCATGCCGGGAAAGAGTTGTGGAAAATAGTTTGGTTAGAAAAGCGGTGCTGGGGATTTCAGTTCTTGTGTTTGTTCAGTTAAAGGTGTGTAATGTTATTGTTTATTAGTTAAGATGATCCTGTTGGTCACCCTGATTGTGCATGTTGTGTAATTTAGTCAGTCCAGAGAATCTAACCATGCACTTGTATATAAGGTTTGCTGTACTCTAACCAGAAAAGTGATTTGTTGTCTAGTTGTGGGGATGTTAATAAAACCATGTACATGTGATGTATTTTGAGAATGTCACAACATTTCAAGACAATTGGAGAAATGGCTGATTTTATGTTATTTTTTGAAATTCTTCACAAATTGTTGCTGTAGAGAAAAATCCATGCTACTGACATTATGGGTTCTTGAGACTTTTTTGTTCCCCATGAGCAATAAGGCATGCATACCAACTTTCAGACATCTTGGCTTGATGGGGTCAAAATGCCACTCTTTTGAAAGTGACAAGTTTGAAGCGTGTTCTGTAAAGCCACCTGTGCTCTGGTCAGGCCCATCATGCAGAGATACATTCTTTAAAAGTTGACTCATTACTGGGAATGACATCAAACCTGAGTTCAGGGTTGCCAGGTCTGGCAAAAAAATTCCAGCCCAACGAGTGCTCATAACCAGCTCAAAATGCCTGAAAACTAGCCCAATATTTGTGGGTGTACAACGGAGGAGTTACCACATTTATCCAATAGATGCCTCTAATTCATATAATTGAGCTATTCATAATTGTTGTATCCATTACAGAGAGAGCATGCATCAAAACTAACCAGTATGTAAAATATATTTTACGATATGTAACCAAATCACAAGACAAGTGGAACTATGGGTGAAGGTCTGATATGTGATTGTGTTAGAATGCCCTTTAATCACTCATCTGTTACTATCTGATGGTAGAACATGAGGCTCAGCCTCACAATTAGATGATGCAGTGAAGAGAGGGATGCCATCATCGTGACTGAAGTGCCAGTCGCTCTTGCGGTAAGGAGGGAGAAGACTGACCAATCACTGCCTATTCCTTGTCTCTCTCTTAATCTAACTTCCCCCCTCCTTTCCTTATTCCCCCATGCTATCCTCCACTGCTATAGGAAAATCCCTCAGTCCCCCACCCTCACCTTCCCCTTAGTAGCTCCAGTCCTAGCCAATCAGAGTGGACAGTGGGGGCAGGGCATAACAAACCACCATTCCAGTGGAGCTCTGCTGCATCTCCTGAGAGCTAGCGGGGGCGAGTTGACAGTGCTGAAGAGACACAGGCAGGGGTTGGTCTTGGGGGGGTGTTTGCAGAAAAATTGTGGTTGGCCCCCCAAAATACCGAATCTCACTCCAAGGTTTTTGGAAAAGTTGGCAGCCCTGTATTTATTGGTGGCCAAGCCGCGAAGCGGCAAAGCCACTTAAGTGTTTCTACCTTTTCTTATTGGTGGCCAAGCAGCGAAGCTGCGGAGCCACTTCAGTGTTTCTACCTTTTCTTATTGGGTGTGCTTTGCCTTCGGCAAGGGCACAACCATTGTTCTCTCACATAAAAATTATTAGTGTGTTTGCTGCAGCCTTACACCCCCACCCGCCACCTACGGTCTTCTTCTGACAACTGTCTGGTGGTCCCACCGCTCAAGAGCGCCCGGTCCCAACACAAGCTCTTCTCCTGTCTGGCCCCCCAATGGTGGAATCAACTCCCCACCTCCATCAGGGGACACTGACTGTCTCCCCACCTTCAAGAAAAGGCTCAAGACACACTTGTTCCGGGAGTACAACGGCACTTAGGAATGCTTGGCTGGACCTGATGTTAATTTCCTCCAGGATCACAATGACTCGTATTGAGAGACTTGTTGCTCCTGTTGGTTAGTTGTGACGGTTTTAAATTCTTATACTCACTGTGAAATATTTTACTGTTGACTGTTGTTTTTGTCTTCTTCTTTACAGGTACACTCTTGCACTTTTTTGAGTTTCATGTTGTTTAATTGTAACTTGTTTAACTGCATGCTCTTATGGTTCTTCCCCTTGGCACTTATAATGGTTTTTCACAATGTATACTTCATGTTTTGGCTGCTTGCAATGTTTGGGGCTATCTCGTTGTTATGATCAGTGACCTATGCTCTTTTGTAATGCTCTCTCTTGGAAGTCGCTTTGGATAAAAGCGTCTGCTAAATGCATGAATGTAAATGTTTGCTGCAAGCAAAAATACTATTGTTATTCTGCATACTTCTGCATAAAAATATATATATTTTTTTTTCCTCCCACTTTTTTCCGTCGCCTACTCCTTTTACACCGTTTAAGCTAGAAACACCGTTCAAACTTAATTTGATAAAGTCTGAACTGCTCTAGTGTGCTATTACTTTTCTCATTGATAACTTTTTAAAAAGTTTTTAAGGTATTAAAGTTTAAAGTGCTAAAAAAATGAATGGGTTTCAATGGTTCAGAATGTTCAAGCCAAATACCATTGTGACGTCATGCACTGACAGAACTGTTTCTCAACGTGTCAATTTTTGACACTGTTTAACACTTTCCTGCCTGAATATCAGGGCCGTTGTTTAGGGGTGAAAGGTGATGACAATTCTAGGGGCCCACAGCCCAGGGGGGGCCCACAAAAATCCCAGTAGCCTATTATGTAGGCTTCCCTTTCTATGACTAAATTATTATGCATAAACCTAACTAATACTCATACTAATGCATCAGAGTTAAAACAAAGCCACAAAATCAAGCAAAATTGGGAAAAGAAAGTTTATATTTTCTGAGCAATAACACCCTTCTTTAAATTTACATTTGCGCGTAACGTTATAGCTCACGAACTGCAGCAGCAGCCAGCTGGTTATCAATAGAGAACTGACAATGCCAAAACAGAAACAAATCGGGACGCCAAAAAAGAGAGGAGAGGATGAAAAGAGAGGCCAGGAGCACATCAGGAGCCCAGAATATCAGCGATATGTTTTCGAAGAAAGGTGAGAGTGTTAAGCTAGTTGCACATGGCACCCTGTGGTTCACGAGAAACAGCATAGCTCGCCTCGTCCAACGTTACGATGTTGGAGTGAATAATGTTATGAGCTAGCGCTTAGCCAGCTACTAACATTACTGCGTTAACCGAATGACACTAACGTTTAACGTTACGTGTGGTCAGCAGTGTAAAATAATCGTCTGACAAGGCTGACATTACAAAATTATCCACTAAATATCATCCACAGAAAAGATCAGTAAGGTTATAATTCTCCAA
The DNA here is from genome assembly GCA_023658055.1 of Thaleichthys pacificus. Lineage (NCBI taxonomy): Eukaryota > Metazoa > Chordata > Actinopteri > Osmeriformes > Osmeridae > Thaleichthys > Thaleichthys pacificus. The sequence continues at coordinate 7,059,837 of CM042867.1, forward strand.
ACGTTATAATACGCTGTCAAAAATTCCAGTAGCAGTATAGAACACAATTTTCCATTCTTACATGAGTGTTTACTAAAACTTAACTGCTATGGTAGCCTGTTGACATGAGTCTTGTTAATGTTAAGCAGGGGTAAATCTTACAGCTTGCTGTCTTCATACAATAATAAAGAGAAGCTGTTTGTCTAGAGCTTTGGCATTGATAAGCCAATTTAGATTTTTTTTATGTTAATGCCAAGACTGGGTATGTTAGTTCTTAATCGGTTGTTCCATAAAATATAATCATAAATGTGTACAAAAGCAATATGAAATTAAATAAGATATGACATATTTATAAGTCTACTTAAGTCACTGACTGTCCTTGCTGTCTACAGAGCCAGACCCCACCCAAGAACAAATACCAGGAAGTAGGGCTACTACAGATACTAGTGAAGGGGATAGTGAAGATGCTGATGATGGTGAGTGAGGTAGACACTTGTTGGCTGTTGACTTATTAATGAACTGCTGTACCATTGGCAATTACTTACACATTGATTTTTACATAATAATACCCAGTGACTCTTTGTTGAGTGGTTAATTGAAAAAAATAAACAAATTGGGTGCATTGCGTCAGGCACTGTCAAGAACATAGAGAAACAGAAAAATAAAGAAAAAATTATAATGCATATAGTCTAAGAAAAAAAGTGATCTTTGGCGATGAAAAGTCGGGGGGCGGGGGCCATGGCCGCGGGAACTAAGGGTGCTGAGGGTGCTGCAGCACCCCCTGACAGCACGAGAATTTTAAATTATATGACTTGAAAATCCACCACCGCGGCACAGCCCCGCAGTAGCGACTGGCCATCGGGAGCACCGGGAGAAGAATAACGATGGAAAACCAGGCTGAGAAACGTATGGTGGGGCTGAAAAATTAAGAGAAAAAAAGACATCACCTTCACTAGACACGGTTTTACCAATTGAAAAACGGCTATGTTTATTTTACATGAAGCTCAACTATTTTGCGCTCAAATAAAGGCCCAAAAATGTGTCTTGCGCGCTCGCATTAAGGATCGAACTAGCATTACATCAAACACAGAAAGTGCATGCATTATCAGGGCAGCTGTGGTGGCGTATACGGGGGCCGGCTCTGGTGGGCCGGTCTGGATCAAAGTCCAGGGTCTATTTTTACTCCCCGTCCGTCCCCCGTCCCCCCAGCACCCCCCTGATAAAATATGTTCCCGTGGCTATGGCGGGGGCCCACACCAATATTCTTTCAGGGGGCCCAGAATTCCTAGCAACGGCCCTGCTGAATATGCATAGTTTTTCAAATAATAGACCTGAACTGTTTATACCATTTTGAAGACAAGAAGTAGGGCTTTCAATGATATAAATATTTGTATAATTATGTTAGGCAAATCATCCTTTATCAAGACGATTTCATGGAGCCATTCTGACAAAAATCTTCTCCGTCGTCAATACTTTTTTTAGAAAACCTCATTTTTAACCACTTTAAATACAAGCTAGAGGGCAGGTTAGAGTGTATGAAATGTGCGTAATTTTGTCGTGAATTCAGAACAGCAGACAGATTTAAGATAGACTATTTTCTTTAATAGTTATGACCACTGAAGTGATGAGTGGGATAACGCAATTCCAATCTAGCGCGATGGCTCTCCATAACTAAAAACGGTTCTACTTTTTTCAACAATCGACCAAACATAATCTAGCTAGATCATTTTTCTTTAAGCAAGTTTCACAAAAATCTGCAAAAATCGAGGCTCAACACTGTCATAGCCGACCGTCACAAACAGCCAAACCGGGGTCACAAAAGGTTTACTGCAGCTGGCGTTACCATATAGCCTATATATATATATATATATATATATATATGGGCGTTACTACGAACAAAGGCTTCGTAATTGAAAAGTTTTTACTTTTAGTTGACGATATTGAACACAGATGTTAAGAAACTTGTCTTTACTCTAAATATCTTCTCCGTTTTCAATTTGAAGCAGTAAATCTAACAGTAGGAATTCTCCCACGACATCCGCTCGCTCCGCTTTGACAAATATGTTTTCTCAGTCAACCATACATTAGTGAGCTAATTTTCGAGCACTTTCAATACAAGATACAGGCCATGTTAGAGTTTATATATATATACATAATTGTGTGGGCAATGTAGAACAGCAGACAAATTTGAAATATGATCTTTTGTTTTAAAGTTATGGCCATTCTAGTGACGAGTGCTTACAACGCTGTCATCATAGCTGCCATAGAACGGCGAAACCAGGTCACATAGCTAGCTACGTCTATCGCTTCGTCTATCTTCGTTACCTACAAACAAATGCTTCGTAACAGTATTTACTTTTTATCGGCGATATTGACAACAGAGGTTAAGGAACTTGTCTGTAATCAAAATATCGTCTCCGATTTCAATTTGAAGCAGTAGATCTAGCTTACTGTAGGAAATCTCCCATTGAATCCTGATACTGAAACCTAGATTCTAGGTTAGAAATGTTGACAATGACCAACGGTTGCTACGTTACAAGAAACAAGGAACCAATCCAATTGGCCAACGCTCTTCACTGTTCCACTGTTCAAACTTTTTTCTGTTTCTACATCTTTCAATTATTAATACTTTTCAGAATGGGTTTTATTCGCCAAGAAACATCACACAGACAAGGAATTTACTGTGGCAGGAAGGTGCACACATTAAACATATAAGAATCTTAAATAAGAAGTGTACAAGTCTAACTAATATTAAGGTGCTAAAAATGTAAAAGGGTTAGAATGAAATAAAATATAAAATGGCTCTAACATAACGCTTGAACATTTATGAAATTAAATAAGATACCCTTTTCATCACTCTTTTTTCTCCTTTTTCAACTGTGAGAAAATATTGCAATGCATAACAATGACAGATATACTTTAAACACTGTCTCACCATTTTGGTTTCAAATCAACACTTTTTTCACCTTCATACTGCTGACATACTTTTGTCTGCTATGATATTGATAACTGTTATGCAATATACTCTTCATCACTATATTTGCTCATTTTTCTTAAAACTTTTTTCTGTTTCTCAGTCTTTCATTCTTTAATACTTTTAACGCTTAAAAATGTATGAAAGTCAATAAGATACTCTTTTCATCACTGTTTTTTCTCCATTTTCAACAGTAAGAAAATATCGCAATGCATAACAGTGACAGATATACTTTTAACACTTTCTCACCATTTTGTTTTTAAAGCACATACCTCTTTTAAAAATGTTGTAAAACCTTCTTCACTATTCAAGCCATCAAAACAATCGTTTCAACTGCTTTCAGCAAACACACATTTTCTTCAGGAAATGTACCTTTCTAGTTATTCTTATTCGTTTCCCACCCCTAAGGATCAATCAATATTTGGACTACATACACAACGGCGGTGTCAAAAGTTTCGTCTTGGTAGCGATTGCGTTGGTTGTATTTTTATTTACGTTCCGTTGGATGGTTTAAGTTCAAATTACGTTTTTGTGGCGAAAAGTGAAGCTAACGGTGGCTAACTTGCTAGCCAGTCACTGACGTTACTAACGTCACTACCGTCACGAAAACACGCGTGACTACCTGTAGCAGAACATTCGTTTCGCATCTGTTAACTTGGGGGATAGCTACATAGATATGGATAGCTAGGCTAACTATAGCTTTACTGCAAGGCAGCTGCAGAAACGCCACAAGCAAAGAGGCCAGGGTGATAACTATTTACTCATTTTACTTGATGTGAAACACAATTGTGAAATGTAATGTACAATATTAGCTGATATTATTAAGGAAGTAGGCCCACATCTACTTTCGGAAACGGTAGTCTACTATTTCACTGAAGCATTAGAATCATGACATTAGCCTCTGCCCGGGCAACACATACTACAGTGGTCTATGATGCATCTGTTTTCAATCGTTAAAATAAACATTCCTCACAAATACATTTTCGTTGTAGGATTTATTATGACATTACATTACAAGTAGCCTAAACAATTTGTTGATGAAATTATCATTACCTGTGGTTTCAAACCAGTGAGTTTTTTATGAATGAGCAATTTTCCACTAAATAAATGTCAAGCTTATTTACGTTTTTGGGGGCATATTTTCTAATCTTATACTGCCGGTGACAACGTTGTTACTTAGAATAGCTTGTTTCAAGGGGGTTCAGCTTGTTTCAAATGTGGTTCTTAATGAATGAATGCAATATGAGTGGGCTAAATGCTTGAAAATATCACTACTGTAGAAGGGAAAAACTTAAGGTGACGTTTAAGTCATAGGTTAGGTTAATTCTACATTTAGTCATTTAGCAGACGCCCGTATCCAGAGCGACTTACAGTAAGTACAGGGACATGCTACACTTCACTTTTAGTATTTTGAATTGTACATGAGCAGCAACAAATGTAGGCTATGCTTTTAAATCTATGCAATCTTCATAAATAATAAGTAGGCATTTTTATATAAAATATACAGAAATATCAGTTGTATAAATTACAGTTAATAAACGGACCCATCTGCAACCGATGCAAGCAAGCACACCCTACAATTTCCCCAGAAATTGTACCCGCTCTAGTTATATGCAGTATAAAACAGCACTTGATTGGCCATGACTGATGTCAACGCAGCAAACCACGAGAAGCAGGAAGCAGCAACTCCTCGCTGGTCGTTTCATGCAGCCGCAGCCGATGTTGAACGCACCTATGGTTTACGGAGCGCTAGCTTTGCCAAAAAATACAAATATATATAATAACTAGAGAGGGTACAATTTCTGGGGAAATTGTAGGGTGTGCTTGCTTGCGTCGGTTGTACAGGGTCCGTTTTTTAATGACATTTTTACAACTGATATTTCTGTATATTTTACATAAAAATGCATACTTATTATTTATAAAGATTACATAGATTTAAAAGCATCTTTTATTTGCTGCTCATTTACAAATCAAAATACGAGTGAAGTGTAGAATGAAATAGATGTCTTCTCATTTCCCCTGCAAGAGGCAGCCTCATAGCTGAATCAAAACGAATACATTTGGCAGACCGGTGTAAAAATTGACCTAATCTCTATTACTTAAACGTCCTTTTAAGTTTTTCCCTTCTCGTGATATTTTCCGGCATTTAGCCTACTCATATTGCATTCTTTCATTAATAAAGTACCCCCTTTGAAGATTATTCTACGACGTTACCGGCAGTAGAATATGGAATCGCGATTCAAACAGTACCATCTGCTAACTGAAAATATGCCCCCAAAAACCTAAATAAGCTTGACATTTATTTAGTGGAAAATCGCTCGTTAAAAAGCTCACAGGTAGCGATCATTGTCAGTAACAACGCAAAATGCGATATAGCCCTGTGTGGAGAAGCTGCCCCGGTAAATTGTACTACTACAGTACAGTACTAGACTGGCAGTGCTCGTCTTGGTAGCGATTGCGTTGGTTGAATTGGATGTAACGTTCCGTTGTACGGTTTAGGCTGAAATTAATTATTTTCATGAACAGATGAACAGAACAAAGTTTAGGCTGTGGCAATGAAGTTCAGGTTAGTAGTTAGACGTTTGACTTCCTAAACAGCTGTGTAGTGCTAGATGTTTTTGCAGTGTGTCTCGCGTAGGCTACAGCGTTGCAGTGAGCAACACTGGTTTGTAACCACAGGTAATGATAATTTCACCAACAAATCGTTTACTTGTAATGTAATGTCATAATAAATCCTACAACGAAAATGTATTTGTGAGGAATGTTTATTTTAATGACTGAAAACAGATGCATCATAGACCAATGTAGTATGTGTTGCCCGGGCAACAGAGGCTAATGTCATTATGCTAATGCTTCAGTGAAATAGTAGACTACCGTTTCCGAAAGTAGACGTGGGCCTACTTCCTTAATAATATCAGCTAATATTGTACATTACATTTCACAATTGTGTTTCACATCACAAAGTAAAATGAGTAAATAGTTATCACCCTGGCCTCTTTGCTTGTGGCGTTTCTGCAGCTGCCTTGCAGTAAAGCTATAGTTAGCCTAGCTATCCCCCAAGTTAACAGATGTGAAACGAATGTTCTGCTAAAGGTAGTCACGCGTGTTTTCGTGACGTTAGTGACGTAGTGATGTTAGTAACGTCAGTGACAGTGGCTAGCAAATTAGCCACCGTTAGCTTCACTTTTCGCCACAAAACTTTACTTGAGCCTAAAACCATGCAACGGAACGTAAATCCCAATTCAAGCAACTCAATCGCTACCAAGACGAAACTTTTGACACCTAGGTTGTCTATGTAGGCCAAATATTGACTGAGTTTTAGGGGGGCAAAAAGAAATACAAATAATAATATATATGTGAGAGAACAAAGGTTGTGCCCTTGCCGAAGGCAAAGCACACCCAATAATACTAACAATAACAATAGGTGCCTCGCAGCTTCGCTGCTTGGCCCCTAAAAAGGTAGAAACACTTAAGTGGCTTCGCCGCTTCGCGGCTTGGCCACCAAATATAGCTGCAAGCAGCAATGGCGGATTCCTCCTAACATTGCGAACCATTGAAAAATGTATGTTCTACACAAATTGTCACTGTATAGAAAAATCGATGCTGTAGACTTACCAATGGGATACCAAATCTGAAATGCAATACCATTAAGATCCACAAGGGCTTTTATTTCAAGCCAAGGAGTGAAGGGAGGGGGCTTGGTGAGCCTACCCATTCCAGAAAGCCTTGTATCTTTGTGCATCTGGGCGTGGCCTGTAGCGTCACCTATGGGTGATATTGGGCCATTTGTGGTGTGGTAGTTACTCTTGGCCTATACTATCAATGTTTCAGGATTTTGAGAACTTTTTACCATTGCATTCAAAATCGGAAATGCAATACCATCAAGATCCACATGGGCCTTTGCTAAAGACCAAGCAATGAGTGGGGGCTTGGTCAGCCCACACTCTCCTGAAATGTTGAGTATGCGTCTTGCCAAGCCTGCGCGTGTGTCAAGGGAAAGGCTGAGTGTGTGTGAGAATGTGGAGCGCTCGCGCTGAGGAGCAGGGGGAGACATTACATTGGAAATTTCCTTAGCAATTAGCCAAGCATGTTAGTTTCAAATATTCACAAAAAATCGACTTTTCATCTCACAGTCAACTTTTTCTCAGATTTGTGTACTAAACATTCTCAAGAGTCTTCATATGAACTTGTGATTGCATCAGAGTATCAGTTTTTGACTGGCGGATGTGTAAAGCATTTTTTTAGCATCAGCGATAAATTCGATTTGCTTTATATCAATCATTCTTGGAGATACGAAGTTGCCTTTGCACATGGTAACATGTTGTAGTGTCTTCCACCGATATACCAAGTTTAGTGTTGATATATCAAAGATTTGCTGAGATTTGACCCAAATTCCTGTTTGGTTGCTTTTTGGCCAATTTTGATTGGCTTTACCAGACAAACGGTTTAGAAAATCAAAACGCCATGGGATAACTTTTGTGAGGCTTGGTCTGAAGATCATCACTGGTAATTTTGAAGAAGATATGACAACAATTGTAGGAGGAGTAGGCTTTCAAAGGTTTTTGATAAAACCGGAAATGGCGGAAAATCTATATAACCGGACATTGACGTCATAGGGTGCGTTGAACTCGTCTTGATCCAGGGAATCCAATGGTACCTCATTTATGAAAATCAGTCATACGGTTCAAAAGTTGCGTGTGTGAACACAAGTCCAACTTTGACCCATTGGTGGCGCTAGAGTGGTTTAATGGGATACATGAAACTTGGTGTAGCTATAGAAGGAACTGTCCTTAATGAGTGTGCCAAATTTCACAAAAAGTTATCCAAGGGGTCTAGGGGCTGCCATTGACTCCCATGGAACTAGAATAATAATAATAATAATAAAACTAACAATAACAATAGGTTTCCTCCTTACGGAGGAATCCTAATAAATATAGCTGCAAGCAGCAATGAGGTGGCCAAGCAGTCAAATGACCCATAAAACATGTTAGACATCCTCAGAAGAGGGTTACGAGTACACACAACAAGTTTGGTTCGAATCCATTAAAGATTTGCTGAGATACGACCCAACTTCCTGTTTGCTGGCTTAACGGCACATTTTGATTGGACCGTACCGGGCAAACGGTTTTGAAAATCCAAAAAACATATGATGGCTTTTGTGAGGCTTGGTCTGAAGATGGTCTCTGCCAAATTTGGTGAAAATTGGAAAACATTTGTAGGAGGAGTAAAGAAAAAACGTTTTTTTAGTCATTCAAAATGGCGGCCGCATCAATTCGGATGTTATCACAAGTTATCATGTGTCACACACTGGATGTCCCATGATATCATGAGACAAAGGAATAACTTAATAAAGGCAAACGAATCAACAGTTATTGGCCAAAACACATTTTTGCATCCTGCGGCCACGCCCAGTGATCACATGACACCAAATTGATTGGACATCCTCAGAAGAGGGTTCCGAGTCATCCTACCAAGTTTGGTGTTGATTTCTCAAGGATTTGCTGAGATATGACCAAACTTCCTGTTTGGTTGCTTTGTTGCCAATTTTGATTGGTCGTACCGGACAAACGGTTTTGAAAATCAAAAAGCTTTTGACAAGTACAGTGAGGGTTGCTCTAACGATGATGTGTGCCGAATCTAGGGAAGATTGGACAACAATTGTAGAAGGAGTAGGCTTTCAAAGGTTTTTGATAAAACCGGAAATGGCGGAAAATCTATATAACCGGAAATTGACGTCATAGGGTGTGTTAAACTCGTCTTGATCCAGGGAATCCAACAGTACCTCATTTTTGAAAATCGGTCATACGGTTCAAAAGTTACGTATGTAAACACAAGTCCAACTTTGACCAGTTGGTGGCGCTAGAGTGCTCCAATGGGTGACATGAAAATTGGTGAATATAAAGAGGGGACTGTGCTTAATGAGTGTGCCAAATTTCACAACTTTTTACCATATGGTTCTAGGGGCTGCCATAGACTCTAATGGGAGAAGATGTGTAATAATAATAACTAGAGAGGGTACAATTTCTGGGGAAATTGTAGGGTGTGCTTGCTTGCGTCGGTTGTAAGTTTTTCCCTTCTAGTGATATTTTCAAGCATTTAGCCTACTCATATTGCATATTTCATTAAGAACACCCTTTGGAAACAGCTGCAAACCCCCTTTGAAACAAGCTACTGTAACAACTATGTCACTGGCAGTATGGAATCGCGATTCAAACAGTACCGTCTGCTAACTGAAAATATGCCCCCCAAAACGTAAATAAGTTTGACATTAATGTAGGGGGAAATGGCTAATTCAAAATAAGTTTGCTAGAGGCAAGCTAGCTGCTGTTGCTCCACATTTCACTGATTGTTTGAAAGCGCCGGAAATGAGAACGTTTCTTTTGACATAAAGTTTAGCTGTGGCATTGAAGACAGTACTACTGTACACACTGCCAGTGGGTGAGCCGAGTCTGACTGAGGCTAACGTCAAAACAAGCCGTGGTGTCACTCAAATTCCAAGTTTTACACAAATCACAAAAATATGCTGACGCGCTGACTGTCTTCGCAATCGCCATATCTTTATAACACTGCCCTCCTTCTGATTTTTGATGTAGAATTGACCCTGGTACGAAATTAAGAAAATACTCATCAAAGATCGACAACAGCTGACGCAATCGTCAACGGAGGCTGACAGGGCTCTCACGTAGCAAACCAATCCAAGTTTTTACAGCAACCTACATTAAAATCTCACCATCTGGCTGTCTTCACAATAGTCATATCGTCATAACATTGCCCTCCTTCTGTTTTGTGGTGTAGAATTGACCGAACTATAAAAATACGAAAATACTAAACTACTATGACGCCTAGGCAGTCTCACGGGCGACCCGCACTCGCTCAAATTACAAAGACTTTCAGAACCTAAACAAAAAATCAGAGATGGCAGTTCCACTCGAAATTGCTTTCTCAACAAAACCCAATGGTTGGTAATTTTGGGGGTTGGCATTTTTCACTCATAATCCAAGCTCCAATTTGCGTGCTAGGACGTCTCTATCACGTTGTATCCATGCGTCGTTGCTAACGTGTGCTGACGTGGTTACGTAGCTAGCACTGGCTACCCTTCGTTGACTAAAGGCACTTTTTTGCCACAAAAACGTTGTAACCTCCTAAACCGTGCCACGGAACGTAAATATAAATACAAGCAATGCAATCGAGACCAAGACGAAACTTTTGACACAGGCGTTGTCTATGTAGTCCAAATATTGACTGATCCTTAGGGGGGCGAAAATAAACAATAATAATAAAAAGAAAAATAGATATGTGAGAGAACAAAGGTTGTGCTCTCGCCGAAGGCTTGAGCACACCCAACTAGAGAGGGTACAATTTCTGGGGAAATTGTAGGGTGTGCTTGCTTGCGTCGGTTGCAGGTGGGTCCGTTCTCTAAGTTTTTCCCTTCTAGTGATATTTTCAAGCATTTAGCCTACTCATATTGCATATTTCATTAAGAACACCCTTTTAAACAGCTGCGAACCCCATTTGAAACAAGCTACTGTAACAACGTTGTCACTGGCAGTATGGAATCGCGATTGAAACAGTACCGTCTACTAACTGAAAATATGCCCCCCAAAACGTAAATAAGTTTGACATTAATGTAGGGGGAAATGGCTAATTCAAAATAAGTTTGCTAGAGGCAAGTTAGCTGCTGTTGCTCCACATTTCACTGATTGTTTGAAAGCGCCGGAAATGAGAATGTTTCTTTTGACATAAAGTTTAGCTGTGGCTTGAACACAGTACTGTACTACACACTGCCAGTGGGCGAGCCGAGTCTGACTGAGGCTAACGTCAAAACAAGCCGCGGCGTCACTCAAATTCCAAGTTTTACACAAATCACAAAAATATGCTGACCCGCTGGCTATCTTCGCAATCGCCATATCTTTAAAACACTGCCCTCCTTCTGATTTTTGATGTAGAATTGACCCTGGTACGAAATTAAGAAAATACTCACCAGAGATCGACAACAGCTCACGCAATCGTCAACGGAGGCTGACGGGGCTCTCACGTAGCAAACCAATCAAAGTTTTTACAGCAACCTACATTAAAATCTCACCATCTGGCTGTCTTCACTATAGTCATATCGTCATAACATTGCCCTCCTTCTGTTTTTTGGTGTAGAATTGACCGAACTATAACATTACGAAAATACTAAACTACTATGACGCTTGCATGTCTGCCGCCTAGGCAGTCTCACGGGCGACCCGCACTCGCTCAAATTACAAAGACTTTCAGAACCTAAATAAAAAATCTGAGATGGCAGTTCCACTCGAAATTGCTTTCTCAACAAAACCCAATGGTTGGTAATTTTGGGGGTTGGCATTTTTCACTCATAATCCAAGCTCCAATTTGCGTGCTAGAACGTCTCTATCACGTTGTATCCATGCGTCGTTGCTAACGTGTGCTGACGTAGTGACGTAGGCTAGCACTGCTACCCTTCGTTGACAGAAGACACTTTTCGCCCCAAAAACATGAGCTCAGCCTAAACCGTGCAACGGGAACGTAAATCCCAATAGAAGCAACGCAATCGAGACCAAGACGAAACATTTGACACCTAGGTTGTCTATGTAGGCCAAATATTGACTGAGTTTTAGGGGTGGGAAAATAATAATAATAAGATATATGTGAGAGAACAAAGGTTGTGCCCTTGCCGAAGGCAAAGCACACCCAACTAGAGAGGGTACAATTTCTGGGGAAATTGTAGGGTGTGCTTGCTTGCGTCGGTTGCAGGTGGGTCCGTTCTCTAAGTTTTTCCCTTCTAGTGATATTTTCAAGCATTTAGCCTACTCATATTGCATATTTCATTAAGAACACCCTTTTAAACAGCTGCAAACCCCTTTTGAAACAAGCTACTGTAACAACGTCGTCACTGGCAGTATGGAATCGCGATTGAAACAGTACCGTCTACTAACTGAAAATATGCCCCCCAAAACGTAAATAAGTTTGACATTAATGTAGGGGGAAATGGCTAATTCAAAATAAGTTTGCTAGAGGCAAGTTAGCTGCTGTTGCTCCACATTTCACTGATTGTTTGAAAGCGCCGGAAATGAGAATGTTTCTTTTGACATAAAGTTTAGCTGTGGCTTGAACACAGTACTGTACTACACACTGCCAGTGGGCGAGCCGAGTCTGACTGAGGCTAACGTCAAAACAAGCCGCGGCGTCACTCAAATTCCAAGTTTTACACAAATCACAAAAATATGCTGACCCGCTGGCTATCTTCGCAATCGCCATATCTTTAAAACACTGCCCTCCTTCTGATTTTTGATGTAGAATTGACCCTGGTACGAAATTAAGAAAATACTCACCAGAGATCGACAACAGCTCACGCAATCGTCAACGGAGGCTGACGGGGCTCTCACGTAGCAAACCAATCAAAGTTTTTACAGCAACCTACATTAAAATCTCACCATCTGGCTGTCTTCACTATAGTCATATCGTCATAACATTGCCCTCCTTCTGTTTTTTGGTGTAGAATTGACCGAACTATAACATTACGAAAAATACTAAACTACTATGACGCTTGCATGTCTGCCGCCTAGGCAGTCTCACGGGCGACCCGCACTCGCTCAAATTACAAAGACTTTCACGACCTAAATAAAAAATCCGAGATGGCAGTTCCACTCGAAATTGCTTTCTCAACAAAACCCAATGGTTGGTAATTTTGGGGGTTGGCATTTTTCACTCATAATCCAAGCTCCAATTTGCGTGCTAGGACGTCTCTATCACGTTGTATCCATGCGTCGTTGCTAACGTGTGCTGACGTGGTGACGTAGCTAGCACTGGCTACCCTTCGTTGACTAAAGGCACTTTTTTGCCACAAAAACGTTGTAACCTCCTAAACCGTGCCACGGAACGTAAATATAAATACAAGCAACGCAATCGAGACCAAGACGAAACTTTTGACACAGGCGTTGTCTATGTAGTCCAAATATTGACTGATCCTTAGGGGGGCGAAAATAAACAATAATAATAAAAAGAAAAATAGATATGTGAGAGAACAAAGGTTGTGCTCTCGCCGAAGGCTTGAGCACACCCAATTAAGCCTCTATAGTGCATAGGCAAATTAATTTCTAGAAAAAGAAAAAAGAATTCTCCAAAGATATGGGATATGAAAGACTTCTATCACAGTATATCGATTTCTTTATGAAATGTATAGTGTGGAAGAAATTGGGATTTCCTGTGTGCTTACATTATTCACTAATCAATAGAACTAGTAATTGGATACTAGTTAGTACGTTCTCATGTAAGCTTGCTATTAATAAGAGTATATTGTGTCTATGTGTCTTTCTTTCCTTGTCATGACTACAAGGAGAACTCCAACTATGAACTCTTTAGTGTGAGAGTTGTCATGTATTCGGAGCAGTGAATCTTTATCTCTGAGACTGTTGTAACGTCATTCGACTGTCACCATCTATGTTTACATTATTGTGCCCTATAAAAGATGGTCCTCCGGCTTTCAGAGCTGTGAGAGACCTGGGGGGTGTTCCATCAACGTCGCTAACGCAAGTCGTGCTAACACGAATAAGTCTCACTTGGGTAAACGTCAACTTAGACGTAAGCCTCAAGCCGTTCCACTAACGTTCCGTTCCACTAACAGGCAACGATAATTCAAGCTAGACCTCAATAAGCTTACACTGTGCAGCCCAGATCAGGCGATCGTCGAAAAGAGGAGTTATGTCGCAAAAAGTATAGCGTAAAGCAGCAGAGGGGTGTTGTTTCAGCAGCATAAATTGATTTTTTGAGTTTTTTTTTAGTTGTCCCCAAAAAAGGGCAATGTTGCCGCAATTAACATGGCAAGGGAGACAACTTGTCAGGTGGCTGAGCGGTGAGGGAGTCGGGCTAGTAATCTGAAGGTTGCCAGTTCGATTCCCGGCCGTGTCAAATGACGTTGTGTCCTTGGGCAAGGCACTTCACCCTACTTGCCTCGGGGGGGAATGTCCCTGTACTTACTGTAAGTCGCTCTGGATAAGAGCGTCTGCTAAATGACTAAATGTAAACTTGTCAAACCATTACGACCGTTAAAATGCGTAAATTGTAGACCTACCAAATCTACTTAACATATATATGCATTTAGGCCTACTGATAATTAGCGTAATTTGATGAGCTGTCTGAAACCGTTCTGTCAGTAGGCTAGCCTATGGCCGATATTCTCAACAGGAGATTGAGAATAATAGCCCAAAAAAGAACGTGGCAGCAATTGAAAATTGTAGGATAAAATTCAAAACACTGAAGAAGGTCATGGTTAATTGCACTTGATGTGGGCTAATAATGTTTTTGTCTTCACATCTTGAACAAAATCAAAAATTACTTCTAAATAACTTTGCCACACACATTTATTAACTGATAGGCTAAATGCTGAGCTTTAAGATAAAAGGGAAAGATAACCATGACTTAAATGGGGATTCACTGAAATGACTAGTATTGCACAGATCCAGCAGTGACTTTTTAGATCAGAAGGTGACCCAAACTGCACACTTTGTTTGGCAGAACAGTCATTTAAAATTGCTCAGCATGACTATCATTATTATATTACGAGTATTTATAATTAACATAGTCTGCCTCCACAGATCCAGAGGGGGCTTGGACAGTGACAGACTGTGGCTGTGCCAAGTGTTGTCACAGCCTCACTTTGGGAAAGCATGCCCTACTGGGAACATTAGGGGAGACTGTTGGGCACAGAATCTAATTGTCTTCTTTGGAAAGGGCAACATTTGGGACACTGTCATGTAGAGGCAGCATAAAGGGCACTTCATAACAGCACTTTTTTCCATTGGAAGTAAGGGCATGGGAACAGTCCAATTTAGGCCATTGTAAGGGCACCTTATAGGGTACTGCAACACATTTTCTATACTATAAAGGAACTCATAAAGACATGTTTTTACATTTATAGAGAGCACACTGTCATTTATTGCATGGGGCATCCTGTGCACTCAAGAATATTTCACAATGTGAATGGCAGACAGTAGGGCACTTGGTTACATTTTTGCCACTCTAGAGGGCATTTTAGAAACACTTTCAACCATGGGGGCACCAGGCAGTCACCCCCTGAGTCTTCCAATGGGCCTGGATACACCCATGGGGACAGTATATTGCACCTATAATATTGGGGAAGCCAGAGGAGAGGTAATATAGAGGCTTGTCAACATATAGGCTACTTTAAACAATGGCCTACCTACATAGACTGCAGTCTACTACCCTCCTTTCTACTATTATAGTCTACTCTCCTTTCTATTACTTTCTACAAAGGATGGTAGGCTGCTCTTATGTGTTCATTGCCATCCTTAAGAGTTGCTAAAGTATTATTTCATATATATATATTTATGTTTTGTTTTTTTAAAGAATGACAATTACATTTATCTAGATAAACTATGCTGGGCCTGCTGAACCTATACTTCTTCCACAGATACTGGTCAGGGAAGCATTACTTCTGTCTCTGAAGACCCTTGGGGCTGGTGGGATAAACGCTCTTTGTATAATCTGAGCACCTTCATCCACCACAGGGTTGTCACAGAATGGATACGCCATAATTGATTGTAACTTGTCTAGACGCTCTGCTTAGTTTCTAAATCCTTGTTTTATGTCAATTAACCAATGGCTTTTGAAAACAGTTAAAGTGACATTATTTCTTAACTTCTTAACTTTATTTTTTGGAGATGAAGTAAACATGTAGCTAAATCATTAATGTCTGCACTTCAAAAAGTCTGAATTTACGTTTCCGAACACGGACTAAAGTGGTTTGCGCGCAGGAATTTACTCGACGGAACTGTCTTTTGAGATTCTGTTTCCGCCTGTTTGAAATTACATTTACATTACATTTAGTCATTTAGCAGACGCTCTTATCCAGAGCGACTTACAGTAAGTACAGGGACATTCCCCCCGAAGCAAGTAGGGTGAAGTGTCTTGCCCAAGGACACAACGTCATTTGGCACGGCCGGGAATCCTCCGGGAATCGATCCGGCAACCTTCTGATTACTAGGCCGATTCCCTAACCGCTCAGCCACCTGACTCCCTGTTATTTGCAACACATTTTATTTGCAACACATTTTAGTTTAGCTTGACTTTTAGCCTGACACGGATCAGGCTAGTTCCGAAGTATAAGTTACCTTGGTTACGTAGCTCGAACTAAAATAAGCCACCTTAATGGAACGGAACTCTCGCTAAAGTAAGTGAGACTTGGCGAAATAAGTCTCCCTTTTCCTTAATCGACGTTGATGGAACACCCCCCAGGTAGACAACGGGAGTAATACAAATGTTTCAGTTTATTTATTTTTATTGTGAAAAGTATTCACAACATGACGCAAAGGTAGCACAAGGGTTAAAGTTGACATTGTCAGAATTTAAGACATGTTCAACACCAATACACCACCGTCAGCATGACAACTCTGGGTGACCATATCATACGTAAAGGATCCCATGGAGGTATCCCCATCCTTAGAGGTGAAGACAATTTTGATATCGGAGCCCAACACCGTAACGGTTTCTGACCATAAGGTGGCCTCGGTTTTTTGGTGTGGGGTTCCGTCGTAGATGACATACGCCGAGGTATCGACCATCCTTCCGTTGTCTGACACTGTCGCCCAGGGATTGGCGTAGTTGATCATGGGAGTCATCATCCTTACCGGCCGAGTGCGGCCGCCGTGACCGGAGGTGTGCGTGTCTTTAGCTTTAGGTTCAGACGGAGCTGCCTTCGTGTCGGAAGACCTCGGAGCCGTCGTATAAATATGGCAACCCGAGGGTCCGACATCGATATTCAGGTCCAGTGAGCCCACGTACATGTTGCTGATGGCCCCCCCGACCACAAGTCCACGCTTGTCGGCAGGAGTGAACGATATGGTCTTTGGCTGATCAAAGTTTCTCATACTGCTATAGCAGTATATATGAGCAACTTGAATAGATGAACTTGGAACTTGGAAGAACTTTGAATAGATGTCTCAGCTGACTCGATTTTAAACATCAATGGGGATGTATGCCAAGCACAAAGCTTTATACACCATGCATGCAAATGACTCCTCCCTCATGTTAGAGCGAAACACAACAGAAGTCGAGAATCCGTCACTGCCGTTTACTGTCAAACATTCTACCGTAGGCTGGCTGCTCAGGTTTCTGTACATGCTTTTATTACAACAGCAGCATGTGAGCCTATGTAAACGGCAACCGATCAACCGTCACCGGTTCAAAGATTGTTATTCGGGAAAAGATACTTTTCCATGGTGCTAGCGCTAAAATGTTTTACCTCGCTTACAACATCTCCAGCCTTTGAAAACACTCTCGCACAAGGTACTGATGTTGCTGGCATGTGCAAATACATTTGGCATTGTCTGCTCGCCGAGATGGACGCCGAGAGAAACACTGTCGGCGGTCAAGTGATAGGGCTCGAGTTTGATAGAATGTGTAAGGCGATGAAGTTTGGCCAATGCTCCATACTCGACCGTCGTCCACCGTTTTATGTAATGTGCTTTAGCTGCTTCAACATCAGCATTACCTGTAGAGGAAGGAGGAGGGGTAGCTGGCTCAGAGAGGCAGACACATACTGACAGGGTCAGGGAAGAAGCCGAGGAGGAGGAGAGTGACCATGACAGGGCCATGGGAGCGAGTGAGGAGAAGATGGAAGAAAGAGTAGTTGATGATGTGGTAAGGAGTGGGCAAATTAACAGGGACTCAGGAAGGGAGGGAGGCTGTGTGTGTTTTTCTGTATTGTATTTAGCAGACACTTTTGTCCAAAGCGACAAAATATGAATCTTACAACAATTAAAGTTAACAGTAAACAGTTTTAAAAGTTGCTAAGCCAATATTAAGCAAAATAGTAATAATAACAATACAATATCAAATATCAATACACATTTAATCTCTAAGAATTAATTATTTATTTAAGTGTAAGATCAACAGATAAGTCTTGAGACCCTTCTTGAAGGATCCAAAACTATCACATGAACGCAGAACACTAGGCGACTCAATGTTATAGAATGCACGCATATTTTAAGGACTCTGTCTGCAGGGAATGTGTCTGACCAGTCACGGCGGACGTGGGCCGCCTGGGTCAAAAATGCCAGGGCCTATTTTTGTCACAGTCCAGCTCTGGTGGTGTAATAGACTAGGTGAGGTGAGTCTCAACGACTCGAAAACAGCACGAGAGTCACGTAACAGACTAGGTAGACAACGCGAGTAAAACAAATATTGTACTTTTTTTTTTTTATTGTCAAAAGTTTTCACAACATGACTTTGACTCACTACGAATTGGATACAGCACGAGAGTTGTGAAACAGACTATGATCGGCGAGTCACAACGAACCCGATACAGCACGAGAGTGGTGACTTCAGCAAACCCCTCTTGTTCACTTTACTCAGTTGCTGTCGTCGTCGCCTTCTCTACACACCCCCGGGTGTCGTCCAGTGTCAACGTGAGCGCGCCCCCCTTGGCCCAAGCCCGGCTCGGTGGAGCATGTGGGGCAGTATACATGCGAACAGGCTCTGCAGACATACTTCTTACACCTGCGACAAACGGTTGTCGTTTTAATGTCCTTCTTTACTGGGCACACTTGACATCTCTTCCTCTTACTGACACAAGAGGTGACCGGTGGTGAGGAGGACGGTCCTGCCGATGAGGAGGCTGCTGCCGCTACAGGGGCGTCGTTGTCGTCAGCCTCTTCGGGTTGCCGTTGAGGAGGCTGATCGCGACAGCTGGCCACCCGGAGACCTCTCACAACAGCCGCAGCCGCTGCCGTGTGGGGGACACGTTGTCTTCTTTCGATCAGCGGATTCACGAGTGCCCTGCCAAGCTGCTTGAGGAAAAACCTCCTCTTGTTGCGCTTGCCAGGCATCCAGTTGGGGTTGACCTCTCTCCATATCACAAAGGCGTTGTAGGTGGAGACATCAATCATGTTGTCGAAGATGACGAGGGGCCAGCGGGCAGTCATTCTTTTACAGCTGTAGTAAGTGACGACCTTATCTAGATTGTCCACACCTCCTTTGTTGCGGTTGTAATCTAGGATGATGGTCGGTTTCCCGTCGTCTCTGTCGCTGATTTCGCCGTCTGTGTGGCGTGTGCTCATAAGTAAAACGTTCTTGTTTTTCTTGGCAAGGTAAGAAACTAGAGTGGTGGTGGGCATGAAGGCAAACTGCGACGACAACACCCGTCGCATGTCTGTCGCTAGCAGCTCAGACGGGAGCTCAGACCTGTTCTTTCGGACCGTGCCAACCATGGTCATGTTTCTCGTCGTCATGAGCTCTCGTCCGAGTTCGTAAGAGGTGAATAAGTTGTCACACGTGACATTGCGATCTTTCAGGCCCTCTGTCATATCGAGCACGACGCGCATCCCCATGTTCCTCTCTGGGGCTCCGTCGCTCAACTTGTCGGTGTACACTTGCATCTTCCAAGCATAGCTTGATTTTGCATCGCACGTGACCCACGACGTGATCCCATACTTTGCCGGTTTGCTCGGCATGTACTGCCTGAAAGGACACCGTCCTCTGAATGCGACCAGTTGTTCATCCACGGTCACTTCGGGCCCTGGGTCGTAGAGGCGGGGTAATCTCTCTACCCACATATCCCAGACCTCTCGTATCGCCGCCAACTTGTCCGTGGCGCGTCTCGCCGCTCGTGTCCCACGGTCGTCAAATCTTATCGTTGACGAGTAAGTGTAAAAGAGTTTGAGCGGCATCGTAGCGCGGAAAATCACTCTGCCGCTTTGTGCATCCCATAGACTAGCAGCCGCTTCGCCTCGGGACTTGTACACCCCTGCCAGGATTAGCAGCCCTATGTAGGCACGTAGGTCAGTGACGTCCATGGCTTTCCACTCCTCTCCGCGTTTCAGATAGGCTTCCCGATTTGTCTCGTCCAAGATCATTATCAATTGTTGATAATTGTTCTCAAACAGAGGGGGCGGGGGGGGGGGGGGGTTGGTCTCAATCATGTCCTACTATGAGGTATGCGGCCAGGTCTTATTCAGTTTGTTGTTGTATTTACGTATCTATGATTTGTAGGTGTACATTGAAGGTCATTTTACAACTGCTCCCCAATTGAGGTTCCCACAGTCACAATGTTTGCAGGGCTGTCTAGTTCTTTGAGGTCTTTGAAATCTATCTTTAGATAAAGGATATTTATAAAATGTATAAAGGATCATTATAGTCTGGAAAGTTGGTCTCAGCAAACAGAAAGAGGATTGTGCAACTTAAAGAGAAAAAAAAAATATATATATATGTTTGGTCAAGAATATTTTCAGTTTTGAACAGTCATCATGTCATCCTTTTTTTACCAAGGCAAGTTATAGTGGCTTGTGAAACTGCTTATTTTCTCCCACTTCATCTACTAGTGTCTTTCTATGCATCTCATGACTGTTGCCCCTCCTATCTGACTCTCTGTCTCTCTCTCCCTCCCTACAGCATATTGTGCTTGACTATGACATAAACGACACTGGTTCTGGCGACTTGGGGCTGGCCCTGGAGGATCCGTGTGACCTGGATCAAGTTATAACCCCTGACCTCCAGAGAGTGTTTCTCCCTGTGGTCTACGGCTTCATCTTTGTCCTGGGCATCACTGGGAACGGCCTGGTGGTGATGGTGCTTGGCTGCCAGCGCAGGTGAGAATCAAGATGGGTGATGAAGACGATGACAAATGTGTTATATTAGTTTAGTTCTTTAGTAAGTTTAGTTAGTTACTTTGTACATTTTAATCTTAAAAAAAACAACAACTTAAGATCCGTACATTCGTTTATTGTATGCACCTTCCTGTCACAGTAAATTCCTTGTTTGTGTTACAACACATTACATGGCGGATAAAACACATTCTGATTCTGATGTAGAAGATGACACACAGAGGGTTTTATCTGATTGTCCCCAGGTCAAAATTGAGTCTGACAGACCGCTACCGGCTGCACCTCTCTGCTGCCGATCTTCTCTTTGTGCTGACGCTCCCGTTCTGGGCAGCGGATGCCGCCCTGACGGACTGGCGTTTCGGATTAGGAACCTGTGTGGCCGTGCACGTCATCTACACGGTGAACCTGTATGGGAGTGTGCTCATCCTGGCCTTCATCAGTCTGGACCGCTACCTAGCCGTGGTCAAAGCAACAGAGGCGCACACCTCACGCACGAGACAGCTACTGGCACGGAGACTGGTGTTTGTAGGTGAGCCACGTCTCTAGCCTCATCATCTCTCTCTCTCTCTCTCTCGACGTGCCCATGCCTCAGATGTACATCTTCACCTGTGTTCTCCATCTCCTGATCTAACCACCGAATCTCCTCTTTGTCTCCCCTCACCCCCTCTTCTTTTCCAGGAGCCTGGTCGCCTGTGTCAGACATAGTGTTTGCCAGGACTTGGGAAGCAGGAGATGGGACGTTTGTGTGCCAGCGCTTATACCCAGCTGACAACGCTCCTCTCTGGGTGTCGGTGTTCCACCTACAGCTGGTGTTGGTGGGCTTGGTGGCACCGGGCCTAGTTTTGCTAGCGTGTTACTGTGTCATCGTGTCCAGGCTGACCCGCAGCGGGCCTCTGCAGGGGCAGAGACAGAAGCGCAGAGCTGTCAGGACCACTGTGGCGTTGGTCCTCTGCTTCTTCCTGTGTTGTCTCCCGTATGGTGCTGGCATCACTGTGGATGCCCTCATGTGCCTAGCGGTCCTTCCCAGGGGCTGCAGTCTGGAGGTGGTGCTGGGTGTGTGGCTGGCGGTGGCTGAACCGATGGCATTTACCCACTGTTGTCTAAACCCGCTACTGTATGCCTTCCTGGGGGCGGACTTCAAGAGGTCCGCCAGACGGGTGGGCGTGACACTCGGTCGCATCGTCTCCAGTCTGAAGATTCCACCTCCTAGGCCCAGGAACCTCTACTACCACAGAGTCTGAGTCATTTAGTCTACACTGCTGATCCATCACTTTGTCTCTTGTCTGAAAGATAAGCTTTTCTGTAAATAGGGTTTGTGGGTCACTGATGTTGTTTGAAGTTTGTTTATATACAATAAAATGTTGAAATGAAATGTTCTCACTTTTTGTCTTACTCTTCCTGTCTCTCAGAGTTGTCAGTGTGTGTGAGGTTTCAGACTAGTGGCTTGGACCAGGTGTATGCTTCCTCCTCCTCCTCCTCGAATATACAAGGAGCAAAACACATTATTACAATGCCACATTAGTGGCGGTGTTGTAATACACAACGCGGACACGGCAGGGGGGTCACAAGGACCCGGAGACAGCGCGAGCGTGATGTAATAGACAACATAGCTGTGGGTCGAAACGACCCTGATACCGCGCGAAGGATAGAGAAAATGTTTCACCTTGTTTTTTAGCATGAAAAGTTGTCACAACATAGCTATGGGTCAAAACGACCCTAAGGTAGCACGAGGGTTAACTTTGGGGATAGCTAGGCTAACTATAGCTTTACTGCAAGGCAGCTGCAGAAACGCCACAAGCAAAGAGGCCAGGGTGATAGCTATTTACTCATTTTACTTTGTGATGTGAAACACAATTGTGAAATGTAATGTACAATATTAGCTGATATTATTAAGGAAGTAGGCTACTTTCGGAAACGGTAGTCTACTATTTCACTGAAGCAATAGGTGCATTCGACTTCATGCAGCGCCGGCGTCGCCTGCAGCCCGGCTGAGTTGAAGCAGCCAATGGCATTCTCAACTTCAAGGCAGCCGGCTGCAGCCGTTTACAAGTAAACGATTTGTGGGTGAAATTATCATTACCTGTGGTTTCAAACCAGTGTTGCTCACTGCAACGCTGTAGCTTACGCGAGACACTACAAAAACATCTAACGTTACACAGCTGTTTAGGAAGTCAAACAGCGACAGAACATGTTCGGCACTCCCCTTACTTAAATCAAAAGTCTATCTAACTACTAACCTGAACTTCATTGCCACAGCCTAAACTTTGTCAATCTGTTCATGAAAATAATTAATTTCAGCCTAAACCGTACAACGGAACGTTAAATCGAATTCAACCAACGCAATCGCTACCAAGACGAACACAGCAGTAGTCTAGTCAGGGGCGCCGCCAGGAATTTCGGGCCCCATGGCAAAAAATCAAAGTGCCCCCCCCCCCCCCCCGTTTTTGTGGCAAAAAGTGCCTTTTGTCGCCAAAGGGAATCAGTGCAAGCCCAACGTCAGCACACGTTAGCAACGACGCATAACTACAACGTGCATAGATCTAGTAAGACTGTTGCGCACAGTAGGCTACTGGCAGCATCATACATTTAATTAATTCAAGACTTGCATGTACAGTAAGTAATTTCACATTAAATAATGTATTTAAACTCAAGCTTGTGTGGTGTGTCGCTGTCTTCAATGCCACAGCCTAAATTTGATGTCAAAAGAAACGTTTTTCATTTCCGGCGCATTCAAACAATCCCCTTAAGTTTGGCTAGCAACAGCAGCTAGGCTAGCTTAGCACAATTTACCGAGGTCAGCTTCACCACCGTGCAGGGCTCTAGTCTAAGATCAAATGGTCGTATTTGGCATTGTTACTGACAATGATCGCTTCCAGCAAACTTATTTTGAATTAGCCATTTCCCCTAGCCTGACGTTGTCATACTCATAATTCTAGTCAGAATATGAGTCTGAGAACTCTCCATTGGGCTGTGACTATGGGGCGTGTTTCAACCGAACCCGGAAAACAAATGCCTCTTCACTCAATTGGATAGACCTACAACCAATCAGAGCAACGTAGTATGTTAACTTTTACCAAACCCCGTAGGAAGGACGGCAAAAACATATTTTCCATCGACAAATGCCTTGATTGCGTTTCTCTGTTCCTCTTTCAAAATTAATGCGCTGTCGATGTCTTCTAAAACAGACTCGATGGCAGAATCATAACATCCCAGCTCTCCAGCGGTAGCCATGTTTGTTGAAAACGAATTCAACCAAAGCGCTCTTTGGTGACGTGATTGATTACGTTACTGTTGATCATCTGTCCATCATCGTATAAAGCCCGCCCTGACAATTTCATTGGTCCGAACAGCTCCTGTTCGGAAATAGTTGTTCCCCAACCAAGCCCCCCCAGACCCAACTTCCCGACCAAATTTTTTGGTCAATAAGTTGGGCTGGCAGCCAGGCTACATTTCCCCCTAAATAAATGTCAAGCTTATTTACGTTTTTTGGGGGCATATTTTGCAGTTAGCAGATGGTAGGCTACTGTTTCAATCGCTATTGTATATCTATCTAATACTGCCGGTGACAACGTTGTTACTTAGAATAGCTTGTTTCAAGGGGGTTCAGTTTGTTTCAAAGGTGGTTCTTAATGAATGAATGTCTATCCTCTCTTTCTTTTTTCTCTGATCTTTTCCGAAACCCTGAATGTGTTTACGGCCCGACATTCTAGCGACAAGCTCATCTACTGACTGCAACTAACAGTCACCGATAAGTGTGCTAAGGCAGGATCAAACCATTTCATGCAGATACAGGGGGATGCTCGGTCAATATGGATGTTTACTTTTTGGTCAATAGAGATATTTAACCTTTATTGCCAAACACAAGTAAAAACAAAGAGATCATTCATTGTATTATTATATTTTAAATGTATTATATACTCGATGATGGTTTATATAATATAATTTTATATTACTTTTTGCCTATTTTTTGGGGCCCTTAGAATCGTCCTAACTTTTCCCCCCTATACGGCGCCCCTGATTGTGGGTATTAAATAAGATCATGCTACATCTAACCAGCGGATAATTTCTTGCAAGTGTGTCAAAGTGGTATTTGTACAGACTGTATTAACACCGTAGGCGTGAACAATGCATGCATCGTCATCTCGTCCATCTGACTTTAGCCAAAGTGAAGCTAGAGAGAGGATGCATTGGGAGATTTCCTACAGTAAGCTAGATACTGCTTCAAATTGAAAACGGAGAAGATATTTGAGTAAAGACAAGTTACTTAACATCTGTGTTCAATATCGTCAATTAAAAGTAAAAACTTTCCAGTTACGAAGCGTTTGTTCGTAGGATTAACGCCAGCTGCAGCGAACACTTGAAACTTGCTAAAATAAAAACGATCTAGCTAGATTATGTACACTTTAAACTCAATGTACATACCTTGTTTGGTCAATTTGGTCGATTGTGGAAAAGAAGTCGAACCGTTTTTAGTTATGGAGAGCCATCGCGCTAGCTCTACTAGGAGAGAATAACATAAATTTACCTAGAATCCACACCTCAAACAAGTTAACCTAGACGCAAAACTATACGTCCAATCCAAAAAATAGGGATATTTTCCGAGACCCGAGACTCTGCCGAATCCATAGATATCCTTTAAATGTCTGTGCGGTCAGAAATACAACTCCTTTGGCAGTTTCGAAAACGTGTACTCAATTCTGCTTTCATGGTGCGTGTCTGTTTGGTTGCCACGGTGATGGCGCAGCTGTGATAGCTAACGAGCTAGGCAGAGAGAAAAACGAACATTTACCTAGAATCCACACCTCAAACAAGTTAACCTAGACGCAAAACTATACGTCCAATCCAAAAAGAAAGAATTTTGTCCGAGACCCAAGACTCTGCCGAAACCAGAGATGTCCTTTATATTTCTGTGCGGTCAGAAATACGACTCTACCGGCAGTTTCAAAATCTTGTTCTTTTTGCTTTCTCTGACGATTTTGTCACCAGATTTGCATTGGTCTCTATGGGGCGAGAGTTGGACTTTGTCTCGCTTTCGTGGGGCTCTGAACAAATGTGTACGTCTGTTGGATTCAACAGACAACTGTCTACGACCAGCACAAAATTAGCTATCTATTGATCCAAAAACGAAGCATGAAGAGCGAAAATTGTGGCAATTCTGGCAAACTAGAAATATTTTTTCAACGACATCCGAAGCTCCCCTCCACTCTAAGCGTTTCAGTCTGCACTCTAGGCTTTCACGTACACACCCATGTAAATCTCAGAAACGGCTTGAAAAAGTCATGAAACATAATCAGTGATATTGAAAAAAGTTGAATTATTAATAAGCTGAATTATTAAAAAATAGTTTAGGGTTTTGTCAACATTTTAAAGTTTAAATGGTGGCTCTAGCTGAAAGATTGAGGAAGAAGAAGGATTTGGAAGTTGAAGAAGTTTGAGAGGATTTGAAAGAAAACTCCATTGGAAACCCATGTAAAAAATATTATGAATATTGATTTATATTAATTCAAGCATAAGAGGTACAAAGCTGAAAAGTCATAGCACCCATGGCCTGAAACTGCTGAATTCTTTGATAGCTGAACGGTTTTAATAGCTGAATTATATTGTTGGAATGCTGAAGCAGCATTCCAACAATAAAGACAAACAGGAAAACAATAGTGAGAATGCTTAACAGCATTCTCACTATAACTAGAGAGGGTACAATTTCTGGGGAAATTGTAGGGTGTGCTTGCTTGCGTCGGTTGAACAGGGGTCCGTTTTTTAATGACATTTTTACAACTGATATTTCTGTATATTTTATATAAAAATGCATACTTATTATTTATAAAGATTACATAGATTTTTCTTGCTGCTCATTTACAACTCAAAATACGAGTGAAGTGTAGAATGAAATAGATGTCTTCTCATTTCCCCTGCAAGAGGCAGCCTCATAGCTGAATCAAAACGAATACATTTGGCAGACCGGTGTAAAAATTGACCTAATCTCTATGACTTAAAGATTTACTCAAATATAAAGTGCATTACAAATTAAATGTATTATTATTATTATTATTAAACGTCCTTTTAAGTTTTTCCCTTCTCGTGATATTTTCAGGCATTTAGCCTACTCATATTGCATTCATTCATTAATAAAGAACCCCCTTTGAAGATTATTCTACGACGTTACCGGCAGTAGATGGAATCGCGATTCAAACAGTACCATCTGCTAACTGAAAATATGCCCCCAAAAATGTAAATAAGCTTGACATTTATTTAGTGGAAAATCGCTCATTCATAAAAAGCTCACTGGTAGCGATCATTGTCAGTAACAACGCAAAATGCGATATAGCCCTGTGTGGAGAAGCTGCCCCGGTAAATTGTACTACTACAGTACAGTACTAGACTACTGCTGTGTTCGTCTTGGTAGCGATTGCGTTGGTTGAATTGGATTTAACGTTCCGTTGTACGGTTTAGGCTGAAATTAATTATTTTCATGAACAAATTGACAAAGTTTAGGCTGTGGCAATGAAGTTCAGGTTAGTAGTTAGATAGACTTTTGATTTAAGGAAGGGGAGTGCCGAATATGTTCTGTCGCCGTTTGACTTCCTAAACAGCTGTGTAGATGTCTTGGTAGTGTGTCTCGCGTAGGCTACAGCGTTGCAGTGAGCAACACTGGTTTGAAACCACAGGTAATGATAATTTCACCAACAAATCGTTTACTTGTAATGTAATGTCATAATAAATCCTACAACGAAAATGTATTTGTGAGGAATGTTTATTTTAACGATTTGTGAGATGCTTAACAGCATTCTCACAATAATAATATGTATGTGAGAGAACAAAGGTTGTGCTCTCGCCGAAGGCTTGAGCACACCCAATGAGTAAATAGTTATCACCCTGGCCTCTTTGCTTGTGGCGTTTCTGCAGCTGCCTTGCAGTAAAGCTATAGTTAGCCTAGCTATCCACCAAGTTAACAGATGCGAAACGAATGTTCTGCTACAGGTAGTCACGCGTGTTTTCGTGACGTGTGACGTTAATAACGTCAGTGACTGTGGCTAGCAAATTAGCCACCGTTAGCTTCACTTTTCACCACAAAAACGCAATTTCTAATTAAACCATGCAACGGAACGTAAATAAAAATACAACCAACGCAATCGCTACCAATACGAAACTTTTGACACCTAGGTTGTCTATGTAGTCCAAATATTGACTGATCCTTAGGGGGGCGAAAAGAAACAATAAGAAGAAGAAATATATATGATAGAGAACAAAGGTTGTGCCCTTGCCGAAGGCAAAGCACACCCAATAATAAGAAGAAGAATACGTAGAAACACTTAAGGTGGCTTGGCCGCTTCGCGGCTTGGCCACCAAAGATGGTAACTGCTTGTTTCGGTCATTGGCTTTTGCAATTTGCGGCAGTGAAAGCCCTCACTTGAAAATATGCAAACATGTAGTAAGACACTTAATGAAGAATGAGGAAACATTTAAAACCTTTCTGAGAACTGAATACAACTCTGTAGAAGACTACATACAATCTTCCCGAATGATGTATACAAACACATGGGGCACTGAATTAGAAATCACAAGTGCAGCAGATCTGTTCCATACTAACATCTACACATTTAATTCCGACCGCTGGAACATCTACAAAAGTCTTTCAAGAACAAGTGATGATGCCATATATTTGAACCATGTAAATGGAAACCACTATGAAGTGGTAACTTGTGTAACAGATAAACACCAAGAAGGTGCATGCACATCATTGTGTGAAGCCAAAAAACTTAAGCCAAAGTGGGACATCAATTTGAGGAAAAGGGCAACATCTAGCACAATCAAGCACAAAGAAATAGATTACGTTATGAATGAGCCATTAAAAAACATCCCTTGTAAATTACAATGTACAAATGACACAGCAACCACACAAAGACAATTAAGCCTCAAGAAGCGAAAATACCAGAATGATAGTCAATTCCGAGACCATCATATTGCGTTGCAACAAAGATTATATGCAACAAATGAGAAGCACAGACAATCTAAATTATTGCAAAGTAAACTCAAATATGCAGCAGATGTAGACTTGCAAGATGCAAAGAAAATGTACATTAAGGAAAAATATAGCAAGTACATGCAGTCCAGCAAGGACAAGTAAGAAACCGATAAAGACTTTCAAACTAAAGTTAAACGATAGTCAAGACAAGTACAGAATCGATGAAGACTTTCAAACTAAAGTTAAACGATACAGTCAAGACAAGTACAGAATCGATGAAGACTTTCAAACTAAAGTTAAACGATACAGTCAAGACAAGTACAGAACCGATGAAGACTTTCAATGTAAAGTTAAACGATACAGTCAAGACAAGTACAGAACCGATGAAGACTTTCAAACTAAAGTTAAACAATACAGTCAAGACAAGTACAGAACCGATGAAGACTTTCAAACTAAAGTTAAACGATACAGTCAAGACAAGTACAGAACCGATGAAGACTTTCAAAGCAGGAAAAAACTTAAAAGCGTGCAAACATATGTTGATAAGAATAATCAGAAACTTTCCATGGATTATGTCATAGAGTCATTTCGAAAAAATGTCAAAACAGGCCCTCAATTTGTTTGCTCAGTTTGTCATCGTCAGCTTTTTCGAAAACAAGTTGTTGAATGTAAACCTGATCGTTACACAACTAATACAGCCGTTGCTTCTTTGGCAAAACAGTGCATTACAGATACATATTTACAGACTTGTAATGAAGAATGCGATAACATCTGCATTGAACATATTCAATCGTCCAAGTTGTGGATATGTCACACATGTCATCGGAAAATCTGTGCGGGTAGAACGCCTCGCCCCATAGTAGAACCTATTCCTCCAGAACTAAAGTGTTTGAATTCACTTGAGCAACACTTAATCGCTAAACATATTCCATTCATGAAACTCTTGGCATTACCAAACGGTGGACAAAATGGTTGCCATGGACCTGTAGTATGTGTTCCATCTAATGTCAATCAAGTAACAAACATGCTCCCACGAAATGATGGAAATGATTTAATGTTACGAATTAAACTAAAACGCAAGTTAACATACAAAGGGCATTATGAATATAAACATGTTCATACAAACCATGTCTACAAGGCCTTGGAGTACTTAAAGTTAAATAACAAATGGTATGATGACATTTGCATTAACAATGAATGGGTTAACCCTTTGGAGAAAGTGAATGATGTGCAAATCAGTGAATATCAACAGAATGTCACAAGTAATGCGATCAATCATTCTGAATAGTGTCCTGCTGAGGTGAACATCGAGACCGCCGCATTGACTGCGAGTGATCAAGGCTGTTGTTTAACATTGAGTTGAGCTAAACCCTAGTCTCATCGGAAGAACTTAAGGGACAGCAGTTAGATAACTAGTTTACACTGGTCAAAGAATAGCTAGCCAGTGAGTCAGTTTCGGTTTCAGGGTACTCGAGCTGCCTTTTGTTTGATAGTAATTGGGGGCGTGGTATCTGTGCATTAGCATATTTAGGCGGTTAGCACTGCAGAGGCAGCCTCGTCTGGCAGCCTCGGTGCACGAAGACTCGGTCGAACAAAGACAGGGAGTCTACCTGCGGGAGTCCACCGAGGATGGCCAACGGGGCCGGATCACCTCTTCTGATAAGCATCACCCTATTTGTATTCTAATCCACCTAGGCTGCTTGCAATGTTTGGGGCTATCTCGTTGTTATGATCAGTGACCTATGCTCTTTTGTAATGCTCTCTCTTGGAAGTCGCTTTGGATAAAAGCGTCTGCTAAATGCATAAATGTAAATGTAGAACATATTCATAGCTAGCATGTGTTTCTTCAGCGTTCCCGTTCATTACACTACTCGTAGACGTAGATATATCACAAAGTATATACGGTCAACTTCTAACCTTCACTACCTATCCAGATCTTCTCCACCTGCCCTCTCTCTTTCTATAGGGCTCTGGAACTGCCAGTCTGCTGTGAACAAGGCAGACTTCATCACAGCGTTTGCATCTCATGCTTCTCTTCATGCCCTTGCGCTGACAGAGACATGGATCCGCCCAGAGAACACTGCAACTCCAGCTGCTCTCTCCGTCAACCACTCCTTCACTCACTCACCCCGCTCAACTGGGCGGGGTGGTGGGACAGGGTTGCTTCTTTCCCCACATATTAAATACACATCCACACCACCCCCTGTTACTGCCAAATCATTTGAACACCATTATGTGATGCTAACTGATCCTATCAAAGCATGCTTAATTGTTCTTTATCGCCCACCAGGCCCGCTAGCTGACTTTGTGGAGGAGCTGGACATGCTCCTCAGCGTCCTCCCGGATGATGGAACCCCCCTGATAGTCCTTGGGGACTTCAACATCCACCTCCAAGGAACACAGGCCGTCGACTTCTTGTCTCTCCGGACCTCCTTCGACCTGACGCTGCTGAGCACACCGGCGACCCACAAGGCAGGCAAACAGCTAGACCTCATCCTGACACGTAACTGTATCACTGACTTAACCTCTGTAACCCCACTGCATATTTCTGATCACTACTTTATCCAATTCTCTGTCTCTCTCCCTCCAACTCCTCCTACCTCCCCTCCCCTTGTAACTTTCCGGCGCAACCTCCGCTCCCTATCCCCCTCCCATTTCTCCTCTATTGTAACATCCTCCCTCCCCCCCATTGACGAGTTCTCGTCCCACCCCACTAACACTGCCACCGACACCTTGTTAACCACTTTAACTGCATCACTTGACTCTCTCTGTCCCCTGTCAACCAGGCCTGCACGATCTTCTCCCTCCTGCCCGTGGCTTACGGATGCTATTCGTGAAGAACGGTCCACCCTTCGGGCAGCTGAGAGGAGATGGCGCAAGTCCAAAGGCGGTCTGGACCTTGATAAGTATCACTACCTCCTCAAATCCTTCTCTTCTCACATAACTGGTGCTAAAACCCTCTACTTTCTGAACAAAATTAACTCCGCTTCAAACCCCCACAAACTTTTTTCTACCTTCTCCACCCTTCTTAACCCACCTCCCCCACCCCCTCCCTCCACCCTGACAGCAGACGACTTCTCCTCCTTCTTTGAGAAAAAAGTTGCCGACATTAGCAGTCGGTTCCCTAAACCCACCTTTCCTACCCTCTCACCCTCCATGACTGATCCAACTAAATGTCTAAACTCTTTTTCTCCCCTGTCTGAGGCAGAGATCTCTGACCTCATTCTCTCTCATCGCCCCACCTCCTGTCCCCTTGATCCTATCCCCTCCCCTCTCTTTCAAACCATCTCCCCCTCCATCATAACTTTTCTTCTCCATGTCCTAAACTCCTTTCTTACCTCCGGCACCTCCTTACCTCCTCCACCACCTTCAAACAGGCTAGAGTTACCCCTCTACTCAAAAAAACCCTCCCTTAATCCTGCCGTCCTCCAGAACTACAGACCGGTATCACTGTTACCCTTCTTTTCAAAAACAATTGAACGTGCTGTATCTAACCAACTGTCAAACTTTCTCTCTCAGAACAACCTGCTTGACCCCAACCAATCTGGCTTCAAGACTGGCCACTCCACAGAGACTGCCCTCCTTTCAGTCACCACTGCCCTCCAGTCTGCCAGAGCGGCTTCCAGGTCATCCGTCATCATTCTGCTGGACCTTTCTGCAGCGTTTGATACGGTTAACCACCAGATCCTGCTCTCCAGACTTTCTGAGATGGGCATCACTGGCACTGCACTCCAGTGGATCTCATCCTACCTGTCGGGAAGATCCTACCAGGTCTCCTGGGGGAGGCAAACTGTCAGGCCCTCGCCAGCTCTCCACTGGTGTCCCACAGGGCTCCGTCCTTGGACCCCTCCTCTTCTCTCTGTACACCACCTCACTTGGACCAATCATCACCTCCCATGGCTTCTCCTACCACTGCTACGCTGACGACACGCAGCTGTACCTGTCGTTCCCCCCGACCGATCCGGGGATCTCAGCTAGGATTGAGGCCTGTCTCCCAGACATCTCCGCCTGGATGACCGAGCACCACCTCCAGCTGAACCTCGCCAAAACAGAACTTCTCATCATCCCGGCTAAACCCTTCATCTCCCACGATCTCTCAATCACCCTGGGATCTGCGACGGTGACCCCCTCATCCTCTGCCAGGAACCTTGGGGTTACCATGGACGACGAGCTCTCCCTCACGGCCCACATTGCTGCAGTCTCCCGGTCGTGTAGATTCACCCTCTACAACATCCGGAAGATCAGGAGATACCTGTCTGAGCACTCCACCCAGCTGCTAGTCCAAGCACTTGTCCTCTCCAAGTTGGACTACTGCAACTCGCTGCTCGCTGGTCTCCCAGCATGTGCAACCCGTCCTCTTCAGAGGATTCAGAACGCAGCGGCCCGCCTGGTCTACAATCTACCCAGACGCTCCCATGTTACCCCGCTCCTCATCTCTCTCCACTGGCTACCTATCATGGCCCGTATCAGATTCAAGACTCTGGTACTGACCTTCCGAGCGCTGAACGGGACTGCACCCGTCTACATCAAGTCTCTCCTGCAGCCTTACACCCCCACCCGTCACCTACGGTCTTCTTCAGACAACCGCCTGGTGGTCCCACCACTCAAGACCGCCCGGTCCCAACACAAGCTCTTCTCCTGTCTGGCCCCCCAGTGGTGGAATCAACTCCCCACCTCCATCAGAGACACTGACTGTCTCTCCACCTTCAAGAAAAGGCTCAAGACGCACTTGTTCCGGGAGTACAACGGTACTTAGGAATGGTTCGATTGACCCAATGTTAGTTTCCTTCTTATGGGATAATTATCCCATAAGACTGTTAGAAGACACTACTAATGAAGGGAAATGTTTTCCTGTTTTATACCCCACGGGAGGTCCTACTTTTCATGACTCGCAAAGAAAAAATAACCCTGGCAAGATATCTGAATACACGTTTACTAAATGCTGATGGCAGATTTGCTAAAAACACAGACTATATATTCTATGCCCAGTACATATCAAAAGTGCATCAAGTTCTTTCAAATGTCTCAATAGCCATGCGCAAAGGTTCAGGCAAAGAATTTAACGACAAGAACAGCCCAATTTTCTAACTGATGCAGAATCTTTAAAACGGGTATTAAAAAATGACGAAGGCTACAAGTTCTTACGACCTATACGCGGAACACCCCCTTTTTGGCAATCTGCACAAAAAGATCTGTTTGCTATGATACGACAACTAGGAATTCCCACATGGTTTTGTTCATTTTCCTCAGCTGACATGCGCTGGCCTGAAATGATGACAACACTCAGTCATGAACAAAATAAAAATGTGCCTATAGATGAATTGACTTGGTCAGAGAAATGTGCATTGTTGAAACAAAACCCAGTTACAGCGGTGTTACGCACTACCCCCGTTAGGGAGGGGAGGCTACACCTCGCTACTTAAGGACCCCCAGCGGTTGGAAAAAGAGGTATGGAGTCGTGGGTGCAAGCAAGGGCACAGACAATGTTACCGTCAAAAGGGGTGTTTATTAGCCACGGTAATAGTAGGGAGAAGGAGCTGGACTGGACCAAAGAAAAGAAAATACAGCCCACCCCTTACCTGTCTTATAACCACCTAAGAAACAAAACTAACTGGCGCTCGAGCAGAACGCCCTAACCAAAATACAGGGGGTGGTCCGCCCAGGTCTACCCTAATGTGTTTAGACAAGGAAGTTACCCTACAGGTGATGTAAGCCCAGGGCGTCTTGCCTAACACACTCCCCTCCTCCCTGAGAAGACAAAAGAAACAATGATTAACAAACAACAGTACAACACAAAACACTTAACAAACAACCGGTCTAACAGGCTGGTCACAAGTCCAGGACAGAGCAACCACACACAGAGACCACAAAATGCAGAGCCCCCAATGAGACAAACAGTGGCACAGATATACAGCTGAGGGGATGATGGGATTGGACAACGGACAACAAGAACCAGCTGGACAACGGGTAACGGGAGGGAGGAGTCGATGAGTGGTAATGAGGGCGATTGGTGCCACCTGCACAGAAGGAGACAGAGCAAAACAAACACACAGAACACATGACAGGACTGGGGACGTAACAGCGGCAAGAATGTTTGACCACAGATGCACAGTTTCCTAAAAGATGTTGTTCGTATGTACAATAAAGCACGCGGAGTCGTAGTATGCACTACAGCATGGAGTTTACTGAACTGCCGTATCAAGTTGTGTCACTGCATGCATGAGAGTGGTTCCGGTCCAAAACCTTACATGGACAAGCCACCGCTAGGTGGCGGTTAACCCAATAACAGATGTAATTATGTCTCCAGCAGCTCCTATAGGACAAATAACTGACTACTTTTACCGAATTTAATTTCAAAACAGAGGCTCACCTCACTGTCATTGGGCCTCATTCTCGAACATTTTCTGAAGTTTCTTCTGAAATGTTTCTTACAGGCTTCGGAAAAACAACGTAAGAAAAAGACATCCGCCAAATTCATGAACGCTTGAAAATGTGTTCCTACGCAGCAGAAGTTTTCTGAGCTGTGCTCCCCCGAAAGAGTTTTCTTAAGTTGAAAGCGCGTCCTCGTGCTCCTAAATTTGCATACATACACGCCCCGACAGCTCCTTATAAGGGCACGCAACAGCAGTGACGTGGGCAGTCAGAATCGACAAAATTAGGAAAGCAACAGGAACGCACATTATGTCCAAGCGAAAAGCAATTGTGCCATATTGTAGGCCTAGGGTGCACACTCGTCCCTTTAAATAGGTCGAGTGATCAGTGATAATTGGATGGCCTGGTTGAATTTATATGATGTTCAAGTCCAAGTGCAAGTTAAAGGTTTTATTTGTCACATACAACATCATACCAGTAAGATGAGCAGTGGAATTGTTCTCCACTTGATCTAACAGTGTGCACACTAAACAAGGTAAATTATAATAATTATTTTAATCCGCAGATGTCTGTAGAGTTGATGTGAATGCAATCACCAACGATTTCTCACAAATTCATTAACACTTCTAACATGGAGAGTTTTCTTAAATGCGATTCCCCTTGTGTTTTTTTAAGGAATCGCATTTGAGACAACTCTGGCCGATTTACGACTGCTATTTCGAGTTCGGAAAGTCTTCTGAAGTTAAGAACAAATCCCAGATGAGAAAACTTTCATGAATGCCA
This sequence comes from Thaleichthys pacificus, assembly GCA_023658055.1. NCBI lineage: Eukaryota > Metazoa > Chordata > Actinopteri > Osmeriformes > Osmeridae > Thaleichthys > Thaleichthys pacificus. The sequence continues at coordinate 7,095,529 of CM042867.1, forward strand.
AATGTTTCCCTAAATCCAATTCAGAAGAAATTCCTTCTTAAATTCTTCTTAACTGCGTTCGAGAATGAGGCCCATTGTTTGTTCTGGGTGAAATCAGTACCTCAAATTGACAAAGACCCTGATGAGAAAGTTGTAGATTTTGTTGACAAATACGTATCTTGTGAACTACCTTCGTCAGATGATGAAGAACTGTATGAGATTGTTAACACTGTGCAAAAACATAGCACTAAGCATTCTAAAACCTGTCGGAAAAAAAACAACTGAATACCGGTTTAACTTCCCACAACCTCCATCTTGTAGAACATTTGTTGATCGTATTATAAAACCTCCAAAAAGTAAGACCAAGGTGGTTAAAAGCGACTTACATGACCCTACTATGCCCATGCAAGAAGTAGATAACACAGGAAACTTAAATAACAATCCTTCACAACAGCCAGATCAATGCAATTCTGAAGAATCCAAAGCAATAAACGAGGAACAGGAATTGAAAAAACTCATGACACCAGACATTGCTAAAAATATTTTGAAATTAATCAGAGCAAGTTTATTTTTTACTGACCAAACATTTGAGTCCACAGAGGAACTCTTTGAAAGCATTAGGGTTGCAAAATTCCGGGAATATTCAAAGTTGGAAACTTTCCACGGGAATTAACGGGAATTAACAGGAATAAACTGGAAATGTTGGGGTAATTTAACTGTATTTACCTTGTCATAAGCAGACATGCATGCAAACATTTATAATACAACTTTTGTGTGGACATACACATCCTACTCTCACTGCTGTAAAAAGTCTACTGTATACAAATAAACTTGGTATTAAAATGAACATGGCTTCAGTTTACCAAGTAATCAATATGCTAGGTAATGACAAACAGTGTTGGGAAAGTTCACTTTCTACATGAACTAGTTCAGTTCATAGTTCACAAATTTTGAAATGAACTAGTTCAGTTCATACATAATTCAAAATGTTTAACTAAGTTCACAGCTCCAAAAATATATTTCAATATGTGGCGAGCTATAATTGAAATCTCTATTTGTCTGCAATACCGCTCTTGGCCTGTACGCAATTCGGCGCTCTCACACTTGCCAGGCATAGGGCTGAAACGTTCAGACGAAACACTGATGACAAGACTTTCAAAAAACGCATTCGGCTGCATTCAGGGTCCAGCTGAGCTAGGCGTGCATAGTCTTGTTCTCAACTACATTGAAGTTCCCTGTTATATGCTTTTGCAAAAAACCTTTGGCACATTTCTTTTTCAAAATTCCCCAAATTCCCGAGCCAAAATTCCCATGGAAACTTTCCGGAAATTTACCGGAAACTTTCCGCCCCTTTGCAACCCTAGAAAGCATCAACATTTCTCAATTACTTTTTGAAATAGCAAACTCAAAACTAACTAATAAAACAAATGTGGTATTAAAAAGAACCTGGTAACATTTGGATTAACCAATACAACAAATACCTGTTATGAGCTTGGAATGCCAACATGGATATTCAGTACATTGTGGATGCATATTCTTGTGTTGTGTATATTATTTCATATATGTCCAAAGCAGAAAGATGAATGGGCTTGTTACTAGATAAAGCACAAAAAGAAGGAAATAAAGGCAATATGGATGCTAAAGCTGCGTTCAAATCACTCGGCAGTGTTTACCTTCATAATAGAGAAGTCTCTGCACAAGAAGCAGTATATAGACTGACTGGAATGCATTTAAAGGAATGCTCACGCAAAGTAACTTTCATACCGACAGGAGAACACCCTATACGGATGAGTTTACCTCTCAGTGTATTGAGAGAAAGAAAAAACAACGACAACAGTCAGCAAAATACTGTGTGGAAGTATAGTAGACCGGTATAAACATAGACCACAATCACCACCGTTTCAAAACATGTGCCTTGCCACGTTTTGCTCAGAATATCGTGTCTTGAGTCAAAGTGTTCCAAGTAATCCAAGCAAATCTGTTGTTCAACTTCAGGACAACTATGGCCACATAAAAAAAAGATCCTGCACGGAACCAGCTGTTATTAGATATGGAAGACTGTAACCCACAAAAGATCCAGAAAAATACCACCACAGCCAGTTACAATTGTTTTTGCCCCACTATGAAGACTGTGAGTTGAAACCACATCCGTTTGTGTTATATGAAGATTTTTACAATGTTGGGATTGTACATGAATTGAATGATAACCAAAACACAGTAAAAGCAATTGTAGACAACAACAGGTCCTTGTATGAACAAAATTCAGACAAACTAGAAGAGGCACAATCTGTAATGGATCAACAGGGTGAATTGGACGATGCTTGGGCACAGATTTGTCCCCAGTCTGAAATGGAACGCCTGCAATGTTTACAATCCCAGGAAATCATTGAACATGAAGATGATTTACATCATATTTCTGAAAATATTCCTGATTTGACAGAAACTTTGCGTCCAACTGGTAACATAGAACTCAGAAAAACGTTTATGACTAAAGACACTGCTTGGAATATAATGAGATCCTTAAATGATGAACAGGCACGCATTTTTTACATACTACGTCAATGGAGTTTAGAAACAGTTTGGGGACAAAATCCACAACAAATACAACTTTTTATCACTGGTGGAGCAGGCACTGGAAAAAGCCATTTGATTAAAGCCATACATTACGAGTTGTCTAGAATTTTAGCACAAACATGTACAAACCCTGATGACACTACTGTCCTGTTAACGGCTCCAACTGGAGTTGCTGCATATAACATTGGAGCAGCTACTATACACAATACATTTTGCATTGGCACAAATGTACAATTACCATACCAGCCATTAGGCGAAGAAAAGATCAACTCTTTGAGAGCTAAACTATCCCATTTACAACTGCTGATTATCGATGAAATATCAATGGTAGACACCAGACTATTTGCATACATTCACGGAAGACTAAGACAAATAAAACAATGTGGAGATCATTCTTTGTTTGGAAAAGTGAGCATTGTGGCTGTGGGAGATTTCTATCAGTTACCACCTGTGAAAGGAAAACCACTTTACAGTGATATGCCAGGACTGAATATTTGGAACGATCACTTTGAAATTGCACAGTTGAAATTGCACAAGTAGTGAGACAAAAAGATTCTACTTTTGCTGAGTTGCTAAATCGCATACGTGTCCATCAAAAATGAACCCTTATGTTGCCTACAGACATTGAAATATTGAAACAGTGCGAAACAGGAGAAGAAAGGAATGCGTTGCACATTTATGCTACTAACAACCAGGTTTATGATTACAACTCCAAAATGCTAAGTTCAGTTTGCCAAAATGCTGTAACTATTGAAGCTCAAGACTTTGAGCGTAGTCCCAAAACAGGACGTATGGAAAGAAAGAATGGCCACCACACCAAAGTTTTTAATACTTGTCTTCAGCCAAGTGTCTGTTTGGGCATACAAGCTCGAATCATGCTGACTAAAAACATTGATGTTTCAGATGGACTTGTTAATGGTGCCTTTGGGACAGTTGTCCAAATAATGTATGATACTGACAAAGATTTTCCCTTTCTAATACATGTTGAATTTGATAACAAAAAAAATTGGACAGAAACAAAGAACTAAAATGCGCCAAACAAATAATACTACACAAAATATCACAATCATTAAACCTGAAGAAGAGAAAGTCTCTAACAATGGTGGCTTACGGCGTCAGTACCCATTACAATTAGCATGGGCTTGTACTGTTCACAAAGTTCAAGGTCTAACAGTTAACAGCGCAGTAGTAAACTTGAAAAAAATATTTGCACCAGGACAAGCTTATGTAGCTTTAAGTCGTGTTTCTTCTCTGTCAGGCCTAGTCATTGAAGACTTCAAATAATCGGTTATTTACTGCAACAACACCATCAAAGATGTTATTTCAACAATGCCTACCTTCATCTCAGAAAACCTACCTCCAACTGCCCCATTATTCACAATTGCTTTTCATAACATCCAAAGTCTCAATGCACATTTTACCGATACGCAAGCAAACAAAAATATACTGAAGTCACAGTGCATCTGTTTAGATGAAACATGGCTGCAACTAAATAATCCAACCAGCCATTTACTTTTACCTAACTTTTCCTTCTACAACAACACTCGTTACAATTGTTAGAGTCCTATGAATGTTATCACCGATACTTAAAAACATCAGGCAAACGGTGGAGTTGGACTTTATTGTCAAAAAGATCAAAACATTGAAGTCACCACACCTTGTAATACAAATCTAGAATCATTAGTCTTCCATATTCCACAGTTTCAATTAATCGCTGCAGTTGTATACAGGCCACAAACATACCAAGTTGACCTATTCAAAGAAAATGTATTACACCTTATTGACGAAATGAATACTTATCCAGGAGGAAAAATTATCATGGGGGACTTAATCTTCGATAATCTTCTTACTTCTCGAACTATTCAAACACTATTTGAAAAACACAATTACAGTCAATTAGTTAACTTTCCAACCACTGATGCCAACACTATAATAGATCATGTATACACAAAAGATGTACAATTCCACATATCACTCGAATTGTTGCCAACCTATTACAGTCACCATAATGCTATTCTTATTTACATAAAGTATCCAATTAATTTTCTGCAAAACAGTGGATGTTTAACCAAAAACAACCCAAGATAGACACATTACTATTCTTATTCATGTTACTATTTAGATCGTTTCCAATTTGCTGCCAGCTAAAAGAAACATTGTTTCATATTTATAGTTATTTATCATTAATTTCCATATTTTGGCACTTATCATTTAAATATTCTTCTGTAAGGTTGTACACACCCACATTTACATTTAGCAGACGCTCTTATCCAGAGCGACACACAGTAAGTACAGGGACATTCCCCCGAGGCAAGTAGGATAAAGTGCCTTGCCCAAGGACACAACATCAATTTGCACGGCCAGGGATTGTACCGGCAACCTTCTGATTAATAACCCGATTCCCTAACCGCTCAGCCATCTGACCCCTATCATCATAACATCTTTCCAGTTTCCAATGTCCATACCACATCAGGTAAGATATATTACATATTGCATGTATTATTATTACTTTTTACTGTAAAACTAACATTGTAAATACTATACTCATAAAATGTTAATGTTATACTTTTCAGCAACCACACCAAGTCTGTGTGTATGACAGTATCGGTCAAGTGACTCCTATGGGATACACCACACTAGCCCCACCCAGCCCAGCCTGATCGGGCCTGCAGTACTGTGGTTGTAGTACAAATGTTTGCCAATGGCGGAAGAAACATTGTCCTCACAACTACCTCACCTACGTCAATGCCTTATTCCACCATGTTATCACAGGTATTGCTTACACATTTTTACAAAAACACGTTTATTAAAGCAAATGTATGTAGAGTTTCCAAGGCCGTACTTTGCTGCGTCTGATTGGGGAGAAGTTGAAGAGGATGGGGTTAGTGCAGGGGACCTTGACACAGGAGCTTCTACAACAGGTTCTACAAACTGCAGATGCAAGAAGAGAAACGCGAGAACATTACAATCACAATACAACAGGGATCTCTTGGATTTTACAGTGTGGAGATCATACATGAAGGAACGAATGGACTGCCAGCTCCAGTTCATTTTCAATGTGGTCAGTTTTTACGGTTCCACAGTTTTTTCACCCATAAGCCTACATTTGATGTGCAAAATGTTTCTCTCTTTCCCTTTATTTATCTTTAGTATATAGGAATGGCTGGTTACTACAGAGGGTTTTGCCCACACTTCTCTATTGTGGTGGCTCCTCTAACTAATTTGCTCAGTCCGTCTGTGTTGTTTGTTTGGTCAACAGAATGTCAGACTGTTTTTGATGCTATAAAAGCATTGCTTTGTAGTTCCCCTGTATGTCTGCCCCAGATTTCGCAAAACCATTCAAGATTGAGTGTCACGTAAATTTACAAGCTGCCAGTTGTGTTACTCTACCATTGAGCACCATGCTCTAGCTATGTTACTCATGCTACACTATTATGTTGGGTCTAGTGTTTTGCCCATAGTGGTGTTCACTGATCACAATCCCTATTTTTTTTTAAGCAGGATATACAACCACAACCAGCGCTTAATGCGCTGGGCGTTGGTGCAGGAATATAATTAGTTATTCAGCACAAGAAAGGAACCGAGAACGTGTTGCTGGATGCATTGTCTCGAGTTTAGAGACTGGATAGCACCAACTGAATACATAGTTGTCTTTTTTTTTTTTTTTTTTTCTCTTCTGTTTTCTTGTCTGCTCCCAATCAAGCCGTTGTTGTATATATACCTGTATGTGTGTTGTGTTGTGTGGGGGTTAAGGGAAGAGGGAGAAGAAGAGAAACCCAAGTGCAAAACCTGTTCGGTTATATTTCAAGTGTTTGATAGTGTTTGTGTAAAACCTTTTCTGTTTAGTGCTTGGACTTGGGATTCATGTTACAGCCCATTACCGTTGTTTGGGAGAAGGGACAGGTAAGATACCCTGGGGTATGCATTTTTGTCCGTCGATGACACCTAGGTTGGATACAAGCGGGGGTCACTTTTGTTCTGTAGTAGACAGTCAGCTTGTTATGAATTAGAGTGTGTAGGCAGGGACAGAGGTGTAGGGAAGCATAGGGTCTTTCTGATTTGTTTCGTTGTTTGGACCCCGTTCGCCCAGCCCTTCTCCTATTGTTCCCTGTTGGATGTGATACCTGGTTATGTGCTGTTGGTGGTATATGTATTTAGTCAAATGTCCCAGTAAGGGTTATTTTGCTACTTGATGTTGTGGTCTTGTATTGTTCGTGGTAGTTTGATGATGCACCTACACCTCTGCACACATCAGCTTTTACACCAGCACACACGTAGTCACGGGCAGTTAAGTCTCCTTCTACATACGAGCTACATAATTCAAGTTGGAGCGTAATATATATCTCTTTCACACAAAAAAAAACGTTTTTCATGCCTTAACAGTGATAACTGTTATCACCCAAACAGAGCAGCTGTTTGGGTGATAACAGTTATCACTAAAGCAAGAAAACGAATGGATACATTTCTCTTATTATTAATCTTCTTCTCCTTGCGCCACAATAACTCAACATGTTATTGGTAACACATTTTCTAATTTGGCACATTGATTCTACATCCGAGTGGGTACCCCCACACCAAATATGGGACACCTTCGACTGTAGGGGGCACCACAGGACACTCCTTAAAGTCCGATTTTCAAAGTGATTTTTCAAAGCATTTACACCCCATTGCTCCAATTCTTCTGAAACTTGGTGTACATTCCTCATTTCTCATGGAGAACAAAAAAGCCTCAAGGACCCATAAGGTCCGCCATGATGGATTTTCCTGTACAGTGAAAACTTGGGGAAATCTTTAAAATGCCTCTCCTCTTAAACCAAAGGTCCAATTAACTTGAAATTTGGATGGTGACAACATATTCTCATCCTTGAGGGTAGCTCAATGGGTTGAAACGGTGTCCTGCAAAGTGCAAGGTCACAGGTTCAAATCCAGGCACAGTCTTTTGGCCTGTCATAATTTTCATTACTTGTTTAGTTAAACAGGCAGACATCATTCTGAAATACCATGCGCAATTTAATGCAATTTCACCTTGAAATGTCAACCGTTTCTTAACCTTTGTCCCAAAGCTGACCAAAAGCTAATACTCATATCACGCAGTCGGAGCACAGCTAGATAATCAGCGTCAACACCCTTGGGTACCCAGCATGCAGTGCGGCATGTCAAAAATGCAAAGACTAACTAAAGATAGTTAGGTTACAACAGCCATGCGAGGGATTTCAGTTGTTGTGTTCGTTCAGTTAGATGTTTGTAATGTTATTGTTTGTTAGTTAATATAATCTTGTTGGTCACCCTGAGTGTGCATGTTGTGTAGTTTAATGGGAACAGAGTGTCGGCTACTTTACTATCATAAGCAGTACTTGCAAGAAGCTGAATGTAGGCTATGCCCTAGCCAAGTTGCCTACGAGGTTATTCTTGATTGTGGATGGACTGAGGTTCTGGAAAGAGATCTACTCAAGAAGAGAGTCAATGTGGTTTTCAAGTGATCTTTGAGGAAGTTTAAAAACAGTAGTTGTGGTTAATATGTTTTGATTGTGGGAGGCAATTTTTGGACTACATCTAAACCTCATGCGGCTGCTGCAGCATTTCTCCTTTGGCGTGACCTGCGCTGGGAGAGAGGGAAACAGCATGGATGGGGATAGTGTGCGGGCCGGGCAGATGTGTCTTTATATAGGGTGAATGGAATGAGAAATGCAATACAAAATGTCTGAAAGGGGTGTATTTATGTAAATGTCCACATTGCCTCAATATTTTTGTGTCAATACATCAAATATCTAGCATGACGTTGTCATAATCATAATTCTAGTCAGAATATGAGTTTGATACAGCTCCATTGGGCTGTGAGTATGGGGCGTGTTTCAACCGAACCCGAAAAAATAATGCCTCTTCGCTCAATTGGATAGACCTACAACCAATCACAGCAACGTAGTATGTTGTTTGTTGAAAACAAATTCAACCCAAGCGCTCTTTGGTGACGTGGTTGATTACGTTACTGTTGATCATCTGTCCATCATCGTATAAAGCCCGCCCTGACAATTTGATTGGTCCGAACAGCTCTTGTTCGGACATAGTTTTTCCCCAACCGAGCGACCCCAGACCCAGTTTTGTGGGCGGGGCTAAGTTCGGCTGGCACCCAGGCTGTCAAATATCATTTTGACTGATGGTTTTTCAAACCTTATTGGCTTCAAGGTGACATCATTCTGACGTACCATGCGCAATTTCATGCAATTTTAACTTGAAATGTTAACCGTTTCTTAACTTTTGTCCCAAAGCTGACCAAAGCTAATACTCTGCCCTTTCTATTCATAAAATCTCAACAGTTGGTGTGTAGCAGAGAGGATAGAGAGACTGACTTGTAACCTTATGCTCATGAGTTCAAATCCCCATTCAGCCTATTGTTGTTGGCCAAACATTAAGTCGTTTTGCTCTCTTGTTGTCCAACTCTTGACCTTCTACAATGTACATTTTTGTAATATTTTTCCATTTTGCGGAGGAACCCCTATCGCTGCTTGCAGCTATATTTAGGGTTCCTCCAGTAGGAGGGAACCTATTGTTTTTGTTAGTATTCCTATTATTATTATATTTCTCCGTTAAATGGCTCAATAGCTCAAAAAGTCCTTGACCCGATTTTTTCAAATTTGGCCCAATGATACAACAGGTCACTCACTACTCCCAGACGGCTAGTGGCCCATGTACGCCCATAGGTGGCGCTATAAGCCACTCCCAAAGTCTACGTGATTTCCCCAGCGCCCCATTACTCCAAAATGCCTGAAAATTGGTATAGATGTCTTATTTCTCATGGGGAACAAAAAAGCCTCAAGAACCCGTAAGGTCCGCCATGATAGATTTTGCTGTACCGTCCAAACTTGGTACAACCTTCAAAACCCTTCTCCTCATGAACCATAGATCCAATCGACTTGAAATTTGCCGTGCTTTGCTGCGTCTGATTGGGGAGAAGTTGAAGAGGATGGGGTTAGTGCAGGGGACCTTGACACAGGACCTTGACATTTGTTACAGATTTGTAGAATACATGTCTTTCTATGGGGTCAAATTGAATAAGGAATGCAATACAAAATGGCTGAAAGAAGTGTATTTATGTAAATGTCCACATTGCCACAATATCTTTGTGTTAATAAATCAAATATAATTTTGACTGATGGTTCTTCAAACGTTACTGCCTTCAAGTTGACATCATTCTGAAGTACCATATGCAATTTCACCTTGATATGTCAATATATTGTAACGCTGGGAGGGTTTTGTTTTGTTTACACAAGTTCAAGTGTCATTTGTTCATTGGGGGAGATGTCTAGCCTGGTTTGGGTATTGGTGGAAACGTTGAAGGGGGAGGGTTAACATACAGGGCTTGTTTTTGAACCTGACCGAAAAGTAGGGGGGGGCGGTTTTTGTTCTGGCGGAGTCACCAACCTGGGTTTTGTTGTTTTGGGCGGACATCTCAACCCCGGGTAACTGTGTGTAAAAATACATCTGGGCTTCCGAGCTATCAACCTGACTACGTGGTCTCTGGCTCTTGTGTTCTGAGTCCTATCTGTTTCCCCGCACGCTACATTGGTGTCAGAAGTGGGATAAACTCCCGGTGCCGAAAACAGAAAACATGGACAAGACCAAGGGCCTGCTAACACCACCGGAGTCGGCAGAGGGCAGAAGAGAGAGACGGAGGGGAGAGGAGAACACTTCTTATGGCATTTCAGTGAGGGCAAAACGTCTACTCATGAGGGGGAGTTGAAGGGAACACCGACTGGAGCGAGGTAGGCAGAACGGCATGTGGTATTAGCAAGTTACTGGGGACCACCCGTCAAGATAACGCAGAGAAAGTTGACTTCAACGAGTGGTTGAGATCGACCTACCGCAAAGCCGTTAAGGGAGAAGATACTGGCTTAGCGAGTAGCAGTCATGACTCTGCTGCTAAATTACCCATGCCAAAGGATGTTATTCTCTCGAGCCGACAAGTGGATTGTAGCTACGTTAGCCCCGCTAGCTACGTTACTAGCCCCGCTAGTTACGTTACTAGCCCCGCTAGCTACGCTATTAGCCCTACCAGCTACATTAGCCATGCTAGCTACGTTAATCCAGGCAGTCACAGTAGCCAGGCTAACCATAGTAGACTTAATAGCTCCAATGGTGTTCCTGACCTCAGTAGCCCATTCAAATACACAAACCCAGTTGGGCTTGCGCCTGTTACTGTAAGTTATAGCTTGCCGCCAGTGTACCAGAGTACTCCGGTTAGTCAGCCAGTCCCAGCAACAGCTAGCATTATGGCCCCCGGACTTGTAACTCCCCTGACAGTGCTCAACCCAGGTGGCTTGGCAACTCATAGTGAGAGAGATGTAGGGAATGTGACCCAACAAACCAACGCTACTTCCACAACGGACATAGCGGCTTTGACCGAAGCTATCACTGCTGCTCTGGTTGGAGTGTCCTCAACCAACCTGGCCGCTACACACCGTAGTGGAGGGAGGGTGAAAGTAGGACGTTATGACGGTAGCACAGTGTGGGAGACTTATTGGACTCAGTTTCAGCTGATAGCCAGTGCCAACTGGTGGGACACCACAGAGAGTGCGGTACAGTTGGCAGCTGCACTGGAAGGCGAAGCTCGACGGGTGTTGTTGGACCTCACTGCCGTGGACATGACTGACCCACTAGCAATCGCGCGGGCTATAGAGAGACAGTTTGGAGACCCAATGTCCAGTTCAGCGGCGAGGCTAAAATTTCATGAGAGGGGCCGTAGAGACGGGGAGAAGTTGGGGGTCTACGCCGCAGAGCTGCGACACCTAGCCCGGAAAGCATTCCCCGAATTCCAAGAGGAACAGCGGTCCCTCCTAGCCAAAGAGGCATTCATCAGTGGACTGACACCCTTGTCTTTGAGACAACAGGTACGGCTAAACAACCCCGGGTCCTGGGAAGAAGCGCTAGAACGAGCCCAGGAGGTGGAGCACATTTTGGGAGAAGGACGGGAGACCATAACCCACCAACAGTGGCCGACCCGGCCCCGAATGTCCCAAACCCCCCAAGCCCTGAGTCCAGCAGCCATAACTCACTCAGGTCGGACCCCATCAGACCCACGAAATCAGACCTGCTGGCGGTGTGGTCCAATACCACTGCACAGAGCAGGATGACGCACAAAACGACAGGTTGTCGCAGGGAAACTGCCCGGGGGCGGTGTAAAGAACAGTACCACCGTCCCCGAAACAGTACTGTTCCAACCCACGTCAGCTAGAAATAATTATGTCGTAGGGGCTAGTGCTTTGGGGTCACCGGAAGCGGAGGAGTGCCGATTGCTAGTTAAAATAGAAGGAAGGTCAGTTAATGCGCTGGTAGACACAGGGTCTACACTCTACAGTCACGCTCATCCGGCCCGACCTGGTACGGGAGGGGAAGGTGCTTTTTCCCACAACACTGCCGTTGGTCACAGTCACTGGGGACAAGGCCGAAATGTTGGGGCAGAGCAAGGTCAACATTGAGATCGGAAACCAGACCTTCCCACATTTGACCTGGGTAGCCAACATTCCTGAACCATGTCTACTAGGTATAGATTTTCTGAGGGCCACCGGCTGTGTGTTAGATCTGGTCAAGAACACCGTGATACTGGGAGATAATAACCTCTGTTCCCTAGTATGCTTAAGTCCTGGTCCAAATGGAGAATCACGATCCAGTGAAGTGGAAGACTCCAGTCTGACTACACACGTGCGGCTTGAAACATCAGACCAGGTATGCTCCCTTCTGTCCCACCAAGCCTCTACAGAGCTGCCAGCTAGGATAGAAATGGCCTCACCAGCCCTGCTGAGTAGGCTCCCGAATGCATCAAACCCCGAAGCCCAACGACAGCCCCATGACCACGTCACTCGATTGCCCAGTGCACTGGCAACCAAGGCCACAACAGAGTGTGGAACAACGACGGACCAGGCAGTGGAACAGACCATTAGGGTAGTGATGGAACAGAACAAAGACGGGCTGTCGGTGGTCCAGCAACAGCAGCTGTGGGACATCATTTATGAACACCGTGCAGCGTTTGCAACTGCGCCAACAGACATGGGTCGTACCCACATAATACATCACGAGATCGACACTGGAACAGCTCACCCGATACGTCAACGGCCACGACGACTACCACTCATGAAACAAGCAGCAGCGGACCAGTGCCTGGAAGAGATGCGCGAAGCAGGGGTGGTAGAACCATCCGACAGTCCATGGTTGTCGCCGGTTGTATTGGTGCAGAAGAAAAATGGAACCTGGCGCTACTGCGTTGATTTCCGACAGCTAAATGCCATCACAGTCAAGGACTCCTACCCGCTTCCCCGGGTCGACGAGTCACTGGACCGAATCAACGGGTCGGTGTGGTTCTCCTCGCTGGACCTGAGAAGTGGATATTGGCAGGTCCCACTGTCTACAGAGGCCCGCCCCAAGACTGCATTCTCAACAGGCTCAGGCCTATGGCAGTTCACTGCCATGCCATTTGGACTGTGCAACGCACCAGCGACCTTTGAGAGGCTAATGGAGAGGGTGCTGGTGGGGGTCCCGGCCAGCAACCTGCAGGTGTACCTAGATGATGTGCTGGTGCACGGAAGCGACTTCAAAACCGCGCTAACAACCCTCCAAACAGTGTTGTCAAAGATCCAACAGGCTGGACTCAAGTTGAACCCAGAGAAGTGCAAGTTGATGAGGAAGGAACTGGTCTTCTTGGGCCATAAGGTCAGTGGGGAAGGAGTGGACAAGGAAGAGGGCAAGGTCACTGCTATTCGGGATTGGCCAACTCCCCAAAACCTTACTGAGCTACGATCGTTCCTAGGATTGACGTCCTATTACCATCGGTTCATCGCGGGATTTGCTACAAAAGCAGCCCCGCTTAACCAATTGACGAACAAGAACATCCGGTTTACATGGGGACCAGAGCAGCAGCAGGCATTCGACACACTCAAAACTTTGTTGTGCCATTCTCCCGTACTGTCAACACCAGAGCCTGGAGGGGAGTTTGTGCTCGATACAGATGCCAGCAATGAGGGGCTGGGAGCAGTCCTGGGCCAGGTCACGACCAAGGGGGAACGAGTGATCGCCTACTTCTGTGGCCTTAAGTTCATAATTCGCACTGACCATGCTTCCCTCAAGTGGTTGCTGTCGTTCCGAGAGCCAGAGGGTCAAGTGGCAAGATGGATAGAGCGGCTACAAGAGTACAACTTCACTATCGTCCACCGTAAGGGTGAGGCCCACACCAACGCAGATGGGTTGTCCAGGCGCCCGTGTCCAGCAGAGTGCTCGCATTGCAGCAGGGCAGAGAACAAGGACCGTGAAGCGGGGAAGGAGGACAAGGCTAACTGCAGGGCGCTGCGGCTGGACCAGCCTGCTGACTGGACTGCAGAACAACAAAATGACCCAGAACTGAAGGTTGTAATGGAGTGGGTGGAAAAAGGACAGCGGCCAGTGTGGCAAGACGTAGCTGTGGCCAGCCCTGGAGTGAGGGGGTTGTGGGCACAATGGAATAGTCTTAGTCTCCGTAATGGGACGCTCTGGAGAAGGTGGAAGGAGCCCGCCACAGCCAGGGAGAGGTGGCAAGTAGTGGTGCCACGGGGTCACCGGCAGGAGGTGTTGGCACATCACCATGGGCAACCGGGAGTGGGCCACTTTGGGATCAACAAAACATTGAAGAGGCTGCAGCAGTCCTTCTACTGGGTCACATGTCGGTGAGAGGTGCAAGCATACTGCCAACGCTGCGACTCATGCACAGCCCGGAAGGGGCCAACAGGTCAGAGCAGAGCACCCCTCCAACAGTATCAGGTTGGAGCCCCCATGGACCGGGTGGCGGTTGATGTTCTGGGACCCTTCCCGCGCACCCCCAGAGGGAACCGCTTTGTGGTAGTGGCGATGGACTATTTCACTAAGTGGCCCGAAGCGTATGCAGTCCCTGATCAGGAGGCGGCCACAGTCTGTGAGGCACTCATTGGAGGGATGTTCAGTCGGTTTGGGGTCCCAACTGTGCTTCACTCCGATCAGGGAAGGAACTTTGAAGCCCGACTCTTTGCAGAGATGTGCAGGCAGTTGGCCATCCACAAGACCCGCACCACACCACTTCGGCCCCAGAGTGACGGGTTGGTGGAGCGGTTTAATCGCACGCTCGGGGCTCAGCTGGCGCTCGTGGTGGCAAAAGACCAGAAGGACTGGGACCTGCAGCTGCCGTTGGTTCTGTTGGCTTATCGGTCAGCAACACAAGAGTCAACGGGCTGCACCCCTGCACTGCTTATGTTCGGGAGGGAGCTTAGCACGCCGCCTGCTCTAGTGTATGGGCAGCCGCCAGATACACCGAAGGCAGCGGCGGGTCCTGAATATGCCCAGCAGTTATGGGAGAGGTTGGAGGTGGCACATGGGTTCGCTAGGAAACAGGCAACGGAGGGAGGAATGAGGCAGAAGAGAGCCTATGACCAACACACAATGGGGGCTCACTACCAAGGAGGGGACCTAGTCTGGGTGTACGGGCCTAAGCGAGTTAAGGGAAGGTCGCCTAAGCTGGACAGCAAGTGGATCGGGCCATGTTGCGTGCTGGAGCGGGTTGGAGAGGTGGTGTGCAGGGTGAAGATGGCTCCCGGGGGAAGAGTGGTGGTGCTGCATTGTGATCGTCTGGCACCCTATCGGGGTAACGCCCAACCTGGGTACGGTAGGGGACCCTCATGCCCATCCTCAGTCAGGGACCAGTCTGCACTGGACCAGCCAGCATCAACTTTAAGGCCACAGCGAGGGAGAGACAGGGGGGAGGCGCTGCAGGTCGTCCGGTGCAACAGGGGAGGGCGCCCCAGATTGAAGTTCAGGTCACGCCCTTGGGGGCAGTCGTTCCTCCTATGGCAGGGGTACAAGAGGAACCCAGGGAGGATATACGGCCGAGGAGACGGCGGAGGGTCCCACAGCGGTTCCGGGATCATGAGATGGGCTCCTCGGGGGCGAGGAGATTTGACATGGGGGGAGGCAGTGTAACGCTGGGAGGGTTTTGTTTACACAAGTTCAAGTGTCATTTGTTCATTGGGGGAGATGTCTAGCCTGGTTTGGGTATTGGTGGAAACGTTGAAGGGGGAGGGTTAACATACAGGGCTTGTTTTTGAACCTGACCGAATAGTAGGGGGGGGCGGTTTTTGTTCTGGCGGAGTCACCAACCTGGGTTTTGTTGTTTTGGGCGGACATCTCAACCCCGGGTAACTGTGTGTAAAAATGCATCTGGGCTTCCGAGCTATCAACCTGACTACGTGGTCTCTGGCTCTTGTGTTCTGAGTCCTATCTGTTTCCCCGCACGCTACAATATGATTGAATTCAATTGAATGGCTCCACAGCGCACGCACACTCATCCTGCCCCTTGACACACAAGCGAGCATGGCGATACACACACACATGCTTTCTGAAAATTGTGTGCTGACCAAGCCCCCACCCTCGGTTTTAAGCTCCTGTTTCATTTTGCTTCCAATCGCAGCTCGCCATTTCGAATATAAATAATTTTTCGGCGGCCATTGTTGTTTTCAACTGGAGTCGCCTGATAGCCGTGTTGGAGGGTCCGTGTATCTTGTGGCCATTGATTTTTCTGTTTTGCAACCCGTGTTGACAAACGCAAAATAGGGCCGTAATATCGTTTTGTCACTTTAGTAAGTCGAACACACATTTAAGTATAACGGCTTGTTTTTTGTTGTTTCGTTTTTTTGGGAATAACGGAATAACCATATAACACAAATGGTATTACGGTCCGTGTACGTGAGTTTAATTCCTTATATCATTATAACGGAACACGCATGAATACGAAAAACGTTTGTGAGTCCGTTTTTTCGTTTTTTTGCAAAAACGCAAAAACGGATTTTGACGTGTTATTTTGTTTTCTCGTTTTTTACACACAAACCATAAAACAACTTTATATTTGGATTTTTCTCACGTGGGTGGAGCTAAGTGTGAAATGCCTGTCATTTGCCGAATGTGTCGTCAGCAGTACCTGTTCCTTCAAACTACATACATATATATATCTATGGATGAATGTACCTCGTTTCTCGTTTTCTTTTCTGTGGTGTCCTTGAACTACTTCTTCATTTGGCTTTGCCGGATGTTGAAAAAGGTGATGCGCCACCTAATGTTGAGGACATGAAGTTTGCGGTATTGCACAAAAAACACAAACTAGGCCGTTGATGTAAATGTTAAAAGATAAGAAAAGCTCCTTTACTTAAATAATTATCTTCTTAATCTCATTCTTCAAACACAACGTCATGACTCAATTGCAACATAGAGACCAAATTCACAATGTATAGCCTATTAGCTAGATAGCTACAGACCGTGACTTAGCCTAGGCCTATAGGCTACTGTGATATTGTAGGCTAAATGTTACCAGCAATGTGTAAAACTTGGAATTTGTATAGAATGCCTATATACCTTATTTGATGAACATTCTAGAATTTTCATTTGTTAAGTTTGGCCCTTGAAAGCTTCCGGTTTCTGACGCGCTAGTGATTGAATTCTGCGAGTTTAGAAGCATAACAAGTGAGAAAGTTACTGTGGTAATTGTTAAACAATGTCAATCCTGTTGCTGTATTCGTAAAATAAACACTCATTGCTATGTTTTACAATCGGAAGAAGACTAGAAACCCTTCTGTCAGAACATTTAAAAAAATCTCTGACTAGTTTTGAATCTACAACCCTTTGTTTACCAGCACAACATCTCATCCAATTGAGCCATTCCCAGATCTGGACTTTGCCATGTTCAGTAACTGGATAATAAAATAAGACGCTTCTCCTATGTCATGTTCAGTTACTGTATAAAAAAGTAAGCTGTTTCTCCTGTGGTAAGAGTTGTTAGATTCAGCCAGCGTTGAAACAGCTTTAATTCAATCATATTTTGACATACCAAGGTGAAATTGTTTGTGGTACTTCAGAAAGATGTCATCCTGTTGAACTAAACAGATAATCAAAATTGTGACAGGCCAAAAGACTATGGCTGGATTCCAACCTACAACCTTATACTTTACAGGTCACCATCCCAGCCCATTGAGCTATTCTCAGTGTTGAATATTGTCATGTTCAGTTACTGTATAAAAAAGTAAGCTGTTTCTCCTGTGGTAAGCGTTGTTAGATTCAGCCTAAGTTGAAACTGCTTGTACATTTTCTAT
>CM042867.1:7113309-7208838 GCA_023658055.1 Thaleichthys pacificus
AGGTGAAACTTTGCATGGTACTTCAGGGGCATGTCACCTTAAAGCCTATTAAGTTTGAACCATCCTTCAAAAATACATTTGATTTAGTGACACAAACATATTGAGGCAATGTGTACATTTACATAAATACACCCCTTTCAGCCATTTTGTATTTGATTCAATTTTCTTAAGTAACGTTTTTAAATACGTCAATGATACATATCTGTACAAAATCTCAAGTCAATCAGATCTTTGGTTCAAGAGAAGAGGAATTTTTAAGGTTTTCCAAAGTTATCACTGTACAGGAAAATCCATCATGGCGGACCTTATGGGTCCTTGAGGCTTTTTGTTCCTCATGAAAAATGAGGCATGCACACCAAGTTTCAGAATGAATTGGAGCAATGGGGTGGAAATGCCATCACTTTGAAAATTGGACTTTTGGGCGTGGCCTGTGGCGCCCCCTATGGTCCGATGTGGCCCATATTTGGTGTGGGGGTACCCACTTCGATGTAGTATCAATGTGCCAAATTAGAAAATTTATGACAAGGGACTTTTTGAGATATTGAGGCGCAAGGAGAAGAAAAATAATAATAATAAGAAGAATAAGAATACCATCAATAACAATAGGTTCCCTCCTACCGGAGGAACCCTAAATATAGCTGCAAGCAGCGATGCGGGTTCCTCCGCAAAATGGCAAAATATTATAAACATGTACACTGTCGAAGATCGAGAGTTGGACAACAAGAGAGCAAAGCTACTTCATGTTTGGGCAACAACAGGCTGAATGGGGATTTGAACTCATGAGAATAAGGTTACAAGTCAGTCTCTCTATCCTCTCTGCTACACACCAACTGTTGAGATTGTATGAATAGAAAGGGCAGAGTATTAGCTTTGGTCAGCTTTGGGACAAAGGTTAAGAAACGGTTGACATTTCAAGGTGAAATTTCATGAAATTGTGCATGGTATTTCAGAATGATGTCATCCTGTTTAACTGAACAGATAATCAAAATTATGACAGGCCAAAAGATAATGGCTGGATTCCAACCAACTACCTTATACTTTCCAGGTCACCATGCCAGCCCATTGAGCTATTCTCAGTGTTGAATATTGTCATGTTCAGTTACTGTATAAAAAAGTAAGCTGTTTCTCCTGTGGTAAGCGTTGTTAGATTCAGCCTAAGTTGAAACTGCTTGTACATTTCCTATAAAAACGGGACAACGGGATGACTGGGTTGCTGCTGTAAAGAATAACTTTCGCATCGTTTTTTTAAACAGGTTGTTTGGAGTGCCATAACTTGTCATGGAAGGGAGTTTTAAATCATGCATAGCATCAGTGGGAATGTGTCCTGGCTTAGGTTACTGAAATGAATTTGTGCAACAGGCAAGGGATCAACCTGAACAATCAATTTACTTCATTAGAGATAACCATTAGAGTTATCAGATGATCAGAGTGTGGTGATAGGCTCAAATAAACATGCATTGCTATGTTTTTACAACCAGAGGATTGATCGGAAGACTAGAAACCGTTTTGTCAGAATAAAAAATTAAAAACTATGCCTCTGACTGGTTTTGAACATTAAACCCTTTGCTTACCAGCACAACATCTCAGCCAATTGAGCCATTCCCAGACATGGATTACACAAAACTGGATAATAAAAAAAGCTGCTTCTCCAATGGCGAGCATTGCCAGATTTGGTCGAAGTTCAAACAGCTGTAATTCAGTCATATTTCGACATATCAAGGTGAAACTTTGCATGGTACTTCAGGGGCATGTCACCTTAAAGCCTATTAAGTTTGAACCATCCTTCAAAAATACATTTGATTTAGTGACTCAAACATATTGAGGCAATGTGTACATTTACATAAATACACCCCTTTCAGCCAATTTGTATGTGATTCAATTTTCTTAAGTAACGTTTTTAAATACGTCAATGATACATATCTGTACAAAATCTCAAGTCAATCAGATTTTTGGTTCAAGAGAAGAGGATTTTTTAAGGTTTTCCAAAATTATCACTGTACAGGAAAATCCATCATGGCGGACCTTATGGGTCCTTGAGGCTTTTTTGTTCCTCAAGAAAAATGAGGCATGCACACCAAGTTTCAGAAGAATTGGAGCAATGGGGTGGAAATGCCATTACTTTGAAAATTGGACATTTGGGCGTGGCCTGTGGTGCCCCCTATGGTCCGATGTGGCCCATATTTGGTGTGGGGGTACCCACTTCGATGTAGTATCAATGTGTCAAATTAGAAAATTTATGACCAGGGACTTTTTGAGATATTGAGGCGCAAGGAGAAGAAAAATAATAATAATAAGAAGAAGAATACCAACAATAACAATAGGTTCCCTCCTACCGGAGGAACCCTAATAAGAATAATAAGAATACCAACAATAACAATAGGTTCCCTCCTACCGAAGGAACCCTAATAATAATAAATATAGCTGCAAGCAGCGATGCGGGTTCCTCCGCAAAATGGCAAAATATTATAAACATGTACACTGTCGAAGATCGAGAGTTGGACAACAAGAGAGCAAAGCTACTTCATGTTTGGGCAACAACAGGCTGAATGGGGATTTGAACTCATGAGAATAAGGTTACAAGTCAGTCTCTCTATCCTCTCTGCTACACACCAACTGTTGAGATTGTATGAATAGAAAGGGCAGAGTATTAGCTTTGGTCAGCTTTGGGACAAAGGTTAAGAAACGGTTGACATTTCAAGGTGAAATTTCATGAAATTGTGCATGGTATTTCAGAATGATGTCATCCTGTTTAACTGAACAGATAATCAAAATTATGACAGGCCAAAAGATAATGGCTGGATTCCAACCAACTACCTTATACTTTCCAGGTCACCATGCCAGCCCATTGAGCTATTCTCAGTGTTGAATATTGTCATGTTCAGTTACTGTATAAAAAAGTAAGCTGTTTCTCCTGTGGTAAGCGTTGTTAGATTCAGCCTAAGTTGAAACTGCTTGTACATTTCCTATAAAAACGGGACAACGGGATGACTGGGTTGCTGCTGTAAAGAATAACTTTCTCATCAGTTTTTTTAAACAGGTTGTTTGGAGTGCCATAACTTGTCATGGAAGGGAAGTTTTAAATCATGCATAGCATCAGTGGGAATGTGTCCTGGCTTAGGTTACTGAAATGAATTTGTGCAACAGGCAAGGGATCAACCTGAACAATCAATTTACTTCATTAGAGATAACCATTAGAGTTATCAGATGATCAGAGTGTGGTGATAGGCTCAAATAAACATGCATTGCTATGTTTTTACAACCGGAGGATTGATCGGAAGACTAGAAACCGTTTTGTCAGAATAAAAAATTAAAAACTATGCCTCTGACTGGTTTTGAACATTAAACCCTTTGCTTACCAGCACAACATCTCAGCCAATTGAGCCATTCCCAGACATGGATTACACAAAACTGGATAATAAAAAAAGCTGCTTCTCCAATGGCGAGCATTGCCAGATTTGGTCGAAGTTCAAACAGCTGTAATTCAGTCATATTTCGACATATCAAGGTGAAACTTTGCATGGTACTTCAGGGGCATGTCACCTTAAAGCCTATTAAGTTTGAACCATCCTTCAAAAATACATTTGATTTAGTGACTCAAACATATTGAGGCAATGTGTACATTTACATAAATACACCCCTTTCAGCCAATTTGTATGTGATTCAATTTTCTTAAGTAACGTTTTTAAATACGTCAATGATACATATCTGTACAAAATCTCAAGTCAATCAGATTTTTGGTTCAAGAGAAGAGGAATTTTTAAGGTTTTCCAAAATTATCACTGTACAGGAAAATCCATCATGGCGGACCTTATGGGTCCTTGAGGCTTTTTTGTTCCTCAATGAAAAATGAGGCATGCACACCAAGTTTCAGAAGAATTGGAGCAATGGGGTGGAAATGCCATTACTTTGAAAATTGGACATTTGGGCGTGGCCTGTGGTGCCCCCTATGGTCCGATGTGGCCCATATTTGGTGTGGGGGTACCCACTTCGATGTAGTATCAATGTGTCAAATTAGAAAATTTATGACCAGGGACTTTTTGAGATATTGAGGCGCAAGGAGAAGAAAAATAATAATAATAAGAAGAAGAATACCAACAATAACAATAGGTTCCCTCCTACCGGAGGAACCCTAATAAGAATAATAAGAATACCAACAATAACAATAGGTTCCCTCCTACCGAAGGAACCCTAATAATAATAAATATAGCTGCAAGCAGCGATGCGGGTTCCTCCGCAAAATGGCAAAATATTATAAACATGTACACTGTCGAAGATCGAGAGTTGGACAACAAGAGAGCAAAGCTACTTCATGTTTGGGCAACAACAGGCTGAATGGGGATTTGAACTCATGAGAATAAGGTTACAAGTCAGTCTCTCTATCCTCTCTGCTACACACCAACTGTTGAGATTGTATGAATAGAAAGGGCAGAGTATTAGCTTTGGTCAGCTTTGGGACAAAGGTTAAGAAACGGTTGACATTTCAAGGTGAAATTTCATGAAATTGTGCATGGTATTTCAGAATGATGTCATCCTGTTTAACTGAACAGATAATCAAAATTATGACAGGCCAAAAGATAATGGCTGGATTCCAACCAACTACCTTATACTTTCCAGGTCACCATGCCAGCCCATTGAGCTATTCTCAGTGTTGAATATTGTCATGTTCAGTTACTGAATAAAAAAGTAAGCTGTTTCTCCTGTGGTAAGCGTTGTTAGATTCAGCCTAAGTTGAAACTGCTTGTACATTTCCTATAAAAACGGGACAACGGGATGACTGGGTTGCTGCTGTAAAGAATAACTTTCTCATCGTTTTTTTAAACAGGTTGTTTGGAGTGCCATAACTTGTCATGGAAGGGAATTTTAAATCATGCCTAGCATCAGTGGGAATGTGTCCTGGCTTAGGTTACTGAAATGAATTTGTGCAACAGGCAAGGGATCAACCTGAACAA
This sequence comes from Thaleichthys pacificus, assembly GCA_023658055.1. NCBI lineage: Eukaryota > Metazoa > Chordata > Actinopteri > Osmeriformes > Osmeridae > Thaleichthys > Thaleichthys pacificus. The sequence goes on from CM042867.1 coordinate 7,118,259, forward strand.
TCAATTTACTTCATTAGAGATAACCATTAGAGTTATCAGATGATCAGAGTGTGGTGATAGGCTCAAATAAACATGCATTGCTATGTTTTTACAACCGGAGGATTGATCGGAAGACTAGAAACCGTTTTGTCAGAATAAAAAATTAAAAACTATGCCTCTGACTGGTTTTGAACATTAAACCCTTTGCTTACCAGCACAACATCTCAGCCAATTGAGCCATTCCCAGACATGGATTACACAAAACTGGATAATAAAAAAAGCTGCTTCTCCAATGGCGAGCATTGCCAGATTTGGTCGAAGTTCAAACAGCTGTAATTCAGTCATATTTCGACATATCAAGGTGAAACTTTGCATGGTACTTCAGGGGCATGTCACCTTAAAGCCTATTAAGTTTGAACCATCCTTCAAAAATACATTTGATTTAGTGACTCAAACATATTGAGGCAATGTGTACATTTACATAAATACACCCCTTTCAGCCAATTTGTATGTGATTCAATTTTCTTAAGTAACGTTTTTAAATACGTCAATGATACATATCTGTACAAAATCTCAAGTCAATCAGATTTTTGGTTCAAGAGAAGAGGATTTTTTAAGGTTTTCCAAAATTATCACTGTACAGGAAAATCCATCATGGCGGACCTTATGGGTCCTTGAGGCTTTTTTGTTCCTCAAGAAAAATGAGGCATGCACACCAAGTTTCAGAAGAATTGGAGCAATGGGGTGGAAATGCCATTACTTTGAAAATTGGACATTTGGGCGTGGCCTGTGGTGCCCCCTATGGTCCGATGTGGCCCATATTTGGTGTGGGGGTACCCACTTCGATGTAGTATCAATGTGTCAAATTAGAAAATTTATGACCAGGGACTTTTTGAGATATTGAGGCGCAAGGAGAAGAAAAATAATAATAATAAGAAGAAGAATACCAACAATAACAATAGGTTCCCTCCTACCGGAGGAACCCTAATAAGAATAATAAGAATACCAACAATAACAATAGGTTCCCTCCTACCGAAGGAACCCTAATAATAATAAATATAGCTGCAAGCAGCGATGCGGGTTCCTCCGCAAAATGGCAAAATATTATAAACATGTACACTGTCGAAGATCGAGAGTTGGACAACAAGAGAGCAAAGCTACTTCATGTTTGGGCAACAACAGGCTGAATGGGGATTTGAACTCATGAGAATAAGGTTACAAGTCAGTCTCTCTATCCTCTCTGCTACACACCAACTGTTGAGATTGTATGAATAGAAAGGGCAGAGTATTAGCTTTGGTCAGCTTTGGGACAAAGGTTAAGAAACGGTTGACATTTCAAGGTGAAATTTCATGAAATTGTGCATGGTATTTCAGAATGATGTCATCCTGTTTAACTGAACAGATAATCAAAATTATGACAGGCCAAAAGATAATGGCTGGATTCCAACCAACTACCTTATACTTTCCAGGTCACCATGCCAGCCCATTGAGCTATTCTCAGTGTTGAATATTGTCATGTTCAGTTACTGAATAAAAAAGTAAGCTGTTTCTCCTGTGGTAAGCGTTGTTAGATTCAGCCTAAGTTGAAACTGCTTGTACATTTCCTATAAAAACGGGACAACGGGATGACTGGGTTGCTGCTGTAAAGAATAACTTTCTCATCGTTTTTTTAAACAGGTTGTTTGGAGTGCCATAACTTGTCATGGAAGGGAATTTTAAATCATGCCTAGCATCAGTGGGAATGTGTCCTGGCTTAGGTTACTGAAATGAATTTGTGCAACAGGCAAGGGATCAACCTGAACAATCAATTTACTTCATTAGAGATAACCATTAGAGTTATCAGATGATCAGAGTGTGGTGATAGGCTCAAATAAACATGCATTGCTATGTTTTTACAACCGGAGGATTGATCGGAAGACTAGAAACCGTTTTGTCAGAATAAAAAATTAAAAACTATGCCTCTGACTGGTTTTGAACATTAAACCCTTTGCTTACCAGCACAACATCTCAGCCAATTGAGCCATTCCCAGACATGGATTACACAAAACTGGATAATAAAAAAAGCTGCTTCTCCAATGGCGAGCATTGCCAGATTTGGTCGAAGTTCAAACAGCTGTAATTCAGTCATATTTCGACATATCAAGGTGAAACTTTGCATGGTACTTCAGGGGCATGTCACCTTAAAGCCTATTAAGTTTGAACCATCCTTCAAAAATACATTTGATTTAGTGACTCAAACATATTGAGGCAATGTGTACATTTACATAAATACACCCCTTTCAGCCAATTTGTATGTGATTCAATTTTCTTAAGTAACGTTTTTAAATACGTCAATGATACATATCTGTACAAAATCTCAAGTCAATCAGATTTTTGGTTCAAGAGAAGAGGATTTTTTAAGGTTTTCCAAAATTATCACTGTACAGGAAAATCCATCATGGCGGACCTTATGGGTCCTTGAGGCTTTTTTGTTCCTCAAGAAAAATGAGGCATGCACACCAAGTTTCAGAAGAATTGGAGCAATGGGGTGGAAATGCCATTACTTTGAAAATTGGACATTTGGGCGTGGCCTGTGGTGCCCCCTATGGTCCGATGTGGCCCATATTTGGTGTGGGGGTACCCACTTCGATGTAGTATCAATGTGTCAAATTAGAAAATTTATGACCAGGGACTTTTTGAGATATTGAGGCGCAAGGAGAAGAAAAATAATAATAATAAGAAGAAGAATACCAACAATAACAATAGGTTCCCTCCTACCGGAGGAACCCTAATAAGAATAATAAGAATACCAACAATAACAATAGGTTCCCTCCTACCGAAGGAACCCTAATAATAATAAATATAGCTGCAAGCAGCGATGCGGGTTCCTCCGCAAAATGGCAAAATATTATAAACATGTACACTGTCGAAGATCGAGAGTTGGACAACAAGAGAGCAAAGCTACTTCATGTTTGGGCAACAACAGGCTGAATGGGGATTTGAACTCATGAGAATAAGGTTACAAGTCAGTCTCTCTATCCTCTCTGCTACACACCAACTGTTGAGATTGTATGAATAGAAAGGGCAGAGTATTAGCTTTGGTCAGCTTTGGGACAAAGGTTAAGAAACGGTTGACATTTCAAGGTGAAATTTCATGAAATTGTGCATGGTATTTCAGAATGATGTCATCCTGTTTAACTGAACAGATAATCAAAATTATGACAGGCCAAAAGATAATGGCTGGATTCCAACCAACTACCTTATACTTTCCAGGTCACCATGCCAGCCCATTGAGCTATTCTCAGTGTTGAATATTGTCATGTTCAGTTACTGAATAAAAAAGTAAGCTGTTTCTCCTGTGGTAAGCGTTGTTAGATTCAGCCTAAGTTGAAACTGCTTGTACATTTCCTATAAAAACGGGACAACGGGATGACTGGGTTGCTGCTGTAAAGAATAACTTTCTCATCGTTTTTTTAAACAGGTTGTTTGGAGTGCCATAACTTGTCATGGAAGGGAATTTTAAATCATGCCTAGCATCAGTGGGAATGTGTCCTGGCTTAGGTTACTGAAATGAATTTGTGCAACAGGCAAGGGATCAACCTGAACAATCAATTTACTTCATTAGAGATAACCATTAGAGTTATCAGATGATCAGAGTGTGGTGATAGGCTCAAATAAACATGCATTGCTATGTTTTTACAACCGGAGGATTGATCGGAAGACTAGAAACCGTTTTGTCAGAATAAAAAATTAAAAACTATGCCTCTGACTGGTTTTGAACATTAAACCCTTTGCTTACCAGCACAACATCTCAGCCAATTGAGCCATTCCCAGACATGGATTACACAAAACTGGATAATAAAAAAAGCTGCTTCTCCAATGGCGAGCATTGCCAGATTTGGTCGAAGTTCAAACAGCTGTAATTCAGTCATATTTCGACATATCAAGGTGAAACTTTGCATGGTACTTCAGGGGCATGTCACCTTAAAGCCTATTAAGTTTGAACCATCCTTCAAAAATACATTTGATTTAGTGACTCAAACATATTGAGGCAATGTGTACATTTACATAAATACACCCCTTTCAGCCAATTTGTATGTGATTCAATTTTCTTAAGTAACGTTTTTAAATACGTCAATGATACATATCTGTACAAAATCTCAAGTCAATCAGATTTTTGGTTCAAGAGAAGAGGATTTTTTAAGGTTTTCCAAAATTATCACTGTACAGGAAAATCCATCATGGCGGACCTTATGGGTCCTTGAGGCTTTTTTGTTCCTCAAGAAAAATGAGGCATGCACACCAAGTTTCAGAAGAATTGGAGCAATGGGGTGGAAATGCCATTACTTTGAAAATTGGACATTTGGGCGTGGCCTGTGGTGCCCCCTATGGTCCGATGTGGCCCATATTTGGTGTGGGGGTACCCACTTCGATGTAGTATCAATGTGTCAAATTAGAAAATTTATGACCAGGGACTTTTTGAGATATTGAGGCGCAAGGAGAAGAAAAATAATAATAATAAGAAGAAGAATACCAACAATAACAATAGGTTCCCTCCTACCGGAGGAACCCTAATAAGAATAATAAGAATACCAACAATAACAATAGGTTCCCTCCTACCGAAGGAACCCTAATAATAATAATAAGAATACCATCAATAACAATAGGTTCCCTCCTACCAGAGGAACCCTAATAAATATAGCTGCAAGCAGCGATGCGGGTTCCTCCGCAAAATGGCAAAATAATATAAACATGTACACTGTCGAAGATCGAGAGTTGGACAACAAGAGAGCAAAACTACTTGTTGTTTGGCCAACAACAGGCTGAATGGGGATTTGAACTCATGAGAATAAGGTTACAAGTCAGTCTCTCTATCCTCTCTGCTACACACCAACTGTTGAGATTGTATGAATAGAAAGGGCAGAGTATTAGCTTTGGTCAGCTTTGGGACAAAGGTTAAGAAACGGTTGACATTTCAAGGTGAAATTTCATGAAATTGTGCATGGTATTTCAGAATGATGTCATACTGTTTAACTAAACAGATAATCAAAATTATGACAGGCCAAAAGATAATGGCTGGATTCCAACCAACTACCTTATACTTTCCAGGTCACCATGCCAGCCCATTGAGCTATTCTCAGTGTTGAATATTGTCATGTTCAGTTACTGTATAAAAAAGTAAGGCTGTTTCTCCTGTGGCTAAGCGTTGTTAGATTCAGCCAACGTTGAAACAGCTTTAATTCAATCATATTTTGACATACCAAGGTGAAATTGTTTGTGGTACTTCAGAAAGATGTCATCCTGTTGAACTAAACAGATAATCAAAATTATGACAGGCCAAAAGACTATGGCAGGATTCCAACCTACGACCTTATACTTTACAGGTCACCATCCCAGCCCATTGAGCTATTCTCAGTGTTGAATATTGTCATGTTCAGTTACTGTATAAAAAAGTAAGCTGTTTCTCCTGTGGTAAGCGTTGTTAGATTCAGCCTAAGTTGAAACTGCTTGTACATTTCCTATAAAAACGGGACAACGGGATGACTGGGTTGCTGCTGTAAAGAATAACTTTCTCATCGTTTTTTTAAACAGGTTGTTTGGAGTGCCATAACTTGTCATGGAAGGGAATTTTAAATCATGCCTAGCATCAGTGGGAATGTGTCCTGGCTTAGGTTACTGAAATGAATTTGTGCAACAGGCAAGGGATCCACCTGAACAATCAATTTACTTCATTAGAGATAACCATTAGAGTTTTCTCTACTATGCGTAGACTACAAGTAGTTGGCTACTGTGGTGAACCTGGCTTGTTTTGCAGTGGTTTACACAGTCTCGCTAGTCTGGCCTGTGGCGCCCCCTATGGTCTGATGTGGCCCATATTTGGTGTGGGGGTACCCACTTGGATGTAGTATCAATGTGGCAAATTAGAAAATTTATGACAAGGGACTTTTTGAGATATTGAGGCGCAAGGAGAAGAAAAAAAAGAAAAAATTATAATAAGAATACCATCAATAACAATAGGTTCCCTCCTACCGGAGGAACCCTAATAATAAGAAGAATACCAACAATAACAATAGGTTCCCTCCTACCGGAGGAACCCTAATAATAATAAGAAGAATACCAACAATAACAATAGGTTCCCTCCTACCGGAGGAACCCTAATAAGAAGAAGAAGAATACCAACAATAACAATAGGTTCCCTCCTACCGGAGGAACCCTAATAAGAATACCAACAATAACAATAGGTTCCCTCCTACCGGAGGAACCCTAATAATAAGAATACCAACAATAACAATAGGTTCCCTCCTACCGGAGGAACCCTAAATATAGCTGCAAGCAGCGATGCGGGTTCCTCCGTAAAATGGCAAAATATAAAAAACATGTACATTGTAGAAGATCGAGAGTTGGACAACGAGAGGGGAACTCGTTATTCTCCTTTTGGAAGAGGAGGGTGAGGAGGATGTTCAGGAGGAAGATGTAACACCAGGCCCCTGTGAAAAGAGGATTTAGTGACTCCTATCTGGCCAAATGGAAGTGCATCCACAGACCCAAAGCTCATGAATCCCATGGAAACATTGTGTGATATGTACTGATGTGGAGCACAAATCATCCAAGAAGCAGTACTTCTCTTGAGTGGTTTTTATTCAGATAAATAATCATTGGATTCAGGTCAAATGTTTTTCACTTTAACTGGTTTTATCCCTTTGACACTAAAAGTCAGCAGCTTGGCATGCTGACATGGTTAGTATTAAACATTTAGACTTTCATCAACGTGAAACATTTTGGTTTGCCCTTTTTCATCAATGTCCTCAAAAAAGCAGTCTGCAGAGCTACTGTGTCTGTTGGGGTGACTGTCTCTGGAGGGCTGGCAGGCAGGTGCAGGCCAGGCCAGCTGGATGAAGCTGTCATGGGGTCAGGGCTGAAGAGAAGCTGTCCAGCTAGAGAGGGGTAGTCCAGCAAGGGGTCTGTGTTGCTCTCAGCATCCTCTGTTTCATCCTCTGTTACACTCAGCATCCTCTGTTGTTGCTCTCAGCATGCTCTGTTGCACTCTGTTGAGCAGGGCTCTGCATGACCTGTAAAAGTGAGTGAAAGTAGTGAAAGATTAAGCTTTTTCCATCTACACTTCATATAAACTACGGTTTTGATTGTGAAATGCAGTGGCATTACTTGAACTTGAATCCAAATGTGTTGACCTGATGGAGACCCATGCAAAGTCACTCAAAACACGGGTTCGATTCCAGGCTCTGGCAAGAGTATTTAGCTCCAAACTGGTCAATATATACACATCTGACCAAAGACCAGCTCGACCTTTGCCTGTAAACAATGATTCTGACTGTCAGAGACCTTTAAATAGGCTGACTTACTGAAATTGGCAAAACTAGCCTGGCTAACGTAGGTCCCTTTCTCAGGCAAATGACGAATGAAACAGGCTTGCTTTGAAAAATCGGAGTAGAAATTGGGGTAGAATTTAGTGAAATACAGTCACGGCCAGTGAGCGAACCAAGTTTGACTCTGAGGCTAAGGTCAAAACAATGCACTTTCACTCAAATTGCAAGTTTTCACCAATCACAAAAATAATATGACCATCTGGCTAAAAGCACAATTCCCACATATCTTGAGACTTTTGGGGGGTAGAATTGACCAAACTGTAAATAAAAGGCTTTTAAACTAATCTTTCAGACATTTTGGACTTTCACAGTAGAAATACCATTGCTACAGTTATTTTTCACAATATCAAAAGTTTTCATTGATCCATGCTGCAACAGTTATGAGTTTGGAGGAGCCCATGTAATCAGAAGCACTGTTATCAAGTAATTAGAAGCAGCACCTGGTAGAGACTGGTCAGGGCTGTTGGCACTCGAAAATATTCTTGGACTTTGCTAACGTTAATACTGTGTAACGGAGTGGACGCTAGCAATCAAAATACAACTTTAACACACATAGTGTAAAAAGTCAGACTTTAGCTAAATGCAGCACAGTCATACCCATAGATATATGGTCATACCCATAAACCACTATACCCCACAACCTTTTTGGTGTAGTATTTAGTTAAATATAACTGTAACCCTCCCACTATAGGCTCGTAATATGCATTACGCTCTGTCTAATACAATATTTAAATAAATCAAATTTGGGACAATAGTGGGAAACATTCCAATACAATAACGGTCTAGGGTGGCCTGTGATTCTCTTTGCTTAGTGACGAGTGACACAAATGACACAAACTAGTGAAGAAATAAACACGGCTTAGCTAAATCAGGACAAACACAGAATCTATGTTCAAACATATATTGATCAACATTATCTTGGCATAGGTTGTAACAAAGAAAACAACAATATGAAAACAATAAACCACCCAGGGTTTTTTTTTTGTCTTATGTTAGAGTTCGGTTTTAGCAAGCTTGTTTTGGTGGCGCGCTTAACGTTGGCGCTCGTAACAGACGCATGAACTGTACATCCCCGACTGTGCAAAGTAGTCAATCCACGTCTCGACAGAAAGGTAAACACAAACCTGCTCCTTTTGCCGTCGACAGTCCGGTCTCGCCAACTCCCGTCCACCGAAAAGATGCCACCGATGCTCCAACACTGTGTTGGAGCCTTACGGGGCATTCACACTGCAGCGACGCGATGCGAGCGACGCGATGTTTTCCATTCATTTTCTATGGAGCCAGGCGAATCGCTTGCGTGGTGCATTGTGGGTAGCGACGCGACGCGACAGAGTTGAGATTTTCTCAACTTTATGCAAATGAGGAGCGATTTTCGCTAGCGATGGCCAATCGGAGTGTTTTCTTGTTTCTCGTAACGCAGCAACCATGGTAAACATTTCTAGCTTTCTAGGTTTCAAGGTGGAGCCTGGAGGAGAAACTAATCGTTTGTGTGGCTGCTTACCCAGTCCTGTACGATACATAGCTGTATTCGTACAGAGATGTTAATTTTTTTTTAAACGATGCAAGGCGCAAGGTTGCCGAACTTGTTGGTGCTTGTACTTTCAAATTCAGTCTAGTCACATTACGTAACTTCGTTCTGTGGTAACTAGCTAGCTAGCTAGCCCGGCTGGAACTCCCTATCGTATCGACAGATTAGCGGAGACTTTGAGTAATATAATAAAATGTTTTTACACATGTCAACGTGTATGTCTATTAAACAGTTTTGTATTTTGTATATAAATTGTATTTTGATCGATGTTGCAAGTACGTAAACCCAAGTCTGCACACTTGGCCATTACAACCATAGATATATATATATCTATGATTACAACTACAACAGTGACTTTTTCTATGGCTCTGAGTCAACCTAGCCAACCTATGTGTCTGTGTCTCCTTGACAACCAAACAAAAGTCCTTCACTCGCCCTTCTCTTCCGGGTCATTCTCTGAACTGAACAATATATATAACTGTAAATCTTAAACATCAAGTTACATTTCCCCCCCCCAAAAAAACATATTTCAAATTTAAGAAAAATACAAACAAGTGATGAAAACCAAAATAACTGATGAAGATCAGGGGGGTGTTCCATCAACGTTGCTAACGCAAGTCGCGCTAACACGAATAAGTCTCACTTGGGTAAACGTCAACTTAGACTTAAGCCTCAAGCCGTTCCACTAACATTCCGTTCCACTAACAGGCAACGCTAATTCAAGCTAGACCTCAATAAGCTTATAAGACTGTGCAGCCCAGATCAGGCGATCGTCGAAAAGAGGAGTTATGTCGCAAAAAGTATAGCGTAAAGCAGCAGAGGGGTGTTTTTTCAGCAGCGTAAATTGATTTTTTGAGTTTTTTGGGAGTTGTCCCCAAAAAGGGCAATGTTGCCGCAATTAACATGCCAAGGGAGACAACTTGTCAAAACATTACGACCGTTAAAATGCGTAAATTGTAGACCTACCAAATCTACTTAACATATATATATATGCATTTAGGCCTACTGATAATTAGCGTAATTTGATGAGCTGTCTGAAACCGTTCTGACAGTAGGCTAGCCTATGGCCGATATTCTCAACAGGAGATTGAGAATAATAGCCCAAAAAAGAACGTGGCAGCAATTGAAAATTGTAGGATAAAATTCAAAACACTGAAGAAGGCCATGGTTAATTGCACTTGATGTGGGCTAATAATGTTTTTGTCTTCACATCTTGAACAAAATCAAAAATTACTTCAAAATAACTTTGCCACACACATTTATTAACTGATAGGCTAAATGCTGAGCTTTAAGATAAAAGGGAAAGATAACCATGACTTAAATGGGGATTCACTAAAATGACTAGTATTGCATAGATCCAGCACTGACTTTTTAGATCAGAAGGTGACCCAAACTGCACACTTTGTTTGGCAGAACAGTCATTTAAAATTGCTCAGCATGACTATCATTATTATATTACGAGTATTTCCAATCAACATAGTCTGCCTCCACAGATCCAAAGGGGGCTTGGGCAGTGACAGACTGTGGCTGTGCCAAGTGTTGTCACAGCCTCACTTTGGGAAAGCATGCCCTACTGGGAACATTAGGGGAGACTGTTGGGCACAGAATCTAATTGATTGGAAAGGGCAACATTTGGGACACTGTCATGTAGGGGCAGCATAAAGGGCACTTCATAACAGCACATTTTTCCATTGGAAGTAAGGGCATGGGAACAGTCCAATTTAGGCCATTGTAAGGGCAACTTATAGGGTACTGCATCACATTTTCTATACTATAAAGGAACTCATAAAGACATGTTTTTACATTTATAGAGGGCACACTGTCATTTATTGCATGGGGCATCCTGTGCACTCAAGCATATTTCACAATGTGAATGGCAGACAGTAGGGCACTTGGTCTAATTTTTGCCACTCTAGAGGGCATTTTAGAAACACTTTCAACCATGGGGGCACCAGGCAGTCACCCCCTGAGTCTTCCAATGGGCCTGGATACATCCATGGGGACAGTATATTGCAACTATAATATTGGGGAAGCCAGAGGAGAGGTAATATAGAGGCTTGTCAACATATAGGCTACTTTAAACAATGGCCTACCTACATAGACTGCAGTCTACTACCCTCCTTTCTACTATTATAGTCTACTCTTTATATACTTTATATTACTTTCTACAAAGGATGGTAGGCTGCTCTTATGTGTTCATTGCCATCCTCAAGAGTTGCTAAAGTGTTTTTTTTTTTAAAGAATGACAATTACATTTATCTAGATAAACTATGCTGGGCCTGCTGAACCTATACTTCTTCCACAGATACTGGTCAGGGAAGCATACTTCTGTGTCTGAAGACCCTTAGGGCTGGTGGGATAAACACTCTTTGTATAATCTGAGCACCTTCATCCACCACAGGGTTGTCAAAGAACGGATACGCCATAATTGATTGTAACTTGTCTAGACGCTCTGCTTAGTTTCTAAGTCCTTATTTTATGTCAATTAACCAATGGCTTTTGAAAACAGTTAAAGTGACATTATTTCTTAAATTGTTTATTTAAATTAATATATTTTTTGGAGATGAAGTAAACATGTAGCTAAATCATTAATGTCTGCACGGACTGAAGTGGTTTGCGCGCAGGAATTTACTCGACGGAACTGTCTTTTGAGATTCTGTTTCCGCCTGTTTGAAATTATTTGCAACACATTTTAGTTTAGCTTGACTTTTAGCCTGACACGGATCAGTCTAGTTCCGAAGTATAAGTTACCTTGGTTACGTAGCTCGAACTAAAATAAGCCACCTTAATGGAACGGAACTCTCGCTAAAGTAAGTGAGACTTGGCGAAATAAGTCTCGCTTTTCCTTAATCGACATATATATATATCTATGGATGGAACACCCCCCAGGTTACAGTATTACATAACATTCTACAGAGACTGATCACCTTATTCCGGAAGTCACGATGGGCGCGGCCAGAGCCTATTCATTGGTTTCATGTGACGTCACACAGTGGTCGCAGCGCCATCTTGGGGACCGAATTGCAAGATGCCGTCTATCTGCTGTGCTGTGGGCTGTGATAACAGCAAATCTCAAATACATAAATTACCTTTTACAATGTCCCAAAAAACCCTGAGCGTCATGATAAATGGATTGCTGCTATCAAGAGGGATCATTGGACTCCTACAGAACATAATTTTAAATGTGAGCATGTATAACGTTATTCTGGACAGCTAGCACAAGATGCTAGCATTAGCTATATCCAATGCTAGCTGTCCAGAACAACGTTGATATAAATGTACATTAGTAACATTAGTTATGTAAGGTATTTTATTATGAGCTTTCATTGTGACAAGGGGAGTCATTGTTCTGACGGTCTGGCAGAGTGAGTTAAATAAAGTGAGACGTGCAGTGCCGTCTTGGAAGCCCGTGTCCTTTTAAAGCCCAAACCTACATTTAGCATAGCATATAAAACCCTCGGCTACAGTATGGTTGATATGTTATGTTGCTACTTGTTGGAGTGGCGTTAGTATGCTAAACTACTTTTCATTTGATGTCCTGATGTGAGTGATATTACAACAGAATCTGATGGCAATTCAGTTCAGTGATATAAAAGCTATTGGTGTAATGTTAATATCGCTTGATTAACAGACTGCCACTGACCCTTCCTATGATTTAGAAAATTTTCTTCATCTCCAGAATGATACATTTTGTGATCATTAACCCATCCTGAGAAGTAGCGGTAGGCTTCGGTGCTTTTAAATGCCTTAAGGGCTTTCCCGGTGAATGGAGAGGGATTGTGGACGAGGTAAATATAGATGTCAGAAAACGTCAAATTTGGCTGGTTTTAAATATACTTTAGTGGAGTAAGCAGTTCACTTGTCAGTAAATAAGGATCAAAACCTTAAGTATCTATCTTATACAAATATTGTTGCTTTTCGTCGGTGTTAAGGTACCTTAACACCGACAATATTTGTATTATGTCGCACACGAAAATAGCACACGTGTGCTATTTTCGTGTGCGACATAATTCATTCTCACTGAGGAGACCCGAGGAGAGGCTTCGAATTGGTCCCCAAGATGGCGGCCGCAACAAAGAAAGTCACGTGACTGAACACCATGAACTATATTAGACATTCTCTGGCGCGGCCGTCCGCGTATTCTCATTTCCGGTTTAGATACTTTCCGCTTTATAACGGTGCTAAAAGAGAATGTCTTAAACAGGCTCTGGTACTAATTTAAGGCAAATAGAGATGCCCAGCGTCAACTGCAGTTCGTGGCTGGCATAACAGCTGGAGAAAACGGAATCAGACCCTGTATTATCATTGTTTTGACCGTGGAAAGAAGAGGTCCGAGTGTTGTGGGCCGACATACTTTGCGTCGACCTCCAACCAAAGTTGAGGATCTGCGTCCCTGGCTGAAGGCGCTGAATTTAAAAGACACACCGAAGTTTCCTTTTGTCTGCTCGTATCACTTGCAACATCAAGTGTGTAATAAGAGTTAAACTAGCTAGGTTATATATTATATTTTAGTATTCTCGATGTATGATATTAGTAGCTACAATATTATAACCAAATGTATGGGCCTGGCTGTGAGCAAAACAACTGCTGCAGTGCATCTAAATGTAATGTAAAACTTTTGAAACAACGCAGCATTAAAATGATTTAATAGTCTTTCTAATTGCCATTAGATAGGAGGGAAGATTACTGCACACCCTATATCATGTAAATTTTAACACGTTGCATAAAGTTTGTACCATAAAGACCCTCGATGAAAAAGTTGTTACTATTTATTATTACAGCATAATTTGTGTAATTTGTCACTCATACATTTGCAGTTTATGGCTAATAGCAGAAACCTGATGTAAAAACTAGAGCCTCAGTAGATAAACAAGAAGCTAACGTTCTACTGCTAACAATGTTAGCTGGTCGGTTTTGCGGGGGAATCTCAAATACATGTACTGACTGTAAAATTAATCAAACGACTGAATTCTAGAGGACCTAAGCTTTCAAACAAAGTATAGCAAATGCATATGCCCTGCAGTGAAATCGTTAGAACATCTTATGTTTGTGGCTAATGTAACTTATCGCAGCACAGCAGAGCGCAGGGCAGCGATCTGACCGGCAGACGAATTATATAAACACTTAAAAGTCGTTTTCAAGCCATCCAGTGAAAGGGTGTATTGCTGACTTGTAGCACACGAACATAGCACATCTGGCACAAATCAACCTAATTATTTAATATTTTAGCAGCGGGACTTCTCGGCAGTTCTCCATTGAATTGAATGATATCCCCGGTAAACAGGAAGTGCCAATACGAAGTGCAAAAATATGAAAAAGGTGGGCGGGGCGGAATAAGGTCACAATAAGGTATAACGCGACTGGGGCACTGTCAGAGCCTGTTTAAGGATTATATTATTATAATATATTATGTCTATATTAGACATTCTCTGGCACTGTGTTCAACTGATATCAACTGTGTTGATATTTGCAGCAGCCATACAGTACTTTGGCTGCTGCTAATATCAACACAGTCCAACGTAGCTTACACTATCAAGCTAAATATAACTTTGACACAACTGACATAAAAAATCAGCAAATGTAGTGTAAGGGGCCCCATTATCGTCCACTCTAAATCCCCAACGTTCGGGGCCCCATTATCGTCCACAACCGTTTCTTCCGTTAATTTCTTAAAGAAGATATGCAGCAGCAACGAAAGAAAGTAACTTATCGATATGTACACATCTTATATTGCTGCACACCAAATTACAGCTTCTTACTTTGAGATTTGAGTATCTAAATACGCTCTCAAACCGTATGTGTAGCATCTGCCTTCCGCAGCGTCAAACTGACATTTCTCCATTGAAAGTGGTTGGGTGGACGATAATGGGACCCCCCGGCTATCTGCTAAAATCAGGAAAGTAACATTTCTAGGCATATCCTGATTGGATTTCAAAACCGGAATGTTATAATATAGGTGTGTATCTATATATTAAAGTACAATGCTGTGACATAACATTTTGAATTTGTATTATAACGACATTTTGGTAAAATTTCTAACGAGCGTCGAGAGCTAGTGCTAGGTGGACGATAATGGGACCCCTTACGCTAACCCTAACAAATAGATGACCCATGCCGTATTAATTCCAATGGATGTTATTTTAAAGTATTACATACAGGTCGAGCCAGCTACTAGCTACCTTAGCTAGCCTACATAGAGCTAGCTAGATTAGCTGCTATAGCTATATATTTGGTAACGGCGTCCTGTGAGATACGAGGCAGACTTCATTGACCAATTGCTCTAGCATTTATTGAAATATTCAAAAAATCTATATATTTATCTTACATTGACCCTTTTTGTTGTTGGTATTAAACTGTTATAATGTATAATTAATCTATGGCATTGCATACCATATCATTGTTGAAACGTTTGCCATATGCATATATAATTATAATATTTTGAATATTGATCAAATTATTTCAAAGATTATAAATGTGACCATTCATTAAATCAAAGGTGGAATGAAAATGTCCACTATGCAATCACCACAGAAAGTAACTTAATCAGGAAACGTTTTATTTAACAATGGCTGTCATTGGTGCAATTTTACAGCAATAACGTTTCTACAATGTTTTAATGTAAAAAATATACATAAAAAGTTGCTGAGTATACAGCAAGATTGTAGTGCAAAACATTGTCACTCAAGTGACTCAGTAAACTTATCAAAAGTTACAAAATGAGGCTTTAGCCAATATGTTAACAAAATAACCTTCAATATATAAAAATATAAATAATATTGGCATTGAACAATAACAATGATTACAAAATATTTATCCTGAGTTTCAGTTAAAGACCTTGGGTCATTTCTTATGTGCGAGTTTGGTCTTCAACAAAAAGGTAACAGTGATCAAGTAAAGGATATGAAAAAAAAGACGAGGTTCTAGACAAAATGTAACCAAAACCTGAACATATAGGTTAAAATGGCATTGAACAACAAAGTGTAGTGTAAGCTATACATTGAAAGTTTAATACCGTTAGTGGTATTACTTTTTACGTGAAAGTTTGTTCTTTGAGGTGCGAGACAGTTTCTCATCTGTTGTTGTAGTCAGGCTTTCACAGGAGTCGACCATCATTTCCAGAGATGAGGAGGCAAAAGGAGAACTTCTGGCATCATCATCTTCAACGAGTGCCAGAAGGTCTGCTGGGTCGTCTTCACAGCTGGGTGGCATTTGTTGTTCTGGGTGAACATTGGGACCTTTCTCCTCACGGAAAGTAATGGCCATTGCTCGTCTCCCTTGAGCTCTAATTTCAGCGATGTCGTGTTGCATGATTTCGTTGATAATGTATTCTTGTTTTTGGATTACACTGGTGGTGATGGTGACCAGATCAGGGAATCATCCATTGTGAATTCAATAGGGTTTTGGTCTTCACTTTCAACAACTATTTTCCCCATCATTACATTTGGTAGCCTTGCGTTCTTGCAGTAGGCATTGCACTCATCACACTTTGTCATCAAAGTGGCCATGTTTACATTAGCAAGTGGATGGCGCTTGGGACACAAGTGGCTGATTGTCACAGCCACTTGCACAATGTTGCCTATGACTGTAGTAGCATCATCATCTATGGCGGGTAAGGCTGGTCTTGCATCCTCAGCAAGGGTGAACACTGTGTCAGTGGTGGTGGTAAGCACTAATTTGGTGTCAACAAAACACACCGTCACATTGGTGAACTGATACCACTTGAACATATTTGGTGTGTCATTGCCCCACACTGTTAGCAAAATTAAGCCAGTTTTATCAGAGACGGCATATGTCGTTCTCTTCAGTGCCTTGTGCGTCTTTGTTGCATTGCTGCCCTTCCCTCTCTTGTCCATGATCCTCACTACGATATTCACCTTTAGATAAAGCAGTGAAATAGGATAGTTAAATCATCACAAGTCATTGACTGTACCTAGGGTTGCAAAATTCCGGGAATATTCAAAGTTGGAAACTTTCCACGGGAATATACGGGAATTAACTGGAAATTTTGGGGTAATTTAACTGTATTTACCTTGTCATAAGCAGACATGCATGCAAACATTTATAATACAACTTTTGTGTGGACATACATACATCCTACTCTCACTGCTGTAAAAAGTTAGTCTACTGTATACAAATAAACTTGGTATTAAAATGAACATGGCTTCAGTTTACCAAGTAATCAATATGCTAGGGAATGACAAACAGTGTTGGGAAAGTTCACTTTCTACATGAACTAGTTCAGTTCATAGTTCACAATTTTTTTTATGAACTAGTTCAGTTCATAGTTCAATTTTTTTTACTAAGTTCACAGCTCCAAAAATGTCAATATGTTGCAAGCTATAATTGAAATCTCTATCTGTCTGCAATACCGCTCTTGGCCTCTACGCAATTCGGCGCTCTCACACGACAGGCATAGGGCTGAAACGTTCAGACGCAACACTGATGACAAAGACGTTCAAAAACAACATAACGTTTTACGTTTAGGTACCAATATCTTCCTAAGTTATTTCTTAAATTTGTTCTTAAGAAAGTTCCTAAGAGAAATCTACGTGTGATTCATGACGTGTTCTTAAACAGCAGAATTGTTCGCAGGTGTGTTCTTAGAATGATGAATCCCAATATTTCGTAAATTGAAAGCTCGTGCCCCGTTGCTCCTATTTAGCATAGGTAAACGCCCCGTTAATTCCCATAAAAGGGCATGCGATGGCAGGGCCGTGTGAACACTCAGAGAAATGTCAAAAAGACGTGGTAAAGACGGTGGAGGCCTCGACAAAAGACAGAAAAACTTAGTAATTCTGAAGTGGAGGTACAGCTGCAAGAATTTAGCGACAAACGACACATCATATTTAGTAGCGTCAGCGGTGGATACAAAGCGGAACTAGAGTTTTATACATGGGGTGGCCAAGGGGTGGCCAAGGCTACTTCAGGGGGTCCAGAGTCTTGGCTCACTGTTTTCATTAATATATACAGTATAATCTGGGTCTATAAGTGCTGGAACATCCTAAATATTTTTAGGAAAAAAAGATC
The DNA here is from genome assembly GCA_023658055.1 of Thaleichthys pacificus. Classification (NCBI taxonomy): domain Eukaryota; kingdom Metazoa; phylum Chordata; class Actinopteri; order Osmeriformes; family Osmeridae; genus Thaleichthys; species Thaleichthys pacificus. The sequence continues at coordinate 7,136,157 of CM042867.1, forward strand.
AAGCACCAGGGACTTATAATAGCATTTCTGTGTTACAGAAATAACACAGTGCATAGTTTATTTACAAAACAAAGTGAATTTACACACCCAAAAAAACACTGCAATTTGACTTGACAGGTAGCAGAAATCAAGCAGAAATGGACTTCAAAAATATAAATAACTTGGTGCCCAACCAAGCCAATAAAGCCAAGTCACTCATTTAGTGGCAGAATCCATTGTTATGTCTACAACATTATTTTAGATATACTATCAGTTTAGCTAACTTGCAAATCCTGAGGATAGCCTACTGTAGCAGACCTTTCTATGTGACAAAGGACAAGGGTGTTTTGTAGTGATGGGCAAATCGAGGCTTTTCGAAACACCGATACAATTGAAACATTGGAGTCGGGCCTTTGAAACGCTCGAAACCTTTACTCAACAGCGACATCTGCTGACAGCTACGAGTATACCATAACTAACAGTCTTATAGCTAATTCCACATCGTAATCTTAAGGATCCTTGTGGTTGAACGGAATTATTGCCGCCCTGCAATGCAGATGGCATGGTATCGAACACGGCAGCGATGGCTTTCATCTAACAATACATTTAAGCCCAAATATGATTTTCGAACTGTATGAGACAATAAACACAGTATAAGTTGTTTCATATTCATATAGGGTGAATACTGGTAAAGTGGGACAGTTAAGCTTTATTATTGTTATATTTACATGTATATGTTTCCATTCATAAAAATCAACACTGAGCTCATCATAAGCAAGTATGCGATAAAAAAATATAGGTTATGTGGCTATGACATCACTTCCGGGGGGTGTGGCTTACCATATTCAACAACCTTAGAGTGAATCGTGATGGTAAGTAAAAAGACATAGCATTCCGAGGTAAATAATGTTAAGGTTATAAAAAAATAAAAAATTATGGATTGTTTGTAATTGTTACATATTTTGTTATGGGATGTAATGGTGAATACGTACAAAAAAGAAAATCATAATATTAATCATCGACTTTCTATAAAAATGCGATTTTGACACTGTCCCAGTCAACCAATAGTGTATTGTTAAACTGGGACATGGTATTACTGGCAAACTGGGACAGCCATTAAAATAATTCTAATGGGGGAAATTTAGTTCCCTTTTTATATACCCCTCATACATTTAGTTAGTTAGCTAGATGCTAAATGATTAAATGTTAAATAGATATTTCAACCAAGACTGATTCAACTGATTATATTGAGCAAGGTTAATGCTAATCGCGATGGTAATTGTTAACTAATTAGCATAAGGAATGCTAGTTAGCATAATTAATTAGCCAACTTCAGATTGACTGAATAATAGTAATGATGATAATAATCATGTATTTCAGAATCCAATGACAGAAAAGAGGTCAGGGAGGAAGGGGAGGAAAGCAAAGAAGAATAGGCCAGGCCAGAAGCCAGGGCAAAAGTTGAATCAATGGAGTGAGGATAGCATGAAGGGTGCGATAATGGAGTATAGGGAGCAGGTGGAGGCAGGGCAGGCTCCACAACTTCGCATGATTGCACGTGCATGGAACGTGCCAAAAAGCACCCTACAGCGGAGGGTCAAGAATAATGTACAAGGCTACAAACATGCTTCGGGTCACAAACCAATCTTGCCTAATGAGAGTGAGGCAGAGTTAGTTAGGCTGATCAAGACCCTTTCCAAGAGAGGTTTCCCACTTAGGAGAAAGGAGATCCAGTCGCTTGCCTACCAGTACGCAGAGGCAAACAACTTGCCTGGATTTTCCCCCAAAAAAGAAGAGGGCTGGGCAGTACTGGTTTGAAAATTTCATGCGCCGAAATCCTGACCTCAGCCAAAGGAAACCTGAGGCCCTCTCTGCTGCAAGAGCAGCAGGGATTAACCCAACAATAATTGATAAATGGTTCCATCAATATCAAGATCTCCTTACTGAGTTGGGAATCAAGGATGTGCCTTCCCACATTTGGAATTGTGACGAGACAGGAGTGCAGGACCATTTCCTATCAGCCACTGATTTCAGAGGTGGGGAGTGCCTGCTACGAGGTCACGTCAGGCGAAAAGGGGGAGACGACAACAGCTTTGGCCAGCTTTAATGCTGCAGGGGACTACGGGCCTCTTTTGATCATCTTCAAAGCCAAGAGGCTAAAAGCAGAGTGGCTTTATAATGTTACCCCCAACACAGTGGTGAAGGTGTCCGATAACGGCTGGATAACAACAGACCTGTTTTTGGATTGGGGAAAGCAGTTTGTGGACATGCTCCCTAAGGATGACCTCAGACCACATGTGTTGCTGCTGGACGGCCACACCAGCCATGTACACAACATAGAATTCCTGAGGCTCATGCAGTCACATAGGGTACATGTGGTGTGCTATCCTTCCCACACCACCCACTGTCTGCAACCAGCGGACAAGTCCCTCTTCAAGTCCCTTAAACACCATTGGAATGAGGAGGGACGGAGATTCATGCGGCTAACAGGAGGGAGAAAGCTCCTTAAGGCAGAGTTTTTTTCCATGTTTGGGAGGGCATGGAGAGAGGCAGCCACAGTCCAGACTGCCCAAGCTGGCTTCAGGGGGACTGGAATGTTCCCAGTAAATCCCATGGCCATACACCCCAATGTGTATGAGCCAAGTTTGACCACCGAAAGGGCACTGGAGCCTGAAGGAAGAGCACAGGAGGATGAACAGCTGGAGTTGCCAGAGATGCCTGATAGGATTGGGGCAGAAGTGTCTGTAGATACCACTAACATAGGCCAAGGAGAGGTGTCTTTCGCCACACTAATTCCCATTCCGAAGAGAGAGAGAGGCCAGACGAGAAAGAGGTCCAAACCACCCTCTTACCACCTAACCAGTGAACACTTCTCATACATTGCCTCAAAAAAACAAACAAACAAACAAACAAAAAAGAAAGATGGAGGGTACAAGCTCAGATGACCTGGGGGGTATTCGTCGTAGCTCGCTAAGCGGTTTAGCGAGCTAATTTTCAGGCTAAGATAAAAAACGCCCCTCTTTTTGGTTTGTGGAAGCAACTTTCGATAAATCACCATAGTAACATATCAATTAGCACTAACCTGCTCCAGAGCAGGCTAACGTAAGTGTAGCTGGATAAGCTTGCCACACCCCCGGAAAATAACATGGCAGCTCCCTTTTTGAGAGACCCAGTTGACCAAGGAGCTATACCTTTCCATACCAATAGAGTTCTTCGCGATTGCCAAGATCCTTTATTTCACACGGATGAGTTCTTGTTTGAGCGATATCGATTCAGCCGACAAGTACTCATTTATTTGCAAGACCTTCTCGGGCCGTACATTGCAAATATCACACGCCGCAGCAAGCTTTATGCTTTATTATGATAAGCTTATGCTGCTGTATGTGAATATGTAACGCTATGTTTTAGGAAATGTCTTGTCTTATCTGTTGTGCCTGTGCTTTTTATATGTTTCACTGTGGGAGAGTGGGAAACGTCATATCGATTCCTTTTTATGTCTTGACATGTGAAGAAATTGACAATAAAGCTACTTGAAACTTTAACTGTGCTTCAGACTCTGCATATAGTCCAGGCAAAGTAACGTTTTACGACAGACTAATTGTTAAAACATTTTTTTTGCATAGATCATTTCTATGAGGTGTCCAGAACAACATATTAAAAGTCCTAAGAAATCCTAGTTGTGGAAATATGTTTAATTCTCATCAATCCGAGATATGTGCCAATAAGGCCAGGCAACATTGACACCCCAATGGGGCAATTTGTTTCCTTTACTCCTATCAAAATGAAACTTAACACAATGAAACTACCCATGAAAAGTAAAATTTTTTGTATTACAAGTTTCTTTTGAAATGTATTTGAATATGCACACGAGCTTATTGAATATGTCCTAATTTGTATAGGCAGAAACACCATTCATATGTAGGACCAATACATCGGCCCAATCTCCAACCAATCATCCTACTGCCAAAGGGTGATGGCTATGCTGCTTTTAGACTGGCCTCTAACCTGAAAACTGCCTGGCTTGGTAGTACCTGCCAGGGGTATAACCCCCGCCAGTAGTCTTCAGGGTCACGGAGGCACACAAGCCTCCCCACCACGACAAGGTAGCAACAACAGGGGAGGACTTTTTTTGGTGTTTTTTATTTTAGTTTTTTTAATCCAGCCTGGATCCTCGACCCCTTCTCTGTGGCTCTTGGTTCTGGCACCACCTATATCAGTTCCTGGTTTGTTCTTTGCTTAGTTCTTCCCCTCTGGGTCATATTCATCTGATAAATCAGGCAACTGTGAGTTTGTGCAGCTAGTACCACGACATTCTCCGCAAATGGCAGTGCAAGGGAGTCCATGTTTTTTGCATGTGCATCTCTTTGTGCTGCAGTCTTTCTTGCAACTACAGCAGACTACATCTAGTATATCTGGTGGTGCTGCAGGCTGATCGGTCATTATTGGCATAAATCTCCCATCCAAAACATGCCACCCCCAGTCTTTTGGGTCCATACGTTCACTTGCCCCTTTCCACTCCATCATTTGGAAAAAGCCCGAAGACTATGGAACTTTGCAGCTGTTGATGTTGGAGGGAGAGTTTGAGGTTCCACTGGAGATGAGTTCTGAGTTACTTTATCACAGAATCTCCTGTATCTCAGCATATCCAGTGATTCATCTTTTTTGCATACAGCGATACTAGAGCTTTTTCACCTGCTGCAATGATGATGCCTTTTCCCACATTTTCCCACATGGAGACTTGCTGGTGACTCTGACGGGAAGTATTTAAACTTGTAATACAAAAAAAGGTACTTTTCATGGGTAGTTTCATTGTGTTAAGTTTCATTTTGATAGGAGTAAAGGAAAAAAATAGCCCCATTGGGGTGTAATGTTGCCTGGCCTTATTGGCACACATCTCGGATTGATGAGAATTAAACATATTTCCACAACTAGGATTTCTTAGGACTTTTAGTATGTTGTTCTGGACACCTCATAGAAATGATCTATGCTGAAAATATTTTATAATTACTTCTATTTTTGGCTCAAAAATGAGTTACTTTGCCTGGACTAATAGCCTTGAGGTTTTTTGCGTCAGGTATAGGCTACATTTTTATAAGGTAGGCGATGCAGAAAACATTGGCAAAGCCGCAGCATGCGTTGCTGTAAGAAAAGTGTAGGCCTACTTGGCGCTTAACCAGCTGATGAATCAATTCATCATATTCCCTGGCCATGTCCCAGTCAATGAAATCAAAGAGGGATTTACACATAGGCCTACATGCATATACACATATATAGTATCATGATATAAGCGCAGTAGCCTACATATATCCTCATAAGTGTCTATGAATTCGTATCAATTAGATACTCTTTGGCCTTGTTTTTATCTAGCCTACTTATTCTGAAAGAGTTGAGACCATTATTTTCGCTAGCAAGATCTCATTTGATTATTAATTTCCATTAAGCCTACTGCCAGCAGGCACATTTAAAGAAATGTGATCTGATTGATTGGGGTAATGAGGCACTTAAAATGAGCCTATACATTTCCCCACAACTTTCGCATTTAGTTTATCGGCAATTTCTTTGCCAAGCCGCTTGTCTTGCTCTGGCATCGGTGGCGGTGTTTGACTTAGCCATGATAATATGCTTGTCTTCGTAGAGACTCATTATAATAGTTTGCTCGGATGGCGAGAATAGCCTATCACCGCTCTCTCTTTCGTCTTTTCCACCATCATACCGTTAGAAAATCACGGTTTTGGTGATCGACCTTTCCTGCCTTTTGAAGTAGGACGTGGACGTGCACTTTCCCTGATAAGTTTAGCCTGATTGAAATAAACCAGATGATTTGGATGCGGATCAGCCGTCGACGAACCGATATTTGCTGTTCTCACTCATCTCGCTAATGTTAGCGGGCTAAAGGGACAATGGATTAACTTAGCTTCAACCCTTACGACGAATGGGGCCCAGGGCATTTGCAACATTTGTAAAGCCAAATTTGCTGATGAAAATGATCCTAAGAAGACAGAGGATTGGATCATGTGCATTGTTTGCAAGGACTGGTTCCATGAGACGTGTGGCGAGGAGAATGGCATCATTGAAGATGGGGAGGCCTTCACTTGTACTGGCTGTTTTGACACGTAAACTAACCTACTATACAAAAAGCTTAAATTAAATTTAACCTGTGTGAAATTAGTTAGCCTATAAGATGATATGTTCATGAAGGTTCCTCTCTTTTTATATGTAAATTTATATGAAATAAATGAAACTAAATTACATATTGTGGGCAGGCGAGGGGGTGAAACTGCTGTCCCTTAAAAAAGTGATGTTAATATTGTTGTTTATATTTTTATAGTGCCATTAGGCCTACACTTGAATAAGAACTTAATGTGTTTGAGTTGTGTCCCAGTTTGCCAATAAAGGTGTCCCAGTTTGACAGTACCGCCTGGAAAAATGTGGTTTGGGGTCAATGTGTGTTTGAGGAAGAGTCATCCATCCTGTGTTTAATGTTTCTTTCTTTTTTATTCTGTATAGTATAGTACAGCTCTTAAGCTATTTAAAATAGTATCATATGAGGGGCTAAGACATTTGAATCATAATAAAAAATTGTGCAGAAGGTAAATTATCAGAAAGTGTCCCACTTTACCAGTATTCACCCTATATATATTAGCGAAATTCTGTTTGTTTATTTGTCTGTTTGTGTGCTGTTGTGTGTACAGCACACAAACAGACAAATACACAAACAGGATTTCGCTAATGGCACACAAGTAACTAACTTTCTCTGACGTTCTCTAACTGTCTCTGACGTTCTGTAACTGTCTCAAACTCTCTCAAACTGTCTCAAACTCTCACAAATCTCTCAACCAAGGTCTCACGCATTCAAAACCTTGGCTTTGCCGCCTCATTTTATACCCCGACAAGTCAGTCTTTTGGCAGGTACGAGACAGGTTTCGTTCAAGATCACGTCACAAAACGTTTCGAAACACTTTGACACGTGACCGGAAGTGTGTTTAAAACCTGTCTCGAAACGTTGTTCCGATGCAGTGTGTTGAATGTGTCGGGACAGTATCGACACCGCAGTACCGAGCGGACCATCACTAGTGTTTTGTCCCTCGGGAGTTGCCGTAGGCTTGATGCTGAACGCATTTGTGAAATCAGGGAGGGCTGTTCGAATAGCGATGTCAAGAAGAGCAGTGGTAAAATACAAGTTATGAAAAGAGACCGCGTCCGTGTCTTTTTGTCCACAGTATCATATACAATTAGATCTAAAACGAACTTACAAAGAGCTCGGTTACACTACCAAAGTTGAATTAGTAATGTTGTTAGCAATGCTAGCGGTATTTTGCTAGAGATAGCTAGCCTATAACATTTCACTGGGTCTTGCAGCTGTTCGATTAACTGAAATTATTATTAAATGTTATGTTCTACTAGCCATTTGCCTATTTTAGCAAGTCACTGTATTTCCAAGCCCTGATAGTGTAACTAAGGCCCCGTCCACACTAGCCCGGGTAAATTTAGAAACGCATACATATGTCTGCGTTTGCACCTCCCGTCCACACTAATACGGCGTATTCGAACACTGAAAACGGAGCTTTTCGAATACGCTCCCCTAGCCGGAGACATTTGAAAACGCTGGGTTCGCGTAGTAGTGTGGACGGGGTCCACGGAGCTTTTCAGATACGATGACGTTCAGTTGCCATGGCACTGGGGGTAGCTTGCGCTCTAGACTATAGCACTAGCTATAATGTCAAGATGAACATGGAAGGTGAAAGAAATATGCTGCTCCATCTCTATAATGTATTTACCAGTTTAGTTAGTGTACTTCAGGTACAAGTATTATCACTTAATAGATACGCGTTACTGCTACGCAGAAGGTGAGCGTTGTACTCGGTGTGCCTGAACGATAGGGGGACAAGGCAGAGAAGACGGTTTAAACCAAACATAGAGCGGCAATTCTGGGTGAAACCTCGCTAAACAGCTAGCTGGTGGGACAATTTTTAATTATACAACACCAAATAGTATTGTCCGAGGAGCATGTAAACAGAGCAGCGTGGCGTAACCATGACAACGATTGTCATGTACCCGTGTTAGTGTGGACGGCAAACATTTGTAAAACGATATGAAAACGCTAGTGTGGACGGAGATCGTTTTCAATTCGAATACGCGTATTTGTATTTACCCGGGCTAGTGTGGACGGGGCCTAAGACAACACAGCTAGCCTAAATAATTCCTCTTTCAAGCCCGCGTTCAAGTGTTGAGCATTAAATTAGCTGCACGGTCTGTAGAGATCTTGAGACAAAGACACTTTTTTGTTCTAAAACCGGATAAACTGCTTCGAAATACAAGCCGCACAAGCACAATAAAACTGTAAAATCGGAGTACAAGCCTACTGACTGTCTCAGTTTGTCTGTTATTGGAGTCAAAGTTCTAACATTAACTTACACAGCTACTGTAGGCTAATCAACATTCGTAAAAAATGTTCAGGAAACCTAAACCCAATGCAAACCTTAAAACTTACTTCAAATATTATGCCTTTTTCAATCGCGAAAGAGCTTGTGGAGCTGTGGAAATATTCTCTATTCTGCTGTCTGTTCTTCTTCCCAGATAGCACACATATGTCTTGCCGACGTCGGCTTAAGATCGAAACGTCGTGTATATTCATAACGTCGGATAAGTAAGGGATAATGCCCGACGAGGTCCAATATCACCTGATAATGGACGATGCGGAGGCGTGAACCGTTGGTTTCGTTATCTGCAGTGGGTGAATTTCATATAGAAAACTAAACGGCTATTACTAAAATAAAAAACAGTAGCCACAGTCACATTCCAGATGTGCCAGCTAATGTAGTCCACCACTCGCAATAGAACATTTTGAAACCCCACATTAAGCTCAGCATCGATGTTGCTGACAATACCATCAAAGACCAGTTTGGTTAGTGCACTGCAGGGTAAATCATAATTCTGCAGCCTACGTTAGCAGGGCTCTCAAGTGTCACGCATTGAGCGTGACAGTCACTCATTTCGGTCTTTTGTCACGCCCTCCCGCCACACATTGTATTTCTCACGCAGAAAAAAACAATTTGTAATATATTTAATATGCCGCAGCACCCAACCAAAATTCCTCTGGCCGCGCCACTCTCACTATGGAACCGGCAGGAATCAAGCGTCTCCCCTGGAGTTCTTAGTCGAGCCTACCACTTCTCAGCCAATCAAAAAAAGAAAGGGTCTACACAATAGCCAATCGGAAAATAGCACCATTGTATCTGGGTAAGATTTAATGCAACAACCAATGGAAAAAAAGCATATCCTGTAATTATTCACGTGATTCTGCTACGTCTTCCGAAAGTTTCGTTCACCTACAGAGCAAACCACTGGAGCTCGAGCAGAGTAGGCTAAACATGATCTCCTGTTTTAATGTTACAACAAATTCACAACTTGTTTGACACAAACAATGACAACTTGACTGCTGTTAGAAAATGTTTCCCAGATAATTAGCACCAGTTTTTCATGTGTCTGTAACTTAACCAACAGTTTTACAACCTGTAAAACGCCACCCGCGTCAACGGATTATCAGCTTTTCGTTGGCGTAGTTGGTAGTGGGGGCACTTGGGATGTCAGAGGTGGCAGGTTCGTACCCAGTGCAGGACGAACATAGGCTCGATACCTCTGACGGAATTTGCAATACCATGTCTGTTACATAAAATTGGCCTAGTCATATTTTCTTTATCACACGATGACTGACATATTGTCACATTATAAACATCTCTTTCCAAATAGGCGTAATAATTTTATTAGCACTAAATACATTTAAGTGTTTTGCATAGTCGATGTTATAGGTCACTTTTAAAATAATGTAATATTTTATAATTATATCCTGGCCATGGATGCATTAATCATTGCTGCCTTTCAGATGTCAGGTAAAAAGCAATTGATTAATTAATTTTGAACCCCTCACGGGGGGGGGGGGGGGGGGGGGGGGGGGGGGGGGGGAATGCCACTCTTGCCTGTCTTCAAAACTTGAGAGCCCTGCGTTAGCCTACAACATTAAATCCCCAAAGACAGAACATGCGAAGTGATAAGCAGCTGTCCACACTCCAGCCTTGAACTAGCCTACTGAGCAGCTATAGCTAGCTAGCGACTTGGTTAGGATAAGATAGCATATATATCGTCATATCTCTTGACCTCTTTGAGGAAAAACGTCAATAGGCCTACATCTAGACTTCCAAGTATAAGTGAGCACTACATTACAGCCATTCACGACAAGATAAATGGAGACAAAATTAAAAAAAATGAAAGCCCGCATGAAGTGGGATTCGATCGCCCGAGAGCAAAAATATAAAAGCTTGTAACCGACTGCTTTACTAATAGAGGTAGGCTATTCAAGTTCATGACTGATGACAAATCAGTCACCTATTTATTAACTATCTTCGCATTCGAGCAAAAATACACAGCTGAATTTCAAAATCAATATGGCTTAATATCAATGAATAATAACCACATTTATATGAAATTACATGTTCCGTGTAAACAATCTGCCTTGCTTCACAGTAGTTTACAACGTATAATACATTAATTACATTTATCTTTGTACATAAATATGACATCTAGTGGTCAAAGATGGTAAAACAATTTAATCTGCCAATGACAAAACACAGATTCAACAGATTTAGATGAAAACCTGACAATGAGATGTGTGATGGGTGTGATTGAAAACGTATGCAATATGATATCCTTGTCTTTGAAGCTATCCTGTCACAGTACAGTAATATGAAACTTTGTTTCTCCTACAGACCATCTCATCCGGCCAATAAGGTATGTGTGACACATTATACAGTAGAGTAGCATTAAGTAAATTAGAATGGCATTGTAAGTAGTATTGAATGCTTTTTCTTTTTCTTTTCTTTCCCTGATGTGTACATGTTGATGCGTAAAGTATGACAAATACACCCTCTTACTGGACATTGAAGCGGAAATCTAGGGCAAGGGTTGACAAGCAATTAGAGTCTATCCACACTGGCTTTGAGGCTTATGAAGAGGAATTTGTCGATACTTGCAATGAATTTCCAATTAATGTTGAGGAGGACTTTATGGATTGTGAATCATCTTTTGCTGAGCCGGAGGAGTTTGATGACGCTTTAGATTCTGACAACAATAGCTTTGATAGTGAAGACGAGGGGAATTATTTGGAAAGTAATTTGGCTACCTGGGCATTAGAAGAAAATATAACACACAGCGCATTGAATAAATTATTGACATTTCTGAAGTACCATCATCCATCACTGCCAGTTGATCAAGAACACTGCTGCAGACTGCATGGTCAGAGTCAGTAGTTGTCAAGGAAAAGGCTGGTGGGACATACCATTACTTTGGAGTCCTGAAGTCGATGAAGACCACTTTGGAGGCAAATAAATGCAAGTTGGCGTGTGGTTTCTGCTTAGAACTCCAAGTGAATGTGGACGGGTTGCCAGTTTTTAAAAGTTCTTCCATCCAATTCTGGCCCATTCTTGGAGTCATCAAGAACCTTCCGGGCTGTTTTGTGGTACCAGCAAACCATCACTCAATGAATACCTGGAAGATTTTGTGGCTGATATTTTGGAGTTGGAGGGGGATTCACATTTCAAGGAATCACCATGAGGCTCCAACTGTCCTCCATGATCTGTGATGCTCCAGCCCGAGCATTTGTAAAGAATGTCAAAGGACACTCAGGCTACTCGGGGTGTGAGAAATGCATGCAGGAAGGGGAATATGTAAGCAACCGGGTGATATTCCCTCAAACTGATGCCCTCCTCCGCACTGACAAGAACTTCAGAGAAATGGCTGATGAAGGGCATCATCTCAGGCCTTCACCTCTCGTCGCCACATCTTTGGGCATGGTCAGTGGGTTCCCATTAGACTACATGCATCTTGTTTGCCTGGGTGTCATGAGGCGACTCTTGTACCTGTGGCTCAAGGGTCCACTGGCCAGCCGGCTCTTAGGATTTCAGGTGAAGATGCTCTCTGAGAAACTCTTGAAGATCAGGACAAGTGTGCCAGTGGAGTTTGCGAGAAGGCCAAGATCCCTGAAGGAGGTAGACCGATGGAAAGCATCTGAATTCCGCCAATTCCTGCTTTATACCGGTCCTGTGCTCCTTAAAGACCTCCTGCATACCGCAGTGTACCAGCACTTTTTACTTCTTTTTGTTGAAGTGTTCATACTGTCAAACAAGGCACTGCTTGAGGAGTACACCGAGTATGGGAATGAGGCTCTCGTGTTGTTTGTTCAACACTTTGGGGAGTTGTATGGTGAGATGTACCTCTCCTACAATGTCCACAACCTTGTGCATCTTGCACAAGACGTCAAGGTGCATGGGAACCTGGACTCCTTCAGGACCTGGACCTGGTGCCTTCAAGTTCGAAAATTTCATGCAAAAGCTAAAGAAGCTCGTGAGGAAACCAGGATCTCCCTGCAGTCAAGTAGTGAAGAGGCTTTCAGAGAAAGCATCTGTAAAAGTGCAGAGAGTGGAAAGTTTAGGTGCAAGGAGAGAGCACACATCAGGGCCTCTGCCACCATTGTTTGATTGTACAAAACAGTACACCCAATATGACACAGAGCTCTTCACCCTTAAACTGGACCAAGCCAACAGCTATGTCTACATTCAAGGAAAGGTAGCAAAGATCAGAAATATCATTGTTAAGAAGGAGGAGGTGTACCTAGTTTTCTCAAATTTTGCCCATCAAGAGTCCTACTTCGAACACCCCATGCCTTCCTCTACATTTGGCATACATTTAGTAGATAGCCTCTTGGACATGACACACCACTGCAAAATTGGACTGGTAGAAGGGAAGGCTTTCCTAATACCCCATGGAAGACAATTCGTTGCTGTGCCCCTTATACACATTGACTGACCATACACCCCTACACGTTAACCACCCCTGCCCAATCCACCATCTCTCAGCCTCTTGCACTGCCATCATCTTTTGGAATAAGCTTCAATGTGGTCGACCTCCTAGCATCATATAATTTAATTGAGTAAGTATTTGTATACAGCTAAAAAGGTTACTGTAATTGAACATATACATAGGTTGTATGGATTACCTTGAGCTCCAAATTGGCCCGAATCCCACCAATCAAAATTCCTTTACTAGGTAAATTCAGCAGAGACTGATCCATCATTCATGCTAATCAACAATATTGAACAATATCTACAATGGTAATTAAAATGGAACCATAAAGACTGTCAACCAGTCAAATTGCTTGCTCAGAAGTACTGGATGTATAAGACACCATATAACAATAATAAGTGCAGTTGGGGGTATTTTGCTTGTTTTTGTATGTTTATTTTGTCATGCATTTTTTATGTTGTCTGTCTACTACTGTCTGTCCCCCTTCTTGCAGCTTATCCACTCACCAGGGCATCTTCCCCTGATCTGCCCTGAATTCCTAGCCAGTCTGTACAGTAAGTGATTAACCGGAAAATGTATTTATCAACCTACTCTATGTTGTCTTTATATTAATTGATTGTTTGATATTTTACTGTTTTACTTTACTGAATATATATGAATGTATATTCATCACGTACCAGGTGGTATATTTATGCCCAACTGATTACTAATTTGAAATACACTTTTTGTTGTGTGAATCATTTTGTATTAGGCTTAATATGTACCTAATAGTACTCTTTGAGGGGGAAAACAGAACTGGCCCGCTGGCAAAGGAGTGGTTTTCGGATGGGCTTGCTTGGTGGCCCCCTTATAAGGAAGGACAAGGTCCAAATTCTCAGAAGTGTTCAAAAGAGGCTTGTCCCACAACCCTTGAAGGGATGGAAGCAGTACGCTGCACATATTCTCTTCGAATCAGGTAATTTTCAAAGTAGAGCCCTTAATGCAATGCATCAGTCAAGTCTAATAAGTTAAATGAATAACTTCTGATTTTCTTCTGATATTGTCACTTGTTACTATCATTACATACCCACAAGTTTACGTAACTGTTAAATAATAGTTGACATGCTAAGATTCAATTGACAACATTCAAGAGCGGTGGGAAAGGTCACGTGCAACATCAGACCTCAACACTGACAAAGAGCAAGAAGCCCAAACAATCCGAAAACTGAAAAAGTGAGCACATATGTTTGTTGACTATGAAATCATCCTCATTTTAAACTGAGTTTTGTCTACATCACACCAAATTCAAGAACTGTATGATTCGTTGAAAATGTTACCATAAGCTTTCTTTCTATTGCAAATTCTTATGCATGAACAATTCTAATAATGGTTTATTTACATATTTAGACCAAAACGGCTTAGGACACCATCACCCTCATCATCCTCATCACACTTGTCCTCAGAGGAAGATGACCTTCCTCTACCTCAAAAGCAACCCCCCCCCCCAAAAAAACAACAACAAAGAGTTCAGAGAGCCCCTCCAAAAGCTCTAAAAGCCCCTCCTCCCTTACCACTGGTCATAAGACCAAAGAGCCGCCAAGAGACTGCCATCAGAGTTGGTAAGCTTGACATACATTCATTTCATCTTCAAGTTTTCACCAGACTTCCTTGATATTGCATCTATGTTGTATCAATAAAACACAACAATGATCTAAAATAACCTTAATATTACACTGATAGAGATATGCTTGATCTAGAAATATTTTCTTCAATTCATAACAGAGAATTCACAGGCCCGACCAACAGCCTCCTACAGCTGCCAAGGTTCAGCTCCAGCCTGGCAACCTGGCAACGTGGACTCTTCTGAATGTAAGAGATAGGACATAGCGAAGATATGGACATGAACAATTCACTGACACAAGCATTCATAATTATGTCATTGGTAAAAGAAATGTGTGACCCATATTAATTAATGATTTTTGATTTGAAGTTACAACATCGAGTTGGAATTGGAGGCCAGACCAGTGACATACTGCCATCAAGGGGCAAATATTTCAGAATGTAAGTATCCTTTACAGCAGTGACGGCTGCTGGTCTTTCAAAGAGGGGAAGCTCATTTTCGGTCTACATCCTGAAAATGTTTTATTTATTTGGCTAGTTCACTGGCTAGTTCACCCCTATGACACTAGCCTAGCCTACTGAATGAATGAACGAACGATCTAACAAAACAATATTAATCAAGGAGGAAATGTGGAAATTAGGTTAAACTGAAACAAGGAACATGGTGTATAATTGTATGAAATGTATGATGAAAATTGGTTAGCAATTTCGCCAAGCAAATACCAAGAAATAGATTGCTGTTTTTCAACTACAGTTGCAAAATCCGCGATGGGACTGAGCTTGAATAGCTTCGGTGACTTTTTGTAGTACAAAATTACTGTCAATCAAAAGGAGATGGAGTCTTTCGACAGACCCTCCAATCATCACGCGGAAGCCCAGCGTCCAGGCCGGCCCACTCCTCCATTCACCCCCAGAGACGCTGAGCGTCCGAGGCGGGACATAATCTCAGCATTCATCCAATGACCGTATAGTTTCGAAGCACTGACAAAAACTGTTAAAAGCAGCCCCATTGAAGTCCATGGAAGCTGAGCTTCAACAGGGAAATGCACTGTGACGCTACGGGAATGTATGAGAAGGAAATCAGTCAGTCGACCTGCAAATATATGTAGCAGATTCTGAAAGAACTCGTCTTCGATATGAACGTGCTCTAACGTATTTAAAATGTTAACACAATAGTAAATATTTGACCATTAATTTTTTGAAATTTTAGGGGACGCTGAGCTTCCCTTGCAGTCTTAAAGATCCTGTAAAGTGGAGCTGGAAACGAGTTTTAAGTTCGCCACACCACAGAATAATGTGTTATTAACTACCCATCCAAATTCGAATGAAAAAATAACACCGACAAGTATGTTAAATTAGGCTTTGAAATCGTGAAAAAATCAGCAGTCTTCTCTGCTTGAGACTGGGGGGGCGTGTCGCGTGAAGGAGCTGAAGCTCCGCCCCTCGGTGCCTAGTCCGACCCAGATAATGGACGCTATGTCAAGCCGAACAAAACCGTATAGAATTTGAATTTATTTGTTCAATGAGTGAAACATACAGATGCACATAAATGAAATGTTCCCCTGAGCTGGAACAGTAAAAATGGACACCAGAGACAGCAGACAGTGAGCTCTCCAACTAGGCTACTTCTAACACATTAGCTACCATTTCACCAAAATACCATCATTCTACACCGAGTAGCCTAATATCAATTTAGCAGTTTGCACTAACTCATAGCAGAGATACCTCTGGAAAAGTTATCTAGTATAATTATAACAAGCACACAGAACTGAGTGATGAACTGCTGGCGGCGGTGGATGGTCCAGGTGCGACCGGAGGATGAACGGCGATGCTCGGTACGGCTCCGCGCTGCAAGAGAAGCCGTATGTTGGTGAACCCCGTCTGTCTCTGGTCCATGTTAAAACTGTCCGCCGTGAAATGGCAGAGGCGGCTGTTGGAGTTTATCCGAAGCTTTCCATGAGTGTGGCTCTTCACAAAATCTATGCACCTATTTTTCCTTTCATTATCAATAGGGAACTTAAATGGCGTTGCAGCACAGCTGGAGTTCTTGCATCCAGGGAAGATGCAGTTGCGGGTGGTGGGAGACATCCTGAAGCTAGCTAGCTAGCTGATGTAGGCTACACGGAGCAGGGGGGTGTTCCATCAACGTCGATTAAGGAAAAGCGAGACTTATTTCGCCAAGTCTCACTTACTTTAGCGAGAGTTCCGTTCCATTAAGGTGGCTTATTTTAGTTCGAGCTACGTAACCAAGGTAACTTATACTTCGGAACTAGCCTGATCCGTGTCAGGCTAAAAGTCAAGCTAAACTAAAATGTGTTGCAAATAATTTCAAACAGGCGGAAACAGAATCTCAAAAGACAGTTCCGTCGAGTAAATTCCTGCGCGCAAACCACTTTAGTCCGTGTTCGGAAACGTAAATTCAGACTTTTTGAAGTGCAGACATTAATGATTTAGCTACATGTTTACTTCATCTCCAAAAAATATATTAATTGAAATAAACAAGTTAAGAAATAATGTCACTTTAACTGTTTTCAAAAGCCATTGGTTATCATAAAACACGGATTTAGAAACTAAGCAGAGCGTCTAGACAAGTTACAATCAATTATGGCGTATCCATTCTGTGACAACCCTGTGGTGGATGAAGGTGCTCAGATTATACAAAGAGCGTTTATCCCACCAGCCCCAAGGGTCTTCAGAGACAGAAGTAATGCTTCCCTGACCAGTATCTGTGGAAGAAGTATAGGTTCAGCAGGCCCAGCATAGTTTATCTAGATAAATGTAATTGTCATTCTTTTAAAAAAAAATACATAAATATATATATATGAAATAATACTTTAGCAACTCTTAAGGATGGCAATGAACACATAAGAGCAGCCTACCATCCTTTGTAGAAAGTAATAGAAAGGAGAGTAGACTATAATAGTAGAAAGGAGGGTAGTAGACTGCAGTCTATGTAGGTAGGCCATTGTTTAAAGTAGCCTATATGTTGACAAGCCTCTATATTACCTCTCCTCTGGCTTCCCCAATATTATAGGTGCAATATACTGTCCCCATGGGTGTATCCAGGCCCATTGGAAGACTCAGGGGGTGACTGCCTGGTGCCCCCATGGTTGAAAGTGTTTCTAAAATGCCCTCTAGAGTGGCAAAAATTAGACCAAGTGCCCTACTGTCTGCCATTCACATTGTGAAATATGCTTGAGTGCACAGGATGCCCCATGCAATACATGACAGTGTGCCCTCTATAAATGTAAAACATGTCTTTATGAGTTCCTTTATAGTATAGACAATGTGATGCAGTACCCTATAAGGTGCCCTTACAATGGCCTAAATTGGACTGTTCCCATGCCCTTACTTCCAATGGAAAAAGGTGCTGTTATGAAGTGCCCTTTATGCTGCCCCTACATGACAGTGTCCCAAATGTTGCCCTTTCCAATCAATTAGATTCTGTGCCCAACAGTCTCCCCTAATGTTCCCAGTAGGGCATGCTTTCCCAAAGTGAGGCTGTGACAACACTTGGCACAGCCACAGTCTGTCACTGCCCAAGCCCCCTTTGGATCTGTGGAGGCAGACTATGTTAATTGGAAATACTCGTAATATAATAATGATAGTCATGCTGAGCAATTTTAAATGACTGTTCTGCCAAACAAAGTGTGCAGTTTAGGTCACCTTCTGATCTAAAAAGTCAGTGCTGGATCTATGCAATACTAGTCATTTCAGTGAATCCCCATTTAAGTCATGGTTATCTTTCCCTTTTATCTTAAAGCTCATCAGTTAATAAATGTGTGTGGCAAAGTTAATTTGAAGTAATTTTTGATTTTGCCACATTATTAGCCCACATCAAGTGCAATTAACCATGGCCTTCTTCAGTGTTTTGAATTTTATCTTACAATTTTCAATCCTGCCACGTTCTTTTTTGGGTTATTATTCTCAATCTCCTGTTGAGAATATCGGCCATAGGCTAGCCTACTGTCAGAACGGTTTCAGACAGCTCATCAAATTACGCTAATTATCAGTAGGCCTAAATGCATATATATATATGTTAAGTAGATTTGGTAGGTCTACAATTTACGCATTTTAACGGTCGTAATGTTTTGACAAGTTGTCTCCCTTGGCATGTTAATTGCGGCAACATTGCCCTTTTTGGGGACAACTCCCAAAAAACTCAAAAAATCAATTCACGCTGCTGAAAAAACACCCCTCTGCTGCTTTACGTTATACTTTTTGCGACATAACTCCTCTTTTCGACGATCGCCTGATCTGGGATGCACAGTCTAAGCTTATTGAGGTCTAGCTTGAATTAGCGTTGCCTGTTAGTGGAACGGAACGTTAGTGGAACGGCTTGAGGCTTAAGTCTAAGTTGACGTTTACCCAAGTGAGACTTATTCGTGTTAGCACGACTTGCATTAGCGACGTTGATGGAACACCCCCCTGGCTAGTTCCGAGGTATAAGTTACCTTGGTTACGTAGCTAGAACTAGAATAAGTCACTTTAATGGAACGGAACTCTCGCTGAAGTAAGCGAGACTTGGCGAAATAAGTCTCGCTTTTCCTTCATCGAGGTTGATGGAACACCGCCCAGGGGGCGATCAAGATGTTTTGGGTTTACTTTTCATAGCTGGTGTACCGTCCAGTTTATGGTTGTGGCCACATCAGTACTTTATGTACAACATCAGTAATGTATGTATGTCGTGATCCATTACGTTGTGGTTTGACATGCTTATCCTGGTAGCTGAAAAGTGTAGCTATTCACATCTCCAATATTGCTCATTAAACATTTAATTTCTAAATATATTAATCATTTTGTACTCTGGTCTTTGATGGTTCCTAGACATTGTGTATAGTCTCATCTAATTACCTAAAAACTCCCAGATTATTTGTACAAAGCGATTACAGTTGGAACAATTAAATACATCTTTTTGTGACAATTGTCTCTCCATAATTATAGTTCTAAATAATGCACTAAATTACACTAAACATTAGCCTACATAATAGCTCATAACTAGCCTGGGTGGCAGCCAAATTTAGCCCCGCCCACAAAATTTTTGGTCGGGAAGTTCGGTCTGGGGTTGCTCGGTTGAGGAAAACTATGCCCTAACAAGAGCTGTTCGTACCAATCAAATTGTTAGGGTGGGCTTTATACGATGATGGACAGATGATCAACAGTAACGTAATCAACCACATCACCAAAGAGCGCTTGGGTTGAATTTGTTTTCAACAAACAACATACTACATTGCTCTGATTGGTTGTAGGTCTATCCAATTGAGCGAAGAGGCATTTTTTTCCGGTTCGGTTGAAACACGCCCCATACTCACAACCCAACGGAGTGGTATCAGACTCATATTCTGACTAGAATTATGAGTATGACAACGTCAGTCTAGCTCATAACTGATAGTTTCGCTAGACTACAGTAACCTCTTAACCATTGTTTTTGGTAGCAGTAGTCTACATTATAGCATGACATCTCAGTACTTTAAACTAACAGGAATCTGTGTATGTACAAACCAGAATGGGTTTAGTTTAGTTTCTTCTTTGATTGGAATGTTCCAGATGGTCTGTACATTGTACTTTTTATTGGTAACAGTTCACATTTATTTAAATGCAGACATAGGCCAGAGGCCATTGAGAAGTTGTTAATTACACGAATGGCGACAGGTATCTGGCTTGCATCTCTCAAAAATAATGTTGTATCGTCAGCAAGTTGACTGAAGATGATATCCCTACCTGCTATAGAAATCCCTTGTATAGCATTGTTAATGGGTTGAGAGGATTTTCGTACAAAGCAAAAATAGATAAGGGGAGATTGGGCATCCCTGACGAATGCCCCGTTTCAGATCAAATCTACGAGAGGTACCACATTTCAATTTAATAGAGCTATTTCCATTAACATATAGGGTCTGAATTAGATTGCAGAAAAACTGCTAACGCTATGTGGGTCTGGAGACCCACATCTTTATTAGGCTTGGGAATAGCCTAGACCCTGAGTAAGGCTGGGAGCAAGAACATTATTCTCTATACTCTCTGTAAAAACCTGTAGTAAAAATGGAGCTAATTGATTTGAGAATGCTTTATAAAATTCCACAGTTAAACCATCAGTGCCGGGAGATTTATTATTTTTAAGTAGAGCAATCGATTCAACAACCTCCGCTAGAAAGAGAGGGGAGTCCCAGTCATGTTTGTCAGCCATACTGACAGTTTGAACATTCTGAGTGGCGGTTTCGTCATTACACTTCGAGCTGTACAAATTGCTATAAAATTTAGAGCAAAAATCTGAAAATAGTTTAGCAAAGTTCTCCCCATATTACACATTCTCTGACATGGCTGTGACAGACTTCCTGTATCACCTCTGCTTATATAGCCGCAAGCCAATGTTGTACAAAAATAAATTGTGTATAATCAAATCCAGCTAACTGAGTTAGTGACGTACGAACAACGGACCCACCAGGTACACAGACAGTTATTTGCGTGTTATTCGGGAAGTTGGCTATGAAAAAATACAATTCCTAAAATATAGCTGCAAGCAGCAATAATGTGGCCATGCAGTCATATGACCCAGAAAACATTTTAGACATCCTCAGAAGAGGGTTACGAGTACTCGCAACAAGTTTGGTGTTAATGCATCAAAGATTTGCTGAGATATGACCCAACTTCCTGTTTGCTGGCTTAACGGCACATATTGATTGGCTGTACCGGGCAAACGGTTTTGAAAATCCAAAAAACATATGATGGCTTTTGTGGGGCTTGGTCTGAAGATGATTTCTGCCAAATTTGGTGAAGATTGGGAAACATTTGTAGGAGGAGTAAAGAAAAAAAGGTTTTTCAGTAATTCAAAATGGCGGCAGGATCAATTCGGCTGTTATCACAAATTATCATGTGTCACACATGGGATGTCCCAATATATCATGAGACAAATAAATCACTTAATAAAGGCAAACAAATCAACAGTTATTGGCCAAAACACATTTTTGCTTCCTGCAGCCACGCCCAGTGATCACATGACACCAAATTGTTTGGACATCCTCAGAAGAGGGTTCAGAATCGTCATACCAAGGCCCCGTTTACACGGAGGAAAAACGCATGTTTTCATGCGGTTTGGCCTTTCCTTTACACGAAAACTGAGGTTTTATCACGGAAAACGATCATTTCTAAAAACTCCGGCCAATGTGGAGATTTCTGAAAACTCCGTTTTTGTGTTGGCGTGTGCACTAGGTTAAACGGAGTTTTAGGTTCTCAGACGTCACAGTATGCGACTAAAAATGCATCACGTCATGTGAGCGTCCTATGTTTGTAGTAATGTAATAGGGTCATTTATTTGTGAATCGCGTTACATTTGTGAATCACAAAATACATTTGTGCAAAGCGTTACATTTATTTGTGAATCATCCAAACAAATGAACTTCGCACCATATTTACTATTGAAAGGAAAAGGAAGTTGATCGTGTTATTCGTAGTTGTTGTTGATTTTGAGAATTCTGATTGGTTTGCATGGCTTTATCCTTCTCGTTACATTGCCGCCTACAGGTTTGGCATAGTTATGCTAGCGCTCGGGGCGTTTTATCAGAATCAGAATCAGAATCAGAATCAGAATTGGATTTATTCGCCATGAAAGCTTGCACAGACAAGGAATTTGCTTTGGCAGGAAGGTGCATACAATAAACATATAGGGACCTAAAATTTAAATATGTGGACTATCTATACTAAGGGTACATAAACTAGCAGTACTAAGTGGAATTATAATTAAATAAGATATACAATAAAAATAAAGATATACAATAAAAGCTAAAAAAATAAGTTGCCAAATTTACAATATAAAAATACAAATATTACAAAAAATACAAATGTACAAGATACAATTTTGCAATGCAGTGCAAGAGCAGTGTTTTAGCAGGAAGTCAATTGTCAGTGTGGTCCCTTGGCCTTGTTGAAGAGGCCAACAGCGGAAGGGAAGAAACTGTTATTGTGGCGTGAGGTATTGGTCTTGATGGACCGCAGCCTTCTGCCGGAGGGGAGTAGCTGGAACAGGGAGTGTCCAGGGTGGGAGGAGTCGGCCACAATCTTTCTCGCTCGCCTCAGGGTCCTCGAGGAGTGCAGGTCCTCGAGGGTAGGTAGATTGCAGCCAATCACCTTCTCAGCAGTGCGGATGATACGCTGCAGCCTGCTCTTGTCCTTGGCAGTGGCAGCAGCGTACCAGACGGTGGTGGAGGAGGTGAGGATGGACTCAATGATGGCTGAGTAGAAGTGCACCATCATTGTCTTTGGCAGGTTGAACTTCTTCAGCTGCCGAAGGAAGTACATCCTCTGTTGTGCTTTCTTGATGAGGGAGCTGATGTTCAGTTCCCACTTGAGGTCCTGGGAGAGGATGGTGCCCAGGAAGCGGAAGGACTCCACAGTGTTGACTGGGGAGTCACACAGGGTGATGGGGGTGAGTGGGGCTGTGTTCTTCCTGAAGTCCACAACCATCTCCACTGTCTTAAGAGCATTGAGCTCTAAGTTGTTCTGGCTGCACCAGGTCACCAGGTTGGCCGCTTCCCACCTATAATCAGACTCGTCTCCACCAGAGATGAGCCCAATAAGGGTGGTGTCGTCCGCAAACTTCAGGAGTTTGACGGACGGATGACTGGAGGTGCAGCTGTTGGTGTACAGGGAGAAGAGCAGAGGAGAAAGGACGCAGCCCTGAGGTGATCCGGTGCTGGTGGACCGGGAGTCAGAGACTTGTGTTCCCAGCTTAACGCACTGCTTCCTGTCAGACAGGAAGTCTGTGATCCACCTGCAGGTGGAATCAGGCACGTTCAGCTGGGAGAGCTTGTCCTGAAGCAGGGCGGGGATGATGGTATTGAAGGCAGAGCTGAAGTCCACAAACAGGATCCTGGCATAGGATGCTGGGGAGTCCAGGTGCTGTAGGGTGAAGTGGAGGGCCATGTTAACTGCATCGTCCACAGACCTGTTGGCTCTGTAGGCAAACTGCAGGGGGTCCAGTAGAGGGTCTGTGATGGATTTAAGGTGTGCCAGCACCAGGCGCTCGAAAGACTTCATTACCACAGAGGTCAGGGCGACGGGTCTGTAGTCATTATGTCCTGTTGGCCTTGGCTTTTTGGGCACAGGGATGATGGTGGAGGACTTGAGACAGGCAGGCACATGGCATGTCTCAAGGGAGGTGTTAAAGATGTAGGTAAACACTGGAGACAGCTGGTCAGCGCAGTGCTTGAGGGTGGCTGGAGAGACAGAGTCCGGCCCAGCTGCTTTGCGGGGATTCTGCCTCTTGAAAATGTTGTTAACTTCACCCTCCTGGATGGAGAGAGTCGTCACTGAAGAGGGGGGTAGGAGGGAGGCCTCCTGGGTGGGAAGGGGTAGTTTATGTGGGTTAATGTAAACAGAAACATTTTTTTAAATGATCTTGTGTGTACGTTATTTTTGAAAACGGAAGGGCAGAAATAATTGTTTCTGTAAATGGCTATGTGTAAACGTGGCCCAAGTTTGGTGTTGATTTCTCAAGGATTTGCTGAGATATGACCCAACTTCCTGTTTGGTGTCTTTGCTGCCGATTTTGATTGGCTGTACCGGACAAACGGTTTTGAAAATCCAAAATCCTTTGATAGAAATGTTTAGTGAAGGTTGCTGTGATGATGATGTGTGCCAATTATGGGGAAGATTGGACAAAAATTGAAGGAGGAGAAGCGAAAAAACTTTTTTATTTCACAAAATTCAAAATGGCGGAAAATCTATATAACCGGAAATTGACGTCATAGGGTGTGTTGAACTCGTCTTGATCCAGGGATCCAACGGTACCTCATTTTTGAAAATCGGTCATACGGTTCAAAAGTTACGTGTGTAAACACAAGTCCAACTTTGACCCATTGGTGGCGCTAGAGTGCTCCAATGGGAGACATGAAACTTGGTGAATATAAAGAGGGGACTGTGCTTAATGAGTGTACCAAATTTCACAACTTTTTACCATACGGTTCTAGGGCCGCCATAGCATACCTGTCAACATTGGAGTACCAAAATCCGGGAGATGTTATTTTTTTGTGGGGGGGGGTCTTTTTATTGTAACATTGTGCCATGTTATTTTACATACTTTTTTTTGTACATTTTACAATCTTTCTGACCATTTTGGCAATCAACATTGCCATTTTCAGTTCACTCTGTAACACGGTGTCTGCCACTCTGCCTCCGTCCGTCCCATTAGTTACATAGCTCGAAATCGCCTGTGGGCCTCCACAGCGCGACTGACTGTGCCGTTGTGATTTCATGTGCTGCCTCACATAATTTTTCCCTCCGTGTGCGATACTAAAATCGGCGTCACACACTTTGCAAAAGGCGTGGCATTTGTCGATGCGGCTTGCTGATAAGACATTACATTTCTCCGTCCATGTACTGTTAAATGTATATTTCTATATAGTTTTTTTTTTGCCGTAGCACCACCTGAGACTTTTGCCATTTCTACAAGTGATTCTGTATTAAAATTCAACCATGTATTATTCCATTTCTCCCGCCTACCTGCGCAGATATCAACAGCGCAACTGGGTTGTAGGTTGCGGCAGAGAATGTCTAATATAGACGGGCTCTGGTTGCGGTCACAAATGGGTTGAAAATTGTACGATATGTATTATGTGAGTAGGATGCGTTTCATACAAGATCTGGCAACTGGACAACATTGAAATAATATGTTGATATGAATATTTATATAACGAGGTTTGAGCCATACAAATTACGGGAGTTTCGCGGGAGAAATAACAAAACGGGAGGGGGGCGGGAGATGGGTGTGAAATACGGGAGACTCCCGGAGAAAACGGGAGTGTTGACAGGTATGCGCCATAGACTCCAACGGGAGAATATGTGTAATAATAATAATAATAGTAAGAAAAGGTAGAAACACTTAAGTGTCTCCGCAGCTTCGCTGCTTGGCCACCAATAAGAAAAGGTAGAACCCAAAAAATTAACGAAATTATTCGAAAAAATTATTGGTAATTTCACTGAACGGGATTCAAAGAAGCGTCAGCAAAATGTTCTTAAATTCCCATCACACTAGGTGGCAGTAATGCAACGTAGTGGATGCCAACTGCCGTAAAAATTCACAAAGGAAGAAGAAAGGTAATCGTCATCTGTTTGCGCCGCTCAAAGTAACGCTCCTTAACAAAAAGGACGTCAGTGGTAAGCGTTCCACGTGTAGTGCTGGGAACATGGCGTCGATACAACAAGAACCCGAGATCCAGTTTGCTCAAAGATTAGCATCTAACGAGAAACATATCCGGACAAAAGCAATAAAGAAGCTCAGAAAATATATAAGTGTAAGGTCCCAGAGAATCAAAGGTAAGACGAAGGTCAACTCGTTAACGTCGTTAGCTGGTTATAAGGCAAATCCTAACCTTCACCATCATGCTTTAGTGATGGCATGACCTAGCTTTCCTTTTGCCATGCTGCTTCCTAAGCTAATTTACTTATCTTAGTTTAGAACATGCATAACGAATGTTTGTAAATTTGGTTTAGCTGAATACTGCACACATTGTTTCTGATTTACCAAGTATACTGACTTTATACTTCCATGCAACACCTTGCTGACTGGTTGGTAAACAGTCGCACGCGCAGACACACTGCTTTGGCATCAATGTATTACTTTCCCACCTTTTGAATGTAGGTGGTTTCAGCGGGGATGAGTTACTTAAATTATGGAAGGGCCTTTTTTACTGTCTGTGGATGCAGGACAAACCACTTCTTCAGGTGAGTGTTTCTACGTTATATGGCTCCACATGTGCGAGCGACTGCATTCACATTTTCAAATCTTAACTTTTGAATTCTTAATGGAAAATTTGTGTCCCAGGAGGAGCTGTCAAATCAAATTGCAGGATTTCTGCACAACTTTCAAAGTGTTGACAGCCGTAAGTCCGCCATCTGTCAGATTTCATAAGCAGTCATGTAGGCCATATTAACATCGTATATACCTTATCATAATTTACATTTCATTTGCACAGCCCTGACCGAATCTTCCTGGCCACACACTATGATAATTGTTTTGTTTCTATAGAGTTTCAGTATCTGGAGACCTTCTTGCAGACCATCAAGAGGGAGTGGACTGGCATTGACAGACTGCGCATGGACAAGTTTTACCAGGTCAGTGTTTGTGGAATATGGTAAGAGAACTTTTATCTGGATTAAAAAATAATAATGCCACACTTGACAATAGTTCTGTATTTTTGGGTGTATTACAAATTCTTATGAGTCCCATTCATCTGTCAGCTGGTTCGCTTGGTGTTCAGGCAGACTTTTGAGATGCTAAAGAAGAAAGGATGGGAGACTAGGTAATGGCTGAATCAACCATTTGACCTCATAACTTTTTAGTTAAAGGCATCCCTTCATTGAATTTGATTGTTAAGACTAGTAGCTTGTAGTATATATGGTCCTTTTTTGGTTGTTTCTTATGTAATCCTGTAAATAAAAATATCTGGATAGAACTGCCTTACTGTACTTAATGTCACTACAGACTTTCCTGATTGAATACCGTTCGTTCTTCCACAGCGTACTTGCCAGGTTTTTGGAACTTCTCACAGCACAGGTCCTCCAGAGCACTAGTGGAGCACCTTGTGGACTTCTGTTTCACATTATGGACCTCTACATGACAGAGCTGGCTGGCGTGGGGTCAACTGAGGTATGAGTTGTGGCTATTTCAACCCTGTAACTGCTGACTTGGGTTTGTGTGTTTTTAACCTGTGTTTTTAAACTTTTTCTGTTGTCCTCACAGCTCACTGCAGAACAAAATTTGACCTTCATCAAACCATTCTGCAAGTCAGCAGCCAAAACCAAGGAGTAGGTAGCTTAACAAGTCTGCAACCCACTCTGCCCCCCCCCCCCCCCCCCCCCCTCCCAAATGCTTTAACAAACTGTCACCCTCCTTTTATTCACCCACTTTCCTTCCTTCCAGTCGCATCCTGCTTAGAGCCATCTGCAACAGCATATTCAGTGTCATTGTAGATCAGGCTCCATTTGCTATTGAGGATTTAATGAAAGAAATTAAGAATGCACAAACGGAAGATTCAGATTCAGGCCAGGCATCCGAGGAAGAGAATGTGAAAACCAAACCAACTGTCAAAAAAACCAGCATGAAATCTTCAGGAAAGCCAACAAATGGTAGGCTTTGCACAACTACAAAACAATTTATAAAATACTTGAGGCCTGCACCCATGTCTCTCAGAACTGCCAGCATTTTTTCCCTCTTCTGTCCTTGCACCTGCGCTCCTCATCAACTGAATATGAAGATGACGAAGATGAATTGTTCAACCTGGAGGATGGCTTGGACATTGAGTTACCAGATGACGAGGGAATTGGACCGGTTCTCCAGGTGATTGTTTAACGCACTGGCATGGTTTTATTGCAAACAAGTAATTGCACCTACAGAATTCAAGTTGCATTGTTCTGACAGCTGTTTTTATTTCAGTTTGATTATGGTGCCTTGGCAGATGAGCTGTTTCAGCTCGCCAGTCGTAACAACACTCCTAGCTTTAACCGCCAGAAACTCTACAAAGTTATCAAAATGTCAGTATCACCTCCTGATCCCTCAAATTATGAGATATAGATATATATATATATCTATATCTCTCTGTTACAATGCTACACACGCACATGAGCCATCTTTTGGATTGTAATGTATTCTGACTGAGGATTTATGCGCTTTTCTCCTTTAGGCTGCGGGATCTCAGCGAAGGTAGTTTTCCATTAATTTATCGATAATCCTAGTGATTAATGACCATGGCATCTGAGTTTGCTCTTATTCTCCATCTCCCCCTCTTTTTTAGGAGCCTTTCCACAAGATGAATACCCAGAGGAGGTATCAACGGACGAGGATGACGATGAGATGTTTGGCAGCAGGAAGAGGATGAAGAGGGAGATAGGCCTAGGGGAGAAGGAGGAAGAGAATGGTGTGAAAAAACTCAACGGTAACTCAAAATATAGTGGCCTGTATAAGCATTTGGAGCAATTTAGTTTTGGTTCTCTACTCCAGTACTTAAAGATTCTTTGTAGGGGTATAACTATCCAATCTGTAATCGATTCATCGACCAATAGCAAACAATTCGGTGTCAATGTGACGTATAAATGCATTTGTTAATTTTCACCCCCAACATCCGCGAGATTACTGTCGACACTACTATGCAGTAGGTGGCGAGATGCGGTTTAAGATTGTTGCAGTCCGCCAATTAAAGCCTTGCTTGGGTGATCTACCAGTTGTCGAATGAAAATGAACATGCCCAGTCAAAATGAGACAGTACCATGGAGTGAAAAGGAGCTTTAACAATGCTAACATAATAATCTGTCAAAATAATGTATTTATGCTTAGAATTGTCTTATGCACTTTCTTAGGAAAAACTAAGAACAAGTCAGAAAATTCTGAAAAAGGCAAACCGAGTGATGCCACCAGAATGAAGAAAAAGAACAAGGAAAAAGAAAAGGGCCAACATGCCGAAGAGGTAGAAGAGTCGGAGGTTATAGCATCTGAAGACTCAGTCCTGCCCGCTTCATCAGTTTTCGCAAAGAACGAGTGATAAAGATGTAAAGAAACTAGTGCCCTTACTGAGCTCTACTGAAGTAAAGACTGAAACCACTGCCCTAACAGAAGCCAGAGAGACTGATACTACCATGGATAACCAATCAGAAACACCACTGGCCACCACAATAGTCGTGGGGAGCAGATTTTGTGTGACATTCACTGAGGCAGCTGAGGGCAATCAGAAAGACCAATCAGAAATTAAGGCTATAATGGAAGAGCCACTGAACAAGTTAGAGACTGTGTTTGTAGCCACTGCTTCTTCAAAGATTAGAAGGAAGAAAGCCTCTGACCCAAAGGTGGAGGAACCTAGTGTGGAGGTTGCCAAGGCATCGGAAGGCCAGTCTGGTACCCAGGAGGAGTCCATCACGTGTGCAGCAGAGCCACAAACTGTTACTCAGACTCCTATAGCCAACATCCCTGGAGGCAAGAAGTGCAGAAGGAAGAGTAACAAACAGCAGGAGTCTGAGGAGACGACAGCAGAGAGAGAAGAGAGTCTAGAAACTGAACTCCAATCTGCTCCAACTAACACTGAGGAACCCCAAACAGAAGAAGCTCCACTGAAAACCAGAAAGAGAGCTAGAAAGCAGAACATAGTGACACAAGAGGAGAGTGCAGAAACAAATATAACACCTGCTGAAACATCAGGGGACTTAGACAGGACACATACTGAGGAGACAACTGTTAATGCTGTTCATTTGAAAAAGAGGAAACGGGTGTCAAAGGCTAACTACCAGGTGGCTGATGAGGATGGTGAAACACCGCCAGAATCAGAAACTACCTGCCCAAGGGGTTGGGTCACAGCGATGACAACCATTAAAAACACACACAAACACCAGTCCACCATCCAGAAACGAGAGACCAAAGATCAGGATCAGCCAGCTGTTGACAAGGGCTGTGTTGCTGATGGTGAGGTACCAGCAGAGAATGAGCTGCTTGTGACTCTGAAGAAGGTCAAAAAGAGAAAAACATCTGTGATGATGGAGGTGGCCAAAGAACTTGAGGCAGTGGGGGAGGAGGCTGCTCACCTGAGCACTCAGCCTGAGGTGGAGCCAGGAGACAAAAAGCCCAAATTGAACAATGTAAGCATATTAAGTGTTTGCTGTAGTAAACCTGTCCTCTATTTTACAGTCTTGTATTCTAAGTGATAAATTGATTGCAGCTAATTTAACTTAAATACGGTCCATTTATTAAAACTTTCAGGACGGACAGGAGCCGACCACCACAATAAACACCAAGAAGCTGCCGAAGACTATAAAGGACAAAGCTGGCTCAAGGAATGACTTCATTATCTTCCAGAATAACGCCACCATCCCAACACCTCTCTTTTATAAGACTGCCAGTGGAGGCTCCAGCACAGATTCAGCCAGCAAGAAGGTAAATAACTCATGGCTAGTATGTTGGGGTTCATCTGCCTAATAATTAGGACATTGTCTTAATTATTTGGTACATTATTTGTTATATAAAAGGAAGAGAACCCTTCAAAAGTCTTCTGGATGTAATCACCAGAAAATCATTTTGGAACTATTATGGAATGTTCTTGGCTATGATTCTTATTCTATGCCAGTCTTATTCAAATAAATATCTTTATTGCTGCTAAGTTTAAAAAAGCCATTAAAGAGCAAACTTCAGGGGCTTGCATACATGTCTTACAGAAGTGTCAGATACCAAAATCTGAATCCAAGAAGGTAACATTTGGCCTGAAAAACAACAAAACTGCAGGTAAGACACCATTTTCAAGCAGCTTTATTTTTATATTGTCCAATAAGACATGGACATCTGTGCAATATAATTGTTTTCCATGACTGACTTATGATCCATAGTCAGTTTTTGATATTCTTTACCTTTGACATTTCACTGAATTCTTCACAAACGTGCCATACAGAGTTCAGGAAAAATGATCGCAGCCTGCTATTGAGTCCAGAAGGGCCATCTCGAGTGCCCTTTGACCCCCAACAGAAGCCCCTGTTTGGAGTCTTAAAGTCCCCTGCGTTATCTTTTACCGGCAGCACCAAGAGCACCCCTAACGGACGTCCCACTGCTGCTGACTTTTTCTAGCCCTTGGGTGGGCATGACTGACCATGGATTAAAATCCCAGTGAAAATAAAACATTTTACAACCATGTCTTTCATCGAGTTTGACAAACAGGTTTTTGTAGGGTTTCTGTTTCAATGTTTTTTGGCTGTTCTAAATTAGCAAACATTTGAATAAAACTCCTATATTGATAAAATCAGACTCATAATCAGAAAGGGTTGGACAGCAGTTTTACAAAGTGGTACATGTAGGCATGGGTCCTCCAGTGATGATTCTATAGATCATTTTGGGCTTTATAATTTTTTGGGAATCAGGGGTGTTGCTAGACATAGCTTTACTGGGGCACAGGCCCTTCATTACTCAAATCACTTTTTTTTGTGCTTGCTGTGTGCAGGAAGTGTACAACACAATGCACTATACAAACTTACCTTGCTTAACCCAGTATACGTACAGTTAAGGGGCTTAAGTTTGATATTGGCTTGTGTCAGTGACATCAATAGTTAATGCGAGCGTGCCAGCCAATTATTTATTTTTTGAAAAGTTTGAGCGCGAATACTGTTTTTGAGCTTATGTAATATGTTGGACTCATGTTTAAGTCAAAATAAGGTGATCGGTAGGCCTTTTTATTTAGAAAATTAAGTTTCGTAATGTTTTCTTAGCCTACCTCAATTCTGTGTGCCGCTGCAGTGGCTATCAAAGAGTGTGTGGACATGGAATTCTGTGGGCATGCATCAGTTTGTATTTTTAGTTAAACTGTTGATTTTACATGTGTTGATTGGGATAATGACCTTATAAATCTAAATGAATGCACTGACTAATAAAGTAAATTGTTAAAACTCTTTTTATTTTACTGGGGCCAGCAGAAATATACGGGGGCACGTGCCCCAGTAAAAAGGGCTTAGCGATGCCCCTGGTTGGAATTAAATGGGAATACACTATATTTTAGAAGCTACTCATCTTCAAAGATACCCCCCTCTCTTACTCAGGAAGCATGTTCAGGTTATGTGGGACATCTTGTTTGGTAAAGTGGGACAGTCATTCTTAGATTAAAAACGGGCTTCTTTGCAGTGATGCATGTAATTCAATGTAGCAAGATAATATAGTGATGTTCATTTAAAGATGTTTACAATTTCATCTCAACCTAGCCTACAATCAAATGTAATAAAGTGTAGAAAAATATAGGAGCTATTCATTTAAAAAAATGTTTTCTTCAGTCAGGCACTATTTAAGTTTGAGCAATTGGTTATGGCAGATCAGAGTGGCTCTGGGCAGATCCAATTGTTTTAAACTTCACACTACACTTCACACTGTCACAATACAATGACAACACAATAACATGCAACTAATGTAAATTATTTTGACAGTTCAGTCCTGTCAACATGTTAATAATTTAATAATATTTTTTTAATGTATAGCTCCAAGCAGTGATGTGTGTTCGTCTGGAACATTGTGAACAGTGGAACAATTGATATGGACAATGTCACAAAGTTTCAGAATGTTTTCACAAATGGGGTGGAAGTTAGCCTGGTCCTAACCAGACCCTCGTACATTTCATTTATACAGAGGGTCTGGGATCACTCCATTGACAAGCGTTAACTTCCTTGAAGGCGGGTACTCTGTTGAAGTTTAAAACAATTGGATCTGCCCAGAGCCACTCTGATCTGCCATAACCAATCGCTAGCGTTCGCCTTAGCCAACGCCTTCACCACTACTGTAACTAGTTAGCGAGCTAGCTGCCGTAGCTGGAAAATCAAACTTTTCCCGAACCCCGTGGGAAGGAGGGCCACAACATCATGGCCACCAACAAAACTCAGCAAGGATTGTTCTTGCTCCGGCTTTAACTTAGGGATATTCGGCAGCGTTGCCACAACCGACCGAATAGCTTCGCTCGCATCTTTCTCCGCCGCCATTACTGAACTACAACTCAAACTCGTGCACAACGTCATCGTTCCCAGCCATTCCCTCTGTTCGCTGATTGGACCTACAAAAAATGTGTTTCTGAAAACCAACTAATACACCGGAATCCCAGACCTAGTACAGAAGCAAAATTAAAATTGAGCGAAATACATAGAAGGGCAGAGCCAGGCTATTTGGAAATGCCATCATATAAAAAATGTATATGATGGCATTGTGACCTGTAGCGCCACCTACGGGCGAATGTGGGCCCTTTGTAGTGTGGGAGTTACTCATGTAGTTGCAATGTTCATTAACTTTATTAGCTTCTTAGCTTTGTCCAAATATATGTTTAAATACTCAAACGCAGGGCCGCCCATAGAAATTGCTGGGCCCCTGAAAAGGTCCAGTGAATGGGCCCCCCCTAATAGGTCTTTACTTATATTAACGCATGCGCGTGTGTGCTCTCTCTCTTCTACATAAAACATATGAAAACTGAGAGAGACTTACTCAGTGATGGGAGCTACATTATACCAAAATAAATACATCTTTACATAAAACTTAAACATAAAGTTTAATAAATATAACTGAGAGGCCAGACACACACACATAAAATAACTATTTGACACACTGAGATCTGCTACACTCACACGGCCATCTTCCTTGTCTTTCTGGATGCAAAGTCTTTTATGATGTATTTGAAGTTTAAAAAAAATGCCATTTCACACTCAATGGCAAGTATTGCCAGGTTATTGAGCCTCTCCTGGCTCATTGTGGAGCGCAAGTAATTTTTTATGATTTTAAGTTTGCTGAAGGACCTTTCTCCTCCTGCCACAGTTACAGGTAGAGTGCAGAATATCCTCAGAGCAATACAAATGTCACCATAAATGCTCTCAAGCTTCATTTCATGAATTCTGTTGAGCAACTCCATGGGTATTGATGTTCCTCCTGAGAATGTGGCACTGTATATTCTTTTCAGATGGAGTATTTGTTTTTCCAAATCTTCAGATAGATCCTTGGGATATTTTGTTATCAAATTTCTACAAGATGACTTAATATCCTCCTCACCCAACTGCTGGAACTTGAGTATTCCCTTGAAATCATTGCAAATGTCCCTGATCGACTG
The DNA here is from genome assembly GCA_023658055.1 of Thaleichthys pacificus. Classification (NCBI taxonomy): domain Eukaryota; kingdom Metazoa; phylum Chordata; class Actinopteri; order Osmeriformes; family Osmeridae; genus Thaleichthys; species Thaleichthys pacificus. The sequence goes on from CM042867.1 coordinate 7,170,173, forward strand.
AAATCTGGATGTCAGCTGTGCAATGATACTGTCCACTACAATATAATATACAGAATTCCGAAATGCTACATCAGGAGTCTCCTGTGCATCTGACGTTTCTTCAATGAGCTGCCGTTTTCTCTAATTGCTATGGGTGAACTCAGGTGGGATGCCCATTGCATGGGCTATATTTTGAGCTTCAGCAAGCATTGAATCCCACTTATTTCTCAAAGACATTATTTCCTGCTGTAAAGCTTCAATGTTTGCTGCTTCCTGATCCAAAGATAGGCTGCCACTCTGCAGGAGCACATTTCTATCTTCAATATGTTCCAGTATTTTTACCCAGATAGTGCACATGACAACTGCTGTGAATGATGTAAAATATGCTCTCAGTCCTGTTGCATCTGATAAGGCCTCATTGGACAATTTGCAGGATGATATTATGCAATCAAGTGCTTCAATCACACTGGAGAGGTGACGAGCAACAGGTCTTACCGCGTCAATACGCGCACTCCATCGTGTATCGCTCACGCGATGAAGAGAGCATCCGGTCTTGTCCTTCAACACAGACCACCGGTCTGGACTTGAGCTAAAGAGTGGGAAATAAGTTGCCATTTCTTTACATGACTGGACAGCATGTACACCTACTAGATTCAGTGTATTGTTACGGTGTGGTACAGAGTGGACCCAAACGCAGTACGGATACAATTGAGTGATTTATTGGGTGTAGTCCTTGGTGAATCAGCAGGTGGTCAGGCAGGGAACTGGGTTCATGGATGATGGTCCTGGGCACAAAGAAAGCAGGGTTAAAGAAGGCAAGTGAATAAAGCAATGCTTGAGGGTCAAAAGCGCGTACTACCACAGTAGCTGTGACAACGATCTGACGAGGGGTGGTTGGAAAGCCGGGTTGAAGTATGCAGGATGATGAGGTAATGGGCGGCAGGTGTGTAGGGTCTAGGCAGGATGATACAGGAGAACCAGCAGGGGGTGTAAAAGGGACAGGGACCAGGCCGTGGCCGTAACATGTATGGGATGCGCAAGGAGAAAACGTGCCCAAAGGATTTGATAATTTGGGCTTGCACACTTTCCCCGACATATTACTACCATTATCATACCCTTGTCCACGGCAGTCATTGAGGTCAATTCCATGCTTCAGGACAGGGTTCCTCTATCATGCTGGCGATTTATTTTCCTGTCTTTTTTGCAAAGTCTACAAACTCAATAAAACGTTCATTTATTGTGCATCCTTTGCCGTGTGCGTCATCGTTAGACACGTACCTCAGAAGCAGGACGTTCTGCTCAACGTGTGATATATCTGGTGTGGCATCGCATATTATAGAGAAATAGATTGAATTGAGTCTCCCTGAGAATAGTGTTGCGAACATGAATTCCACATAGTTCAATGAATTCATTTTGAGAGCGCCATGACAGATAATGCGCTGGTAGCCGTTCCCCTCGTTGTCTAGGCCTATATTCTTTAACTTTTTCTATGGCAATGGCAACATCTATTGTGAACAGCACATATTAGCCAATAATAAATGTGTTCAGTCATCATAGCCCATAATGTGCTAACAAAATGTAGGCCAGTAGACTCGCATTCAGCATTCATTAGAATCTCTCACACACAGTAGGCAGTGGCGGCTGGGAAGCCCCCGCAGCCCCCGCGAGGCGGGGGGGTCCCCACGCCCTAAGGGCCCCGCCCTGCATATCAAAACACAGACTAATGGCCTATATATATAAAACGTTTTCAACTGCCAGGTAAAGGAATTCCGTAATGTACGCAGATCTTCATCCACTTCCATGGGCTAAATAGTCTCAAAATCCCTGAATCTGGCAACAATGGCTTTTGCGCATCTTACGTGCCTTTTGCGCCATTACGCCTATTGAACGCGCACATTTTTATTTTTTTATTTTTTTTTATTTATTTTTTATTATGCAAGAAAAAATACAACAAATAAGTAGCCACTTACATAACAAAGAAGATACATTAAAAAAATATATATATATATAAAAAGAAAAAATGCCAGATAATGCATAATTAAGTCAAAGTAAGTTATATTTATTTAGGATAGCACATGTTTTCCCTGCTTTTGTATTTAAAATGTTGCATAAAGACATAGTGTACATGTTAAAGTCATTAATAAAGTGTGTGAAATTTGGCTTGGACAATGACCACTTACATTTATGAATATGAAATTTACCCATCAGAATCAGTAGTTGGATAAAATAAATACAATCCGAATCAACATCTGGATTGATAAAATAAAAAATTATATCAAAGCTATTAATTGTTATAACATGACCTGTTATGTTATGAATATGACGAACCAAAGCAGACCAAAAGGATTTAGTATAAATACAATTGCAAAACAAATGAATGATAGTTTCATCCTCAGTAACACAAAAAACACATTTGGGATCAATATTCAGTTTAAATCTCTTATACAAAAGGTGTGTCACTGGATATATCTTGTGTACAATTTTAAAGGACACTTCTTTAACTTTGTTGGTAATGCAAAATTTGTTAGAAATCTTCCAAACTTTCGTCCAGTCTATATCTTCAAAAACAGAAGCCCAATAAAATCTTGAATTCGGAAGGGATGATGCACACACTAAATTCCGAATATATTTATTACAACACCTTTCTTTCATAATATTAAACTTACCTAAAAATATGTCAGATGTGGCATACGTGGAGTATTGTGTAGGTGAAAATTTTCTGAGAAGCGCTAAAACCCCAAGTGGTATCGCATCAAACACAGTAGCATATTCTTTAGGAGTTACAGGTAAGTTGAATTTGTCCAGAAAATCTTTATAAGAAAGTAATATGTTATTGGCATCTAACAGTTGAAAAACATAAATTATATTGTTATCAAACCATTTGGGTAAAAATAATGATTTATTTTTGTATTTAATATCCTTATTATTCCAAATCATATATTTGTGTGGTGAAAAGTTATGTTTGTAGGCCAGAGACCAAGCCAACAGTGCTTGTTTATGAAAGTTGGATAGTTTAATGGGGATTTTAGTAGTATCAAGGTTACATTTTAAAAGGAATTTCAGACCACCGATTGTTTTAAATATATATTTTGGGAAGATGTGCCATATGCTGTTTTGATTCTTAAGATATCTAATAATCCACATTATTTTAAAAGTATTATTTAGCGTATTCATATCTAAGACAGCTAAGCCACCTTGCTCAATAGTGTTTCTTATAACTGCTTTACTGAGGTAATGTGTTTTATTTCTCCATACAAAGTTATACAGTAACTTGTCAATTTCCTTAATGATTGTTTGAGGTATATCTAAAGAAAGTGAAACGTAGACAGATCTCGAGATACCTTCAGCTTTTGACAATAACACTCTACCATACAATGACAAGTCTCTTAACAACCATAGATTAAATCTTTTCTTAATTTTTTCTATTTTATAATCAAAATTTAAATGGCATCTTTGTTTCTCATCCTTACATATGTTAACCCCCAAATATGTGACCTCTGTTTTGACAGGAATGTTTGCTATCTGTAAATGATTGCATTCTTTAATTGGGAATAGTACCGATTTATTAACATTCATAACCAGACCTAGCCTGACGATGTCAGACTCATAATTCTTGTCAGAATATGAGTCTGAGGACTCTCCATTGGGCTGTGACTATGGGGCGTGTTTCAACCGAACCCGGAAAACAAATGCCTCTTCGCTCAATTGGATAGACCTACAACCAATCAAAGCAACGTAGTATGTTAACTTTTACCAAACCCCGTACGAAGGACGGCAAAAACATATTTTCCATCGACAAATGCCTTGATTGCGTTTCTCTGTTCCTCTTTCAAAACTAATGCGCTGTCGATGTCTTCTAAAACAGACTCGATGGCAGAATCATAACATCCCAGCTCTCCAGCGGTAGCCATGTTTGTTGAAAACGAATTCAACCAAAGCGCTCTTTGGTGACGTGGTTGATTACGTTACTGTTGATCATCTGTCCATCATCGTATAAAGCCCGCCCTGACAATTTCATTGGTCCGAACAGCTTCTGTTCGGACATTAGTTGTTCCCCAACGGAGACTCCCCAGACCCATCTTCCCGACCAAATAATTTTGTGGGCGGGGATAAAATGGTCTGGCAGCCAGGCTAAACCAGACCAGATGCAACAGAGAATTCCTCAACACATTCAATAGCCTTAGTAATCTCTTCCTCACAACTAATGAATAACGCAGTGTCATCTGCCAATTGACACAGTTTCAGTTCCTTATCGCTAAATTTTATACCGACAAAGTTGGAGTTAACGTGAAGAGCCATAATCTGCATCGCCAGTAAAAACAAACATGGAGAGATTGGACAACCTTGTCTAATGCCACGATTTATATAAAACCTCTGTGACGTTCCATTAGAGAGTTTGACCGAGCTAGAGCAATTTTTATAAAGGGTTTGAATTGCATTCTGAAAGTATGTACCAAAACCAAAAAAAGACAAGCTTTTCATAATAAATTGGTGTTCTATCGTGTCAAAAGCTTTAAAAAAATCAATAAAAAAGATAAAGCTATCATCCGGTATTAGATCACTATAATCTATAATATCTAGAATAAGTCTGATATTATTACAAATATGACGCCCCTGCATGAACCCAGATTGTTCCTCATCAATAATAGAATCTAACCCTGTTTTTAGTCTTTTAGCAAATATATGAGCAAATAATTTAGCATCATTATTTAAGAGGCTAATTGGTCTCCAGTTATCTATATACAAGTTGTCCTTATTTGGTTTCGGAATTAATACAATTAAACTCTGTTTCATTGAGGTAGTAAGTTCCCCTTTAATCATTGATTCATTAAACACCTGCAGAATGAAGGGTGCTAAAAGCTCACTAAAAGATTTATAGAATTCACAAGTTAGACCATCATTACCAGGAGATTTATTCTCTTTTAGATTCTTAATAGTCTTGTACCTCTTTTAGTGTAATATCCTTTTCACATATATTTTTAAAGCCATCATCTATCCTTCTAGCATTTTTTATTTTGCTAATAAAAGGATCCATATTAGATAGGAGTTGGGAAGATGTATATAACTTTTCATAAAAAATCCCAACAAAGTCAGAGATTTTCTTTGGGTCATCACAGAGGGTATCATCAATCATGAGTTTAGAGATAGACGCCAACTCGCCAGTTCTCTTTTCTAAATTGAAAAAGTATCTGGTATTTTTTTCACCTGCCTCCATCCATTTTCGCCTAGATCTAATAAAGGCTCCTTTAGCTTTGTCTTCATAAATGTCATTTAGTTGAGTTTGTAAAGATGATAGGTGCACAGATTCCTGATGTATTAGATTAGTCTTTTGAGAATAATCCATAATATTTTTTACGATTTCAAATTCTTTTTTCCTTTTATTTTCTGCCAACCTTTTCCCAGTTACAATGGCTAATTTTCTAATTTCATATTTCATAAGTTCACAATGATTTCCAAATGACTGACCTGTTTCTGATAGCTTCCAATATTTATCAATTATTTCTATTACCTGGGTCCTGAAAATATTGTATCCTAACATGGCTTTGTTAAATTTCCAATAACAGTTCCTAATTGGAATATTTAAATGACTCTGCAAGTTAACGTGAAGAAAGATCCCTTTATGATCAGTAAGAACTACAGGTTCAATTGAGACATCAACAACTGAGTCCATCAAAACATCAGAAACCAACCAGTAGTCAATACGAGATTGGTTAGAAAGATTTTTGTTACTCCAGGTAAAGTCTTTTTTACTAGGGTTTTTATGTCTCCATATGTCTACAAAACCCAATCTTAAGCAAATATTCTTAATTGTAGTACCCGAATTATCCACTCTTGGAGGCCATCTATCAGTATGACCATCCAAAACCGTGTTAAAGTCTCCACCCCAAATCGTTTTGGTATTTGGAAATTTTGATGTCATAATATTAATTTGGTATTCTATGTCTGAAAACAAAATGTTATTATTTATGTTATTATTACTGGCATATACATTAACCAAAATAAAATTAGATTGGTCAACAGTTACTACTAATATAATCCACCTTCCAGCATTATCCTTCGTGTGTGTCAGTATTTTACCTCTGAAGTTACCCTTTAGAATAGCAACCCCTGCTGACCGAGTACTGCCATGTGAAAACCATACATCATTCCCCCATTGATTTCTCCAAAAATCCTTATCATCAGTGCAACTATGAGTTTCTTGAATAAAAATAAAATCAGTGTGCTTACCTTTACAATATAAAAAAAAGATTTCCTTTTCAGCATATTTTTTAAACCTCTGGCATTAACAGAAAATAGAGAAATAGACATAAATAACTTTACAGAAAACAACAACAAAAAGTAGTGACTATTTAGAACTTGCTTACCTTTTAAGTAGGAGGAAAGCGGATGTAACGTAGTACACAAAACCTTAACTTAATGCATATTCTAAGTTAGCATGTGAAAGTCATCGCATAGAAATTATACATCCTATCATGTCCATCTGATACATTGGTATTGAAAAATATCTGTAAATGACCATATGTCTACCTAAATCTCTTAAACTTATCAACGTGTGGAACCGTATAGAAAAAATAACCTGAGAACCCAACTCGCAAAGACCTCCTATCATACTGATTATTTATGGCGTATTTCTTTTCTGCCTTCTTTCCCATCTATGAAGGCTTTGGTGCCTACGAAGTACGCTTTGAGACCCTGTTCGCGTGCCGCCTTGACTGCTGGCCATAGCTGATTCCTTGATTCTTTGTCGGAGGACGTGAGATCTTCCTTGAATTGCAGACCATTCTTCAGGAGGTAGTTATTTTTCTTAGAACCTTTCCATATTGAATCCCTTGCCGTTCTGGAGGTGAAATGTATGATGACAGGACGTGGTAGTTGTCTGCGATTGCCATCTTCGAGCTTTCTGCCTATACGATGGACTACATCAATGTCCCTCACAATGGTATTTCCATCATCTTCCGGCACCTTTCTGCAGATCTCTTTCGTTTTTTCTTTAACATTCTCTTCTGGCCCTTCGACCATACCGAGAAGTCTGAGGCACCATCTACGGCTATAGCGTTCAGCCTCATTAGACTTATTTACTAAATCGGCGATTGTCTTCTCGTGTTGTTCTACCTTCTCTTGTAGATGGCTGTTCTCTTCTTTAAGAGTCTTAACCTCTTCTATCGTGAAGTCAATGGTTTTTTGAAGATTGACAATGCTAACTGCGTTTCTTTTCACCATGTCTTCAATATGGTCAGCTCTTTCATTGATTTTGGCCGTGAGGATGCTGATAATGTTATCCTGTACATCACTCAAAGAGGGTTCACTTCTCTTCTTCTTTGGAGCATTCTGTTTGATTGGAGTGACTGGGGAAGAGTCACAAACGCCACCATCTTCAGCACTACAAGCATAAGACTGGATATCCTTGACCTTTCTTTTTTCCAAAGCGATAGCGGTCTCCATATCTTCAATCCCGTCGGGGCGTTCCATTATAGAGATTTGGATTAGCCAAATATGCTAGCAACAAACACGTTAATATCAAAAGCTATCTTAAAATATGTATAGGCGGTTTTAATGTATCAGAAAGTGGCAATTTATGACTTACAGAAGAGTATTTTATGCAAACATCAATTTACAAAAAATTACTACGGTACATCCAAGGAAAAAAGTTTCAGCTCGACATAACACAACTTCTCATACCGACGCCATCTTGGCCCCCGCGCACATTTCAAAAATGCTAATCATTAAGTTCTGCTAGATGACAGGAGAGACATGAGTAAAAGAAAATATGCAAGCGGTGCTCAAAATCGCAGCAATAAACTGTTGTCTGAACAAGCTCGAACAAAACGAAGATTACACACGTATTTAGACCAGCCAGAGAGGAATATTAAAGACATCTCCACAGACGAAACACTACCGCAGCCGCAGGTAGCTAGCAGCAGCACGTCTTCACCAGCAACCAACAATAAATATACTTGCTTAGCCTACTTATTGGCAAGAATAAATGTTTTCCTTTCCTCCATTGATTGTGTGTTATTTTGGCGATGCTATCCTTGGTGCTGAACTATCAGAAGGCTATGCTGTCTTTGGTTTTGAACAACGACAAATGTGTGGCGGCCTGCGGAAACCCTTCACATCGTGAACATTTGGGTCTTTTGGGTATTATACATATTTGGAAACTACAAACTCTCCTGAATACAAATCTGTGTATATCACTCAGATATCTTTATCACAACTGAAGTTACATAATTTTAAAGTTGACCTGTGTCAAAAAGTTATAAGGTAGAAAATTGCATTGAAAGATTCCACTCCGTTTCATTCTAATTCTGTGGCGAATATGGAAAGAAAATCCTTTTGTTCGTAATCACGTTGTGAATGTAAATGTCAGTTTAAGTATAGGCTACATTAATAACTTCTTAGCAAGTTATTTTTAAGTTTAACAGCCTGACTTCATTGATCAGTTGTTTGGGGATGCTGCAGCACTCAAAAGAGCAGGCAAACTATTTGATTTGAAATGGCTTGGAAATATTGCTAGCTGACATGTCCAAAAACCGTTGAAATTAACTGTTTTTAATAAGTAAATATATACTTTTTGTACATTACAATGAAGTTTAGGGTGTTAACTATAGAAAACATCAAAAATCTCAATTTTGACAGAAAACGATTTTCGATCTTTTATGGCTAGCCAACAATGAGCTGCCGCGACATCTGACGGGTTTCCGCAGGACGCCACACAAATAGGCTGCTGTTGTGCTTTTGTTATTTTTAAAGTTTTTTATTTCTCTCACATATAGAGGCTATATTTAAAGGTAGACAGCAATGTATAAGATAGGATGGAGATACATTTTGAGTGGATTTATGGGAGGGGCCTCGAGCTCCGACTTTGCGGGGGGGGGGGGGGGGGGGGGGGGGGCCTCTGCAAAGTCCCGGCCGCCACTGACAGTAGGCCTACACTAGCCTGACGTTGTCATACTCATAATTCTAGTCAGAATATGAGTCTGAGAACTCTCCGTTGGGCTGTGACTATGGGGCGTGTTTCAACCGAACCTGGAAAAAAATGCCTCTTCGCTAAATTGGATAGACCTACAACCAATCAGAGCAACGTAATATGTTGTTTGTTGAAAACCCAAGAGCTCTTTGGTGACGTGGTTGATTACGTTACTGTTGATCATCGTATAAAGCCCGCCCTGACAATTTCATTGGTCCGAACAGCTCCTGTTCGGACATAGTTGTTCCCCAACCGAGCTCCCCCAGACCCAACTTCCCGACCAAATTTTTTTGTGGGCGGGGATAAGTTGGGCTGGCAGCCAGGCTAGGCCTACACAAATCCATGCATAAAATGGGTTTAATGATCTGTCCATTTACCAAATACATTATATTCAAATTCAACGAAGAGGTCATAAGCCCCTAAAATAAAGTTAAAGACAGTACTGTCTACTACTTAGCCTATAGTCATCCTAACAGTGACAACTTATAATAAACAAACATAGGCCTATATAACAATTCTTTCAACAACAATTTTGGTCGAGCTACACGCGCGAACCAAGCTCCCATGAAAAAAAACGAGTGCGCAACACACACGCGTGACGCGCACTGCAGTAGGCCACCTACAACAGGTGTTGTATGGGGGGTGATTAGTGCCCTCACACACCAGAACAACACACAACCGTCGCTACGCCTGCCAATGGTGGAAGTCGCTACGCCAAGCGTCTGCCAATGGTGGAAGTCGCTACGCCAAGCGTCTGCCAATGATGGAAGTCGCTACGCCAAGCGTCTGCAATGATGGAAGTCGCTACGCCAAGCGTCTGCCAATGGTGGAAGTCGCTACGCCAAGCGTCTGCCAATGATGGAAGTCGCTACGCCAAGCGTCTGCAATGATGGAAGTCGCTACGCCAAGCGTCTGCCAATGGTGGAAGTCGCTACGCCAAGCGTCTGCCAATGGTGGAAGTCGCTACGCCAAGCGTCTGCCAATGGTGGAAGTCGCTACGCCAAGCGTCTGCCAATGATGGAAGTCGCTACACCAAGCGTCTGCAATGATGGAAGTCGCTACGCCAAGCGTCTGCAATGATGGAAGTCGCTACGCCAAGCGTCTGACATTATGTGGTAAGTTAGCTATGCTAAGTGGCTAGCTACCTATCAATGGGAGAAAAACATTAAAGTACATGATCAAGTGTGGCTATTTCAGCTAGCTAGTGTTGAGCTGTATTGGCAGACCTGAACTAGACTCCGAAATTACCATAGAAAATTGTGTTGTGTGTAAATATAGTTTGAAGCAAGTTTTCATGTCATGTTTGGTATTAATTTAGTATTTTATGCATCACATGATTCTAGTAATGCTTTCAGTGTTGTAAAATGTATATTTGCTGGTTTGATAGCCTAGAGTTTTGTCGTGCAGAGGCCCAAAATGTGTTTACATATTCTCTTGTCTTGCAAAGGCATATTTGGCTTACTGCAGCCAAGTACCGGTGATGGTCCATTTGAATTTGTATGTGTCAGGCAATTGTTTCTTCATATAGTCGGTGTCGCTATTTTAGTATGCAGGATGGGTTTACAAAAGGAGAAGCTAACCCAATCACTGAGTTTGATTAGCCTCCTATACTTGCTCAGGTTAGGTGCATTATGTTTATTTTCATTTAAAATACCTTTGTTATTGTTTGCTCTGAAGGTAGCGTTTGTTTCTGTATTGATTTTGTTACATTGTCATAATGTATTGATTATCTTACTATTTTGATAATAAACTATGTTTTTGCATTTAAAGTTACTTGTCCTTGTGCCTGCTTTCAATGTTTGGACAATATTATTTGCTGGAGTCCTAAGTCACTATCAAGAGAGAGCCTTTTTATGTATTATCCCTGACAAAGAAGAGGTGAATATGAGTTGTATGTGCTGGTTTTAAAATGTAATACCATTTCATGTATTTTAAGTTGTTTTGTGTCCACAGGATTGGTTTTCACCACTGTTCTACCATTTAGTCTAATTGTTAGCTGAGTTCCTTTTCAAGTCTTTTATTATCAGATGCACAGAACAAAACAAGGTCAGACTGGGCACTGAAATTCTTAGGACACGACAACGCAAAACAACCTGGCATAACATAACATATAAATACCCTGAACATAGATTACATCTATGATAAGAAAATAACAACTCCTAAATATACAAAATAATATACAATACAGTATACTAAACCTGTAATAATACACATATTAACCTACACTAACTGTATAAACCTATACTAACCTAAAGACAAGTGGGGTAACAATTAGTGCAATATTGCTGATAGTACAACCAGTAGCTGAAAGTGACTGTGTGTAAAGTGGTTAGTGAGAAAGTGGTGAGAATGTGTCCATTCAGAAGCCTGATGGCCCTTGGAAAGAAACTATTCTCCAGTCTGCGTGTGCGAGACCGAATGCTTCAGTAGTATGCAGACCTGACCACACTACGTAGGACCTTGTGGTCCCTGTCTGTGCAGATCCCATACCACACTGATGCAACCAGTCAGTATGCTCTCTATTGTGCATCTGTATCTGGTTCTCTGGATAAGAGTGTCTGCTAAATGACTAAATGTAAAAGTTAGTGAGGATGAGGATGACTCAGTCCATGCCAAATTTCTTCAGTCTCCTCAGGAAGAACAGGCGTTTCCGGGCAGCTTTAACTACCTTGTGAGCAGACCAGGTGAGATCATTGCTGATGTTCACCCCGAGGAACCTGAAGCAGCTGACCTGCTTGCAGCTTGGAGACGAGTCTGGAGGGGATGATGGTATTGAATGCTGAGCTGTCGTCAATAAACAGCATCCTCACATACATATTCCTTTGTCCAGGTGGGAGAGAGCGGTGTGCATAGTCAGGGTGATGGCATCGTCTGTAGACCTGTTGGACCGGTATACAAACTGCATAGGGTCCAGGGTGGGAAACAGCGATGAGCAAATTAATATTTTGACTAGCCGCTTGAAGCACTTCATGATGAGAGAGCTCAGTGATATCGGGCGATAGTCGTTCATGCAGGTGACCTTGGTGTTTTTGGGCACAGGGACGATGGTGGTCCTCTTGAAGCAAGTGGGGAGTACAGACAGGCTGAGGGAGAGGTTAAAGATGTCTCAGCTAAATATAAAAAGGTTAAAATCAGACTATCATTGTTATTAACAATTGTTATTGTTGATTTATTTGTTGTTACTTTTAGAACATACAATAATAGCATTTATAGGCCTACAATTACTTAAATGTGTAGGCATCATTATTTTAATACAAAAAAACTGAAACAAGTCAGGAGTGGTTATTGTGGTTTGATTCAATATTGAAGAATTACATGAATTAGAATATTTGGGTTTGGGTATTGCGTGCCGTGTTAGATGGGTCTTGATCTGGTCTGGGTCCCCAGGAGGTATAGATGTACATTCATAGAATGGTCATATTTTAATGGAAAATTCTTGAGTCATAAGACTCTTAGACATTGTATTCATTGATATTAGCAGACACTTTTATACAAAGTGACATACAAATATGGGGTTTAATGCTAGTTGGCACAGCAAGTAAACTAACAATTTAGTGTAATTGAGAAGGATATCGAAACACATTTGTACTTTTCTCCAAACTATCATATTCTTACTCAACATATCGATAACACAGGCAAACTGACAACTTCAATTGGGGACTGGGCTGTGAGGAAAGGCAAAAACCAATGACAGCTACTGTAGCCTGCCTAGGCAGCCAGTTGCACAGTTTGTAAAAACGAATGGGTGAAACTTCTTTGTTAGTTACAACTTTCAATTGACAAAATTGACAACAGATGTAAAAAAAACTTGACTTTAATCGAAGGATCGCCTCACATGGTCACTTCCGGTCTCACGAGATGATAATACCGGCATGGCATAATGGTGAGCTAGCTGCTTATCTTCCTAGCTATCCACATAATGTCAGACGCTTGGCGTAGCGACTTCCATCATTGTCAGACGCTTGGCGTAGCGACTTCCATCATTGTCAGACGCTTGGCGTAGCGACTTCCATCATTGGCAGACGCTTGGCGTAGCGACTTCCACCATTGTCAGACGCTTGGCGTAGCGACTTCCATCATTGGCAGACGCTTGGCGTAGCGACTTCCACCATTGTCAGACGCTTGGCGTAGCGACTTCCACCATTGTCAGACGCTTGGCGTAGCGACTTCCATCATTGGCAGACGCTTGGCGTAGCGACTTCCATCATTGGCAGACGCTTGGCGTAGCGACTTCCATCATTGCAGACGGGCTACACGTCACACGCACTAGTATGACGTTTACAAAGATAACGTCACCATATACGTCGCCGCTATCAAAGTTCCCTCACGTACTACGTCGCCGCCATCACCCCCATTGAGAACCAATGATAAAAAGGCTGAGACGACACGCACATTGTGGGAAAATCTATTACGCAGTGTATGTTGTCTGTGTGTGTGAGGGCACTAATCACCCCCCATAACCATATACGTCGCCGCTATCAAAGTTCCCTCACGTACTACGTCGCTACGTCGCCGCCATCACCCCCATTGAGAACCAATGATAAAAAGGCTGAGACGACATGCACATTGTGGGAAAATCTATTACGCAGTGTATGTTGTCTGTGTGTGTGAGGGCACTAATCACCCCCCATAACCATATACGTCGCCGCTATCAAAGTTCCCTCACGTACTACGTCGCTACGTCGCCGCCATCACCCCCATTGAGAACCAATGATAAAAAGGCTGAGACGACATGCACATTGTGGGAAAATCTATTACGCAGTGTATGTTGTCTGTGTGTGTGAGGGCACTAATCACCCCCCATAACCATATACGTCGCCGCTATCAAAGTTCCCTCACGTACTACGTCGCTACGTCGCCGCCATCACCCCCATTGAGAACCAATGATAAAAAGGCTGAGACGACATGCACATTGTGGGAAAATCTATTACGCAGTGTATGTTGTCTGTGTGTGTGAGGGCACTAATCACCCCCCATAACCATATACGTCGCCGCTATCAAAGTTCCCTCACGTACTACGTCGCTACGTCGCCGCCATCACCCCCATTGAGAACCAATGATAAAAAGGCTGAGACGACACGCACATTGTGGGAAAATCTATTACGCAGTGTATGTTGTCTGTGTGTGTGAGGGCACTAATCACCCCTCATAGTGTTGGACCGAATTCTCACTCCCCCGCAGAATCCCACTCCCCTACGCGTGAACGCGCACTGGCTTCCTAGCGTATTGCTAGTTGTAGTTTGACGAACCGAGGCGATTTTTACAAGCCTATGGTTCCCTCGTCTTAGGCTTTGAGGAAACTGTCAGTAGGCTATTTAATTCATGTTGTGCTGCACTTGAGAGCCTATACGATTTGTATGTCGTGCTACTCGTACAATCCGAATGATTGTCTCAAGAAAATAGACGTACCTTGGAGCTGCACTTGAAAAACGATGTTGATGTCGATGTTGTGCTACACTGTCCTATTATCGGAATGAGGGTAATATGTGAATTATGTTGTAGTTGCGACTGCTGTTATGTCACTGTCTGGTAAAAGCGAGCATCCTTCTTTGTATTCATTTGTGGGTGATTCTTTAATTATGGTACTTTTCTTGTCCCTGGATGAAATAATAAAAACTAAAAAACATTTATTCTTTTTTGTTTTTGTCACACTTACTTCACCCTAAGGGGAACTTCTAAAAAATGTATCATGGCTCAATCATTCTTTTTATTATATAATATGAGGCCTTTCATGCATGGTTTTTAATATTTTCCCTCTGTCCCTAAGCCAGACTTTGTATCTTCAACCTCGCCTAATTCTACATTAAATAATTAAATAATGTAGATTTCAAGTACAAATAATAAATAATATCTATTTCAATTATACATATTACATATTGTGATATTTATTCACATGTTCCTATATTTTTCATAAGTAGAACCCTTGTCCCTCGGGTTCACTGTCATTTCCACCACACTGTACAAAATAGAATCCTAGGATCATTGTTTTAGGTTTGTATACATAGTACCCATAGCAACAGAAACTCCACAGTGGAATACATGGCTGGATGAAAGTGTGACCCCTACAGGGGTTAGTGAAAAGAAGAAAAATCAAGGTAAATATGAGTAAAACAGAGTATGTTTATTGGTCGTCATTTCCAAACAGCTCATATTTAACATGGACGTAAAAATAACTGGATACATTTAATTTAATATTGTGTATTTTGTGTTTATTTAATGCTAACTCTAAAACTAATATTAGCAGGCTAACATAGCATGAGATTTTGGAGGGAAAGGGGGGAAATGTCATTTCCACCACAGTCATTTCCACCACGGTGTTCATTGTGGTGGTAAAGACAGGTTGTGGTGGAAATGACATTGTTCGTGCTGAACCGCCAATTATTTGGGCTACAATACTAAAACTTTTATGTTAAAAAAAACATAATTAATTAAGTTAAGATAGTAAGGAAGTATTTTATCATTTATTACAATATTATTGGTAAATAAGAGAACAATAGATAAGTAAGTTTGACATAATGTCTTGGCTCTTTCTTTAAGATGGCCAGCAATACCACAGCACAGAGGTCAAGATCATACAGAGAAAGAATAAAATCAGATCCACTTAAATATTTCTCTGTCCCTCAAGAGGGACAGAGAAAGATACCTGAAGAAATAGCAACAGGGTGTTGTTGTTAAATCTGTGACAGAAATGCCAAAAATGTCATTTCCACCACACACTGTCTCTTCCGCCACACCATGTCATTTCCACCACAACACATATTTTGAAGTAAAACATATCAAAAACATACAAACAAACCAACTATATTCAGTGGTGTTGATAATTGTGCAGTTATGGTTAAGATACGTGTATACCCTTTGAGAAATACATGATTTTGAGCTATGATAAGTAAATGAAATGTTCCAGTGACCTAGTTTTAGGTGTTTTTTAGTGTAAACATTGTAAAATATTTAAATGTACATTTTTGAAAAATAAATAAATAACAAATTTGAACAGAGATGTATGTGCTATTTAATCAAATATATTTATAACAGAATATATTTAATTATTTTCTCTTAAAAACACATGTTTTGTTATGTGATGGAAATGACCGTTTTATTGGGCTTTAAGATAAAAATGGCAAAAAAGATATATTATTCAATACAAATCATTGCAGCCAACTTAAGGGAAGGTTTCTAGACAGATTGAGAAACTCACTGATACTAAAAAACAGTTTGTAGAAATGTTTTCATTTTCTGAAACTGTCTAGCTCAAAGAGTACCATAGTTGAAGAATTACCCTTGTACGAATCACTTTTAGTAGAACTATTCACTTCTGATTCTTGATTACGTTGTAGGCTACTTACTGTTATAGGTAGCTATACTTACTAAATGCACTATATGCCAATTAATTGGCATATAATCGTCTGGTAAATGAGTATAGCTACATTATTTTACAAATGTAGGCTATATAAAAAGGCCCCTGCTCACAGGTCCCTCCTACCAGAATTCAACTTCTATTTCCCTCTCAGTAAACTACTTGCCACACAACTGTTTTGTGTTTACAATCATATCCATTTTATAGATCCTGCTTCCCACAGCCTAGTTTGTGTCTTCTAACTTGCAATGTACAGTGCTTGGTTTTAGTACCTGATAAGCCAAGCCTGGACCTTCCCTTTGTGAATGGCTAGTGAAAAACATCTAATAAATGATGACATTTTGATTGGTGATATATTTAACAAAAGGTAGAAAAAAAGAAAGAAAGTGAAAGAAAGAGTTTTAACAAGTTTGAGGCTTGATCATGAAAACAGGTCAGGGATGTTTACGGCAGGCAGCAGAGACATTCCTCTCAGTTGGATTTTAGCACAACAGTGATGGAACCTTCTGAGGCAGCTGTCACAGCCAACCTGAGATTTTGGATAAACATTAAGATTAATTTGTGGAATGATAATGAATGATCAAACATTAGGAATGGCAAAAACTATCACTGTCACCTATAATAACATTACCATTTATACAAAGAAATACCAATGCTTCATTATAAATGTGTCTAGTAGTGAAAAAAGTAATTAAGTTAGACAAAAACTTATTGCTATGGTTAATTGCTTGAAATCATAATACATTATAGTTCTCGATGGCAAGAGTTTAACAATATATGCTTTTTTTTCATTTAGCAACTTCTGTATTTCCGGGTGGATGTACTTTCTGAAGATATAGCATACAGTGCTGGAAGATTTGACAGGATGTACAAAAAAAAGGTAAGATAATACTAATGTTATTTGAAGTTAGTACCATCACTCTTGGAGTTTAGTCAGTGAAGTTAAAACAATCAAATGAAAAAAAGAAAAGGTTTTATAATGTCAACATTTTCCAGACACACCATTTTAGGGCTGTATCCACTGAGCAGATGTCGTCAGCTGATAAGAAGCGCGAATACAATCGGATCTGGGCAAGGGTGTCAAGAGGGCAGAAAAAGAATACACACGATGGAGAACAGAGCAGAACTGAGCAGAATCCAAATGATCAGGATATGTACAGTGACGATAGCCCTGGGAGTGGAGGTGGATGTACCATTGAAGAGCAGCTGCATGACGATACCAACATTGTCCCTGAGTTGGAACAGATCCAGACATCAGAGGATTCCAGTGATGGTGATGAGGACAGTGCAGTTGCCTCTTCCTTTAGGGAACAACTTAAAGAATGGGCCATTGATTTTGGAGAGAAACACAATGCTGTAGATGCCTTATTGAAGGTCCTGAAAAGAAATGGTCATCCAGAGCTTCCTTCCACTGCAAGAACCTTGTTGGAGAGCACCAATGAAGTGGATGTGGAGACTCAGTCTGGAATGAAGTGTGTTCAGTTTGATGTGAGAGGGCAGATTCTGGAACATCTTAAAAAGTATCCCCAAGCAGTGCTTGAAGAATTAGACAGTGTAGACATCTCCCTGAATGTTGATGGCTTGCCTCTTTTTAAAAGCACCAACCAATCTCTTTGGCCTGTTCTCTGCTGCATCAATTTGTCACCAAAATCTATTTTCCCCTTGTCTCTGGCATTGGTGTCATCCAAACCAACCTCCCTCGACTTCATCAGCGATGCAGTCAGCAAACTGGAGAACGTGATGCAGAATGGCTTGGAGTGGGGAGACAAGGTGATACGTGTCCAGATAAGGTGCATAACCTGTGACGCTCCTGCAAAGGCACTTGTCAAGTGTATCAAGCAGTACTTTGGTTGTGACAGGTGCACACAGAAGGGGTTCTGGGATGGACGGATGACCTATCAAGAGGTTGAAAATCTCACACTGAGGACTGACCAATCCTTCAGAGAGTTAACTCAACTGGAACACCACCAGGAAGGAAAAACATCACCTTTCTCTAACCTCTGTATTGACATGATCACATCCTTTCCTGTAGACAATATGCACCAGTGTTGCCTTGGAGTAATGAAGAAGGTTTTGCTTTTGTGGACAAAAGGAAAGACGGAGACCAGAATGTCCTCAGGGCAGATTAAGGAGGTGAGTGTGAGACTTGAGCAACTGAAGACATCAATTCCAAACAGTTTCGCAAGAAAGCCACGGGGTTTGGAACATCTTGAGCGTTGGAAGGCCACAGAGTTCCGTCAGTTTGCTCTTTACACTGGCAAGTTGGTCCTGAGGGGAGTTCTACAAGATGACCTGTTTGAGCATTTCATGGCTTTCAGCGTTGCAATGTGCATGCTCATTTCTCCAAGCCTGGTGCATACATGCTAAATGACAGAGCATGCTGTGAGGTGATGTCAACAACCCCTGAGAAAGACGATGGCGCACAAATGTTCCTTTGTAGGGTGTATGACCACCTGGAACCCTACATCTCGAGTCCCTGTGACTCGCCTTTATGGAGCATGTCGGACAAACATCAGAAACTCAAGGACGAAACTGATATCAGAGAAGTGCCTTAAACAAAGGGCAATCATGGTTGAGGAGGAGTATGGCTCACGAGTCTTCTTTACAATTCTCCACTCCTTTTCATGAGTCTACCTTGGCTGCAGCATCGCCTCAGACTCCATCACTGACAGCCCTGGCCGCAGCATCGCCCCAGTCTCCATCACTGACAGACCTGGCTGCAGCATCGCCCCAGTCTCCATCACTGACAGCGCTGGCCGCAGCATCGCCCCAGTATCCATCACTGACGCATCACCTCAGTCTCCATCACTGACAGACCTGGCCGCAGCATCGCCCCAGTCTCTATCACTGACGCATCACCTCAGTCTCCATCACTGACAGACCTGGCCGCAGCATCGCCCCAGTCTCCATCACTGACAGACCTGGCCGCAGCATCGTCCCAGTCTCCATCACTGACAGACCTGGCCGCAGCATCGCCCCAGTCTCCTTCACTGACAGCCCTGGCCGCAGCATAGCCCCAGTCTCCATCACTGACAGACCTGGCCGCAGCATCGCCCCAGTCTCCATCACTGACAGACCTGGCCGCAGCATCGCCCCAGTCTCCATCACTGACAGACCTGGCCGCAGCATCGCCCCAGTCTCCATCACTGACGCATCACCTCAGTCTCCATCACTGACAGACCTGGCCGCAGCATCGCCACAGTCTCCATCACTGACAGCCCTGGCCGCAGCATCGCCCCAGTCTCCATCACTGACAGCGCTGGCCACAGCATCGCCCCAGTCTCCATCACTGACAGCGCTGGCCGCAGCATCGCCCCAGTCTCCATCACTGACAGACCTGGCCGCAGCATCGCCCCAGTCTCCATTACTGACAGCCCTGGCCGCAGCATCGCCCCAGTCTCCATCACTGACGCAACACCTCAGACTCCATCACTGATGCAGTCTCAATGTCTTTATACTTCAGGTTCATCGTCTACAGTTTTCGGTGGTGCATTTTATCGAAGAAAATGAAGTAGACGTGGCACCATCATTATGGTTGGAGAGGAGTAATGGGGTAAGGCGACTCATTGAAAGTTGCATAATATTTTCAAAATTGTTCAATGACGGTGTCATATACAAAAAAAGCATACACAACAATTGCAAATATCTTACAGGTTCTGAATTGCTATTGGCCTCAGAATAATGCCAGCGTTCTGGCAAGACGCTGTGCTCTGCCAGATAAAGCACAGTGGAAAAAGTACCAAGTCAGAGTGTTCTCTACAACAGGTAAAATGTGTTTCACCCCGTAATGACAAATAGAGACAATAGCTCTAATAACATAACTGATAGCATAGGCGATTTTACCACACGTGCAGGGGGTGCATTTGCGCTCTACTTATGATGTAAACATTTACATTTTCAAATTAATGTAAGAAAACAATAAAATTATTTTATTGTTTTTATATTATGTCAGAGAGTTATGTATTCTATCATGATTTGTTGATTAATCTAATGATTAAAAAAATAAATAAACCTAGAATCGCCTATGACTGATAGCATATCTGTAATTTACATTTAGATTCTAATTGTTGCACCTTTCCATTAACAGACAGCTACAGCCTGGCCAGGGAGAGGGCAAGAAAGGGGCAATACACCTCTCAGGTGGAAACAGAGGGAGTTGCTAGAAAAATCAATGTTCCTGCCAGATACCAGGAGCCTGATAGTGATGGTAATTATGTGTCATTCATATATATATATATATATATATATATATAGTTCTCTGTTGAATATATTGTAAGACTCGTGTTATTAATAGTTTTCTTTTTCATACATGTCTCCTGAAGATAAGGATGAAGTCATTCCGAAAAAGAAAACAGTCAAACCTGGAGTGTTGCCAAGAGGGCCTGCGTGTAAGTATATGCAATAGAAGCTATGGTTGAAAAACTAAAAAGTTGTTAAATTCTGTTTTCCAACTGTTTCTTTTTCTTGTTCAATCATGTCGCCACCTAAGTCCACCACACCTGTCAGGGCAGATGACGAATTGGAAGGTATGGCTGTAATTCAATCAAACCAAATGCACTTATAGACTCCTCTTCACACGCCTTGCATGAATTAACAGGCAGATTAACTCCATCCCCAATTGACCTTTCGCGTAATAGTAAAAGTTTGTTAGTTGGTAAAACTAGTTTGTTGGCAATTATTCAGAGCTAGGCTACCTAGCCTACATCACAATACCTAAATGAACTATAACCCACCAGCTTGGACACTGATTTTTAAAAATAGATTTGCCATATAAAATGTCATTATTAAATAAACCATCAAGTCATTTTAAATGCTGATTCGTCACTCAGCTAATGTTAGTCCACCGGTAAATAAAAACAAATTTGCAGTACTTGACCCTACAAACTGTAACTCAAACACTAGACTTAAATAAGCAATATGTGAACCAATGAGCTGAATGAGTGGCTATCAATGCACATATTTACACTTTTATAGTATACGCCACCGATTAAACTGCTTACCTTAACGGAGTACAAACAAGCGTTTTAAACAAGCGTGGCGACCTACCCAGATCAAGTGCAAACTACGGTGGCTCGTAAGGTACAAAGACCGCCACCTAGTGGCCTTCTTAAGGTCACTACCTTACATCTGCCACTGTTATGAAATGAACATATGCAAATCATGTTTATTATTAATAATTGTGAAATATTTTAGGTTGTACTCCAATTTAATTATTCGTTATCAGAAAAATACACTTCCACTTAATGTTCTTTGCATTTGCTCTGCAGTTACTCCATGTGAATCCTCACATACCTCACATACCTCCAGATCTGCTGAGGCCTTTCAAGGTACCTCCTCCATTAATACAGACACATAACTACTTTTCTCACTATATAAACCTATTTGTACCTGATCCCAGTTTAGTCCTGCATTTACATTTTCAATGACTTGATTATTGAATCAATTTGGTTTTAGGGAGCCATCAAGATGAACCAGCTACGTTGAACCAGCTACGTAAAGGTATCTCTAAAAAAATCAACCCTTCCCATTGATTATTACAACGACTAAGGAAGCATTTTGTGAATCTTGATTGTAATGTTAATTATTATGCTTGTTTCAACAGAGATTTTCGGTTTCCTGGAGGGTGTTGAGAGGAGAATCGGGATCAAAATAGAAAGGATGCAGGAGGAGTTCAGGAATACCATTGGCCGTGTGATGGAGGCTGTGGAGTCCCGGCCAATGACACCTTCTGAGGCAGCAGAAATTTAGATATTGGTGTGTCCATGCAAAAATGTCAGAGACTTGGAAGACCTCTGTCAAAAACTGAAAGACCGCTCATTTAAAAAGAAAATGGTATGTCCTGGAATACACCATATCTTCTTAATGGCAGTAAACTGTTACAATTAGACCAAGAGACAAATAGACCTACAAATGAAGTTTCTTTTTCTCTTTATATTGATGTGACACATTCTTTAACAGAACATTAATATGTACAACTTGTTAAATGTGTCAAATATGTTGTTTGAAATGAAATGGTTTTGAGGTGATTTTTGTTATTTTATTTCTTTAGATTCGATACCTGAGCCTTCTTGGAGGCAACAATATTGGAGATGGAGTTAGGAGAATCCTTAAAAAAATCGGGACTAATGAATTATGGAAGGGGTTTAGTTTGAAGGGGAGAAAGGGGAAGAGACCCTTCAACCATTTATTAATTTTTGATGTGGTGATACGTAAGTTAAATCTCACACACACACACACACACACACACAAACTAAACATTCACTGTAGGCTACAATGCTTTATATAATACACTGTGTTATAGTTTTTCCATAACTCTGCTGACAAATACAGACAAACAAACAAACCACAATGAAAATAAACTTCTTGGGCAGTAATGGAGATTGCCCAACACTTTACTACCACCATTGCTAGTTCAGTCATATGAATATTTTTGTTTAGGTGCCTGCAGCCTTTCCTTTCCCAGTGTGGACTGCCAGAAGGTGGAGGAGGCCATTGCGGTTACACTAAAACATGCTCCCCACCGCAGATCAACAAACCAGGTATATACACATATTATATACACTTATCCATACATACGTATGGATCAGTTAACTGAAGGGGGTGGATTGGTGCAAATATATAGCAACATTGTAATGCATTTTGCTATTGCCATGCGACCGATTTTGTTTCGATTGTGTTAATTTTAATGCCACAGTTGATTGATGTTGATTAAGCAGAATATGGAAACCTGTTATTAGGATTCCTCCGTCAGGAGGAACCCTATTGGAATTGTTGGTATTATTATTATTATTAGGATTCCTCCATCAGGAGGAACCCTATTGGAATTGTTGGTATTATTATTATTATTATTTATTATTATTATTATTATTCTTGTAATTTATCTCATGAACACATTGGTAAAAAGTTTTGAAATTTGGCATATTGATACAACATGCCACAAATACCGCCCAAACACAGACTGGCCCACATCAGACAATAGGGGGCGCCACAGGCCACGCCCAAATGTCCACTTTTCAAAGTGATGGCATTTCCACCCCATTGCTCCAATTCTTCTGAAACTGGTTGTGCATGCCTCATTTTTCACGAGGAACAAAAAAGCCTCAAGGACCCATAAGGTCCACCATGAAGGATTTTCCTGTACAGTGATAATTTGGGAAAACCTTCAAAATCCCTCTTCTCTTAAACCAAAATTCAAATTGACTTGGAATTTTGTACAGATATGTATCATTGATGTATTTAAAAACGTTACTTAAGACAGTTGAATCAAAAACAAAATGGCTGAAAGGGGTGTATTTATGTAAATGTCCACATTGCCTCAATATGTTTGTGTCACTAAATCAAATGTCATTTTGAATGGTTTTTCAAAACTAATAGGCTTTAAGGTGACACTCCCTGAAGTACCCTGCAAAGTTTCACCTTGATATGTGAAAATATGACTTAATTACAGCTGTTTGAGCTTGGACCAAATCTGACAATGCTTTCCTTATTTTATTATCCAGTTACTGAACATGGCAAAGTCCAGATCTGAGAATGGCTCAATTGGATGAGATGTTGTGCTGGTAAACGAAGGGTTGTAGGTTCAAAACCAGTCAACGGCAATTATATATATTTTTTTGACAGAACGGTTTCTAGTCTTCCGGTCAATCCTCCGGTTGTAAAACATAGCATAGTGTTTATTTGAGCCCATTACAACACTCCAATCATCTGTTTAGTGAGACTGTAAACCACTGCAAAACAAGCCAGTTTCACCAACGTAGCTAGCTACTTGTAGTCTACGTAGGCATAGTGTCATATTTACCACGTTAGCTCGAATGAAGTATATTGATTGTTCAGGTGGATCCCTTGCCTGCCGCAAATTCATTTAAGTTACCTAAGCCAGAACACATCGCCACTGATGCTAGGATTGGAAATTCCCTTCCAAACAACTTTTTTAAAGCACTACGAGTAATCTATTCTTTACAGCAGCAACCCAGTCATCCCGTTGTCCCGTTTTTATGTCCCATATATAAATAGGACTAAATTACAACAGTTTTAACTTTAACCAAATCTAACAATGCTTGCCATATGGAGAAATGTCTTATTTTGTGATACAAAAACTGAACGTGCAAACGTCTAAGTCTGTGAATGCAGACATCCTAAGTCTCCCGGAAGGTCCGGGAGTCTCCCGCATTTCAATAGCGGCTCCCTGATGCCCGCAAAATGCTCTACAATCTCCCGGAAATCGGGGATTTTGTATTTCGAGCGAGCGAGAGACTGTCCAATGGTCATTTCTGGTAGAGATAGGTGCATATCGCGCGTCCTGATTGCGTCATGGGGAGGGGTTACGTGCAGGTTGAGGGGGTACATCATGCGTCAGGATTGCGTCGGGGGGGGGGGGAACCACCTCCCGGAAATGAGTCTGCAGGTTGGCATGTCTGTGAATGGCTTAGTAGGATGAGACGCAGGGCTGCTATGTGAAGGGTTGTGGGTTCTAATATAGTCAGAGCCCTAAACTTTTTCTTTTTTTTCTGACAGAAATTAGTTTCAAGTCTTTTGGTTAATCCCAGTGTAACTATCTGTCAATTTTACAACATTTTGCCATCTTGAAGGAGGAATCCGCCATTGCTGCTTGCAGCTATATTTGCAAATTGGGTTATTTACAAAATGTAAGTAGGCTATAAGAGTCAGTGAGATAACATTTATGTTAACATATTAATGCATTACATTATAATTCTCACTAGGTAAAAGCAGGTAAAATTGCTCTGTTGTCTAACTGTAGCTAATTTTTGCAGGTGTTGATTCCGGACGAACTGGTGGAGGACGAGGAGGAGGGGGAGGACGAAGTGGAGGAATAGGAGGAGGATGCGGGGGAGGAATAGGAGGAGAGGGAGGGGGAGGAGGGGGAGAAGGAGGAGTTGACAATCAAAATATAAGAATTAATTCAGGCCTTAAAAATCAATTTAAATAAAGTGTTTGTTTATACTTTAAATCGTGTTTTTTCTTCTATGAGCATATACATAAGTTACAATACACAATACTTAGCAGCAGCCTGTTATACTTTAAGTAGATTTATTTTAAATAAAGAGGTTAAATTACATTGTTGAGTTTAAGTGTACACATTCAGTTTAGTTTTTCACTATACGTAGGTTACATTTTACTAGGTAATATGCATTATAGGCTACTTTGTATACAAAAAATATCCATTAAATGCATAAATGTGACTATAAATTAAGGTTGAGAAATTGATTCTGCATTTGGTATGCGAAAGTTATCAGGACATCGCAAGGAAACGTCCCCATGATGTTGCAGACAAACGTCCCTTGAACGTCCCCTAAAGGTTATGAGGACGTTACATGGACGTCCCGGGACGTTTGTCTGCGACGTCCCCGGGACCTTCAGGGGACCCTACAAAAAGACGTCATGGGGACGTTCCCTTGCGACGTCCTGATAACATTCGGGGACGTTCAGGGGACGTCCTGGGGACGTCATTTTGTTAGCTGGGAGACTAGCTGTTAGTCGGCATTAGAAGGGAAGCTTACGAAAAAAATAGCCAGAAAACGAATAGCAGTCTAGCCTATTGCTAACGCCTGTCTAGATTATCTATTGAAAGAACTGGAGAAGCAGGTGCTCTTGCGTTAGCAAGCTAAACTTGTTTACAGGCTACAGTAGGTAGTCTAGGTGTTTTCGCTATCTAGATGTTCTTGCATTCCTTGCAAATCAGCCTTAATAAAAAGCAGATGAGATAGCGCTAGCTAGTCTAACTAACATTGACATTTGCTCGTTGCTTAATCGGTGATTTAGAAGACAGTACTGTTCAAACTGTCTAAGAAACATTTAATGTACATTTACATTTAGTCATTTAGCAGACGCTCTTATCCAGAGCAACTTACAGTAAGTACAGGGACATTCCCCCCGAGGCAAGTAGGGCAAAGTGCCTTGCCCAAGGACACAACGTCATTATCACTGCCGGGTAATCGAACCGGCAATCTTCTGATTACTAGCCCAATTCCCTAACCGCTCAGCCACCTGACTCCCCATGTAGCGAACTAACACGTTAGCATGTTCGCGCAGCTAGCCTAGAATACCGTATTTCTTCAATTAAACGTCGCCCTCAAATAAACGCCGCCCTCGAATAAACGGCGCACCAAAAATGAACAATGTGTAATAAATGTAAGTTTAATCGAAGAAATACAGTAATTAAGAAAAAAATATAACAATTTGCGACGCCGAGGGGCCCCCAAATAAATTCTGCTTAAGGCCCCATAAAGGCTTGGGCTGGCTCTGGGCTAAAGGATGCCACACGCTTTGCGTATCAGACAGAAGTTGTGCTATATGCTAGCCCGTCATTAAAAATGTTTTATAGTCGGTTGACTGATCGCGTTGTTGTACCCAGTCAAACATTATAAACATTCAATGGTCTATCCAGTTCCTGGCAAAACATGTAGCATAATGTTCTTTATTTATTGCCAGGACATGGTCCAAGTGGCATACGTAAAAATGAAAGCTAATTCATACTTGATGTTACATGTTGATGTTCAGCCTATTCAATTTAACAACTTTCAGAAGGACAAGACAGGCAGTGGATAATATCTTAACCCTTGTGTTATCTTCGGGTCATTTTGACCCATCAGTCATTGTGACCCACCGTCGTATTGCGAAAACTTTACCGCATACAAAAACAAATTGAAGCATTTTCTTTTAACCGTTGGGCTGTCTCAGACCCCCCACATTGCAAAGGTTAAAAGAACATTATTGGGTGTGCTTTGCCTTCGGCAAGGGCACAACCTTTGTTCTCTCACATATATCTTCTTCTTCTTATTATTATTTTCCCACCCCTAAAACTCAGTCAATATTTGGCCTACATAGACAACCTAGGTGTCAAACGTTTCGTCTTGGTCTCGATTGCGTTGCTTCTATTGGGATTTACGTTCCGTTGCACAGTTTAGGAGGTTACAAAGTTTTTGTGGCAAAAAGTGTCTTCTGTCAACGAAGGGTAGCAGTGCTCGCCTACGTCACTACGTCAGCACACGTTAACAACGACGCATGGATACAACGTGATAGAGACGTTCTAGCACGCAAATTGGAGCTTGGATTATGAGTGAAAAATGCCAACCCCCCAAATTACCAACCATTGGGTTTTGTTGAGAAAGCAATTTCGAGTGGAACTGCCATCTCGGATTTTTTATTTAGGTTGTGAAAGTCTTTGTAATTTGAGCGAGTGCGGGTCGCCCGTGAGACTGCCTAGGCGGCAGCCATGCAAGCGTCATAGTAGTTTAGTATTTTCGTCTTTTTATAGTTCGGTCAATTCTACACCACAAAACAGAAGGAGGGCAATGTTATGACGATATGACTATTGTGAAGACAGCCAGATGGTGAGATTTTAATGTAGGTTGCTGTAAAAACTTTGATTGGTTTGCTACGTGAGAGCCCCGTCAGCCTCCGTTGACGATTGCGTCAGCTGTTGTCGATCTTTGATGAGTATTTTCTTAATTTCGTACCAGGGTCAATTCTACATCAAAAATCAGAAGGAGGGCAGTGTTATAAAGATATGGCGATTGCGAAGACAGCCAGCGCGTCAGCATATTTTTGTGATTTGTGTAAAACTTGGAATTTGAGTGACACCACGGCTTGTTTTGACGTTAGCCTCAGTCAGACTCGGCTCACCCACTGGCAGTGTGTACAGTAGTACTGTCTTCAATGCCACAGCTAAACTTTGTCAAAAGAAACGTTCTCATTTCCGGCGCTTTCAAACAATCAGTGAAATGTGGAGCAACAGCAGCTAGCTTGCCTCTAGCAAACTTATTTTGAATTAGCCATTTCCCCCTACATTAATGTCAAACTTATTTACGTTTTGGGGGGCATATTTTCAGTTAGCAGACGGTACTGTTTGAATCGCGATTCCATACTGCCAGTGACAACGTTGTTACAGTAGCTTGTTTCAAAGGGGGTTTTGCAGCTGTTTCAAAGGGTGTTCTTAATGAAATATGCAATATGAGTAGGCTAAATGCTTGAAAATATCACTAGAAGGGAAAAACTTACAACCGACGCAAGCGAGCACACCCTACAATTTCCCCAGAAATTGTACCCTCTCTAGTTTTTATTTGTTTTTGTATTGGGTAAAATTGGGTAAACACAACAATGGTTCGTTATGAACCTTTGGGTCATGTGACCCGAAGGCAGCACAAGGGTTAATATCTTTTTTTGATGTATTTTCTTTTTTGTAGACTATGTCACTTTCATTCTTTCCTTTGTGTAGCCAAAACACTGCTTGTTAAAGACTGAACATAAATTAATATGTAGTCTATTTGTTATTAACTTCAATCTTTTCCCATTTTTGATACTGCCTTACATTTTGTTTTAGAGGCGTAGCCTCTGACCCTACACCCCTTGGCTGCTGTGTATTGAAGAGGTCTGTCCTTAACCACTGATCAGTTAACAATAATTAAAGATAATGATTATTTTTTTACTTTTATACTGTTTGGAATACTCTGAATATAATAAACAACGTTTGATCTATACCCTGCTATATTAAGCTCATGAGAACATAACCCTTGGTCATGTCCAGGAGAGAAATATTCCTATCTATGAATTATGTTGCTTGTATCATTGATAAACTGACATTTTGCTGTTTGCTTATTCCTGCATAGCCATAAGTTAGTTCTTTGTAAGGTGTGACTAGGAAATGCCTGTGACACTAGTGTAGGTAGGTGGTCACAATATTACCAAAGTGTATAATGCCATACAACTCTGAACGTGGAAAATTGGAGCAGCGTCAAGGCCATTTTTAGGAGCCCTATATGTAAAGACCTAAACAAAAGCTATCTAGCATGCAGCATCTGAGCTTGCAAAGACTATGTGGATATCACCCCCTGATGTTTCTTGTGAGAGTAAAACTCCCCATATTGTGATACTATTTAACTGCCCTGACTCCTGTATTCTTTGTCCAGTCTTCTGAGTTGCTCAACCTTGTATCAGACACCTGCACTTTATAGATCTATAATAAATACGTTGATTTTGTCTTGAACTTGTACTTGGTGATTCACTTCATTGACTTGGTACTCATTCACAGCAATTGGGTACTATCTAATATGTCTTCAGTCTTAACCCTGTAAGTTTGTCTGCAGTTGTGAATTTAATGGTATAGAATCATGTGTTAAAGCTTAATATTATGAGCAATATCAGGTTATCACAGTCTGCTGGTTTTGTTAGTGTTGGTGCACACAAAAAAATTGAAACCTTTACTGATGGTCTGAAGATGTTTAATTTGCTATCTTGCACTTCTACACCAGTGCTAAACAGAGAAGTGTAGTCAGAAGGCACAATTATAAATTAAAACTCCCATTAGCAATAGGCTATATTCATTAGTAACTCATTAGCACCACCAAGTTAGCAAACACATCAAATAAACTCAATACAATTACACTACACTGTTGCCACATGTTGGGAAATAACCAAATACAAGCAATATAACAAATGTAATGAATGCAAACTTTACAAGCATGAAACAAACTGTATTGTGGTCACCTAGACTATTCTAGGTTGTGGTTCAGTGAAAGCACGGCTTCTTCGGTAGGCTATAATTGTTAAATCTTACTTGAGAAAGGATACTGTTCACAGCTGTCAATAGGAAATGACCATTACCTGAATGACTTGTAGTGATTGGGAGGTTACGCCTGTTCTGATGATGGCATAAACCATATTAGATTGTTGGCTCTATGTGCAATGTTTGGGTTTCCTCTCCCTTGTCTTCTGTTTCTGTGTCTTTGTTTCTGTTGCAGGATGGCAGGCAGGTAGAGGAGCTGTGATTGCTGCAAGGGCACACCTGTGATCTGTGCCTCGGTCCTTAATAAGCTGAGCCCTTTAACAAGCTGGGTCTCTCCATACTAGCAGGAACATCATCACTGTTTGCTTTTTAGTTTGTAATGATTCTCTACACACTCTACACTTGCACTGATCCCACATCCACTCCCTACTACTACTGATTTACATGACCCTCACATGCAACCGTTTCTTTGTAAGCACTTTTTATTGAATAAATACAGTGTTATTCCTTATTTAAGTCCCTAAGTATCCATCTAATCTTCCTATGAACCCGGTTATGACAGCTTTAAACAAGTACTGGTTGGCTACACACCGCATGCCGGGCTTATACAGATGTGTGTATTCAACCCGTTCTCATTCCCAAGGCGTAAAATACCGACGCTTTGTCACGGCCCTAGGCGTCGGATGCGGACGCACACGGTACCCTTTCGCGTCAGTATGAGACGTATTGGGGTGAGACGTATTGGGGTTTCAACTGACTCCAGGCCCGGCGCCAGGCACTGATTTGCGGGGGGGCCATACGTTGCTTTGGGCGGGCACGTTTTTTTTTTAAGTTTTTTTTTTTACAGCCTATATGGTAGCATAGTAGGTCAACTTTTCACCTATAATCCAACTCCGGCACAAAAAGGTGACAAACGGTATTATACATATCATTGGTTAAGGGGTTACTGGGTGGGGAAAATAAATGTATCGTCAGCAACGGCAGATTGTTTTCCGAGGCGGATAGCGTAAGGGGTCCCATTATCGTCCACCTAGCTCTCGACGCTCGTTAGAAATGTTACCAAAATGTCGTTATAATACAAATTAAAAACGTTATGTCACAGCATTGTACTTTAATATATAGATACACACCTATATTATAACATTCCGGTTTTGAAATCCAATCAGGATATGCCTAGAAATTTTACTTTCCTGATTTTAGCAGTTACAGTAGCCCTCCCATTATCTAGCCTGGTCCTAACCAGACTCTCGTACATTGCATTTGTACATCGAGCCTGGCCTCGCTCCATTGACAAGCGTTGACTTCCTTGTAGGCGGGTACTATGTTGAAGTTTAAAACTATTGGATCTGCCCAGAGCCACTCTGGATCTGCCATAACCAAACGCTAGCGTTTGCCTTAGCCAACTCCTTCACCACGGAGCTAGCTGCCGTAGCTGGAAAATCAAACTTTTCTCGAACCCCGTGGGGAGAAGGGCCACAACATCATGGCCACCAACAAAACTCTGCAAAACTTGTTCTTGCTCCGGCTTTAGTGTAGTGGCTAAAACTTTGCTAATCTGTTTGACCACTTCTTGGAGTTCCGGTGATTGTATCTTGACGCGTGATCTGAATAGAGTCCAGGAGATGTGGATTTAGTGAACTTGATTCCATTTATTTCGCAAGCTCCATCAAAAGTAAAATAAAACATTAAAGCATTGTCTTGTTTCGTTATAATCAGTTCACTGCTCTGCACGTTTCCCGGTTACGCTTCCCGATCACGGTCAATGATGGTATGCGCAGGCCGGAACCCTCCCCTCTCCTTGGCCTGTCACACCTTTATCCTGATGCCAGAAAATGTCTGACCTATAGGGGGGCACACACTCAGAAACAATTACAACGTCCTAATCCAGGCTAATTCGACACAAATTAAATCATTGCTAATAACAGTCACACAAACTGGAATGTCAACTCAAATACTCAAAAGGGCTCAATTGGCTCCTACACACCGGCCCCTGATAGTGTGCATGGGTGACTATCGCAACATTCAAAATCATAAAAGGAGCCTAAATTCATTGTAGTTTACTGTTACTCCTAAATCGATCGATCATATCATGAGTGGGTATTACTCATCTCTGGCCAGTGTCATCTTTTCTGCTCCTTCGAGAAGCAGACAGAGCTTGGTTACTGGCCTCACAAATACACCAGTCTTTGTGATGATCTTCACCGTCCTCACCAAACCTCTGGAATCTGGTTGGACTTCTACTATTCTTCCAAGGTTCCAGGACCCACGAGGGGCTGAACTGTCCACCACCATTACAATGTCTCCTACTTGAAAACCCTTCTTGACCGTAGTCCATTTTTGTCTTTCCTGTAACAGGGGTAGGTATTCCTTCGTCCATCTCTTCCAAAAGAGATCGGCAAGAAACTGAACTTGTTTCCAGCGCCGTCTGCTGTATGTGTCTGACGTCTGAAACAGTCCAGGGGGAAAAGCAGGATGGCACTTCAGAAGAAGAACATGATTAGGTGTTAGTGCCTCAAGATCAGAATCATCTTCATGGACTGTGCTGATAGGGCGACTGTTCAGAATGCTTTCCACCTCACAGAAAAGTGTTTGTAAACCTTCGTCATCAAGTGGTTGTTCATGAGCGATGGAGTTGAGAGTCCGCCTGACCATACGGATTAGCCTCTCCCATACCCCGCCGTGATGTGAGGCTGCTGGTGGGTTGAAGGTCCACTGAATGCCTTTCTGGAGCATTGTGTTCTGAATCTTTTCTTTGTTCCAGTTTGAGATGGCGTCTTGTAGTTCTCTTTTGGCTCCTACGAGGTTGGTTCCGTTGTC
Organism: Thaleichthys pacificus; assembly: GCA_023658055.1. NCBI lineage: Eukaryota > Metazoa > Chordata > Actinopteri > Osmeriformes > Osmeridae > Thaleichthys > Thaleichthys pacificus. The sequence continues at coordinate 7,202,813 of CM042867.1, forward strand.
AGAGCGGATGCGTGTCACCTGACCTCTTCTGCTTATGAACCGCCTCAGAGCGTGAATGCAAGAGTCTGTGTCTAAGGAGTGGGCCATCTCCAAGTGTACTGCTCTACTTGACATACAAGTAAAGATGACACCATAGCGCTTGACTAGGCTTCTACCTCTTTTTGTCTCAAAAGGCCCGAAGTAATCAACACCTACATTGCTGAAAGGTGGAAGGTCGGCTTCGAGTCTTTCTTTCGGCAGGTTTGCCATCTTCTGTTCTCCGATCCTTCCCCGGACACATCTGCACACAACACACTTGGATATGACTTTGCGAGCTGCGGAGTTGGCATTAATGATCCAAAATCTTTTTCTGAGTTGTGAGAGAACATGGTTTCTCCCGCCATGTCCAAGCTGCTCATGTATGTGTCGAAGTATTAGTGTGGAGACATGAATGTGTTTGGGCAGGATCATGGGACGCTTAGCCTCCTCAGGCATAGCGGCCTTGCTGAGTCTTCCTCCTACTCTCAAGACTCCATCCTCCAGTACAGGATCCAGCTTGTAGATGGTGCTGTTCCGCCTTAGTCCTTTTCCAACGAATTTCGTCTTTTCCAGCTTTGCCATTTCCTCTGGGTAGCTTTGATGTTGACAGAACATTATGATTGCTTTCTCCGCTCTCATCAGGTCATCCAGGGAAATACGTTGGCTGCCAGGTTTGTTCTTGCCGGCCAGCATTTTGCTCTGGCTTCTTGTCTGTGGTTGAGACACTTTACACTGTACCTTTCTGTTCACACTGAGAACAAGAAGAAGGTTTCTCAATTTCAAGTACCACCTGACAGCTCTTTTTAACTTGTTCCAACTTGAAAAGTATTCAAGCAACTGCCATGTTGGATTGTTCTGTGTCTTGATCACAGCACTGTACGCCGCCGTGCATCTCTTGACCTCAAGGTCATCCTGTGTGAGTGGCATGGCTTCTAATGGGTTCTGTGGCCACTCATCTTCTGGTTTCCACAGGAACTCTGGTCCGTGGATCCACTTGCTGCATTTGATGAACGTGTCTGCACTCATTCCTCTAGATGCTGGATCAGCTGGATTCAGCTTTGTTCCAATGAATTTCCACTGTGTGACATCGGTGTTCTCTCTAATGACCGAGATTCTATTGGCTACGAATGTGCGGAATCCTGTGTGTTCGTTTGCAACGTACTTTAACACTGTCTGACTGTCTGTCCAGAAAGTCGAGCTGTTGAGTGTGATGTCTAGTTCTTTCCTGAGCATTCTGTCTACGCCAACAGCTACGACAGCTGCCACCAGTTCCAGGCGTGGTATCGTCGTCTGCTTCAAAGGTGCCACCCTGGCTTTGCCAAGCATGAAAGCGACATGCACAGTGTGTTTTCCCTGTGTCAGTCGTAGATAGCTTACTGTTCCGTACGCGTGATCACTAGCGTCTGAAAAGTGATGGAGTTCAGCCTGTGTGGGCTTTCCGATTCAATCTGGCTTCACACAGCGTGCCACTCTGAAGTGCTCCAGTTTGTCAAGACCAGTCAGCCATTTCCTCCACTTCTCTGATGCAGCCTGTGGTACTTCATGGTCCCAGCTGCACTTGTTTCTGCAAAGATCCTGAAGAAGCAACTTAGCAGGCAGGGTAAGAGACAGGAAACCTAGCGGGTCATAGATAGAACTGACCGTTGACAGGATGTTTCTTCTGGTGTGTGTCTTATCCTTGACAGAGATGTTAAACTTGAATGTGTCACTTTCTACACACCATAGCAATCCTAGGGCTCTTTCTGTAGTGAGTTTGTCCCTGTCCAAATCCAGTTCTTTCATCTCAGTGACTCTGTCCTCTTTGGGGATATGAGACAGTACAGTGCGACTGTTACTCACCCATTTGGTTAGGTGGAATCCCCCCTTGTGGCAAACACAGGTGAGGTCTCTTACCAGGTCCACTGCTTCATTTTCTGTTTCAAGAGACTTCAAACAATCGTCAACATAGAAATTGTTTTCAATAGTGCTTGTCACTACCTGATCGAAACAGCCGCTATTGTCTTTGGCAGTTTGTCTGAGCGCAAAGTTTGCGCAGCCCGGAGAAGACACTGCTCCAAACAGATGTTGTCTAAATCTTGTGAGAACACCAAGTAGTGTGCTGGTTAGGTCTGGACCCTGTAGGAGTTCAGCGTTCAGTGACGTTCCATGAAATGTTGCGCCACAGTCGAAAACCACTCTAAGAGTCCCTTTCCTACGGTGAAAAACGCCATGGTGTGGGATGTACCATACCTTGCCGTCTTCTCCTTCAAGTTCGGCTTGTGGCACCACTTCAGCATGCCCATTGCTTATCACATCCTCCATGAACTTAGTGTACTCACTTCTGAATGTTTCATTCCCTTTGAACTTCCTTTTCAGTCCTATTAGGCGCTGCTCCGCAACCTGATAGTTGTTGGGCATGACTGGCCTTTCTCTCCGGAAAGGTAGGTCTAAGCTGTAATGTCCATCTTTGGGCGTGATTGATTGCTCTGCCGTTTTGATGAATCTTTTGTCCTCTATTGACATTTCTTTGTCATCTAATGTCTCATTAAAATCATGATTGTACTGTTGTACAAGCAAATCTTACAGCTTCGCGACTGATATTCTGTTGACAATAACATTTCGACGCCCACTGCTGTCTGGCATGACACTGTCATCCAGAGGACCATTGATAACCAACCCCAATAGGGTCTTCACTGCATAGGGCCCATCACGACTGTTTATAATTTCCCATGGCTCTATTGCTTTAGGAGCATTGTTTCCAATCAACAACTCCACTTCAGCTTTGATTTTCGGGATCTGGATCTCACTCAAGTAAAGCCACCTGGATAGCTCTTCTGTCTTTGGAATGCTGTCGGTGTCCACAGGCATACTCTTTTGCGTGTACACCTCAGGGAGTGCAATAAAGTTGTTTTCGTTCAATGCGCTAACCTCTATTCCATTCGCCGTGTAGGCAGTCACAGGTTGTTCTTGATTCATTGTCCTTAACAGGATATTGGTCCTTTTCCCTCTGATGTTAAGCGCTTGTTCAGGAGGTTTTCTGTGCAAAAGGTAGCAGAGCTGCCAAGATCTAGAAAGGCATAGGTGTTAATGATCTTACTACCTTTCGTGCTTTTCACCTGAACAGGTACAACGGGCAAAGTGCATTTCTGTACAGTACCGGCCCCAGTATGTCTCTCAGTTTTGACAGACACCTGCATGCTGTTCAGTGTTGTCTCTTTTGCTTCCTTTGTTTCTTTTGCTTTGATGTGCAAGGCGCTTGGATGCTGCTTGTTACAGATGGTGCACTGGAGACGTTTCACACAGTCCTTGCTGATGTGTCCAGCCTTTGCCAAGCATCCAAAGCAGACTCCATTCTGCATCAGGAATTCTATTTTCCCTCTATGTGGCTTTGAATGAAACCGAGAACATGACATGAGCTCATACTTACCGTTGCAGAAGAGACATGCTTTCTATGGCACCATGTTTCGGTTTGCTCTTGGTTGTGTCATAGTTTCTTCTGATGTTCGTTGAATCGGCTTCACGTCAACTTGTGTGGCGAAACTATCTTTAGGACGTGGCTTCATTGGGGGTCTGGATTTGACCTTGCTGGAGCTGGAGTCCTGAATGTCACCAAAAACCGGATCTGAGACAATGGCTGCCTGTTTTTCGATGAAGGATACCAGGTCAGCCATTATCACTCTGGTATCGCGTTGTTGTATTTACCAGGCCTTTAAACGCCATCTTTCTCTTAATTTATATGGCAATATGAAAAGGATAGTCCTCATGTTAGAAATTGTGTCCAACTCCTCCATGTACTGAAGCTGTTCCATGGCATTGCAGCAACCTCTCAAGAACAATGCAAAGTCCTGTAGCGCTCTTGGTTCTTCTGATTTTATCACTGGCCATGAGAGGGCCTTTTCAACGTAGGCACATGAGATCCTGTAGGCGTTTCCAAAATGCTCTTTAAGCAATTGCCTTGCTTTTCTATAGCCTCTACTTGCATCCATGAATTGGCAACTTTTGACTAGCTGCTGAGCTCGTCCTTTTGTGTACTGGATGAGGAATTGTAGTCTGTCTTGGTTATTGTCTGTTCTGCTTTCAATTATGTGCTCAAATTAATGAATAAAGGAATCATACTGCACAATATTTCCATCAAAAACCGCAAGATCTCCTCTCGGCAAAGTATGCAACAGTTGCTGCTTCACTAGAAGAGTTGTCAACTGGTTTTGCTTCTCAAGAATCTTGGAAAGATTGTCTGGATCTTGTCCTCCCTGTGGAACTGAAAAGCTCTGTGAAGACGGACTCTGGAGAGTGCGAGTGGTCTGCTCGTATTACTGGTCTAGCTGCAATGAAAGACCGTCTGAGAGGTGGCGTTCTAGGTGTTCTGGTTGTTGCGAACAAACCAGGGAATTGCACATGTACTCCATCTTTAGGCCTTGTGTCTCTAACATGTTCAGCAATTGGCTCAGAACTCCTTTCAATATTTTCTTCAAAGTACGAATTCATTGCATTCAGTTCTGTACTGTTATCAACAGCTCGTGCTTCAGCATTTCTGAGATAGTTAATTTTGGCTGTGGTTGCAGACAGTTCTGCTTGTAGGTCAAAAGCCTCCATTCTCTTTCTGAGCTGATCTTGCTCATCCTCTAATGCATGCTTTTTCTGCAAAGCTGCAGCCTTAGCGAGTAGTGCTTCTCTTTCTGCTTCTGCACAGATGCGCACAGATGCCGTGGATGAAACTGATCTATTGCTGCTTAAAGACAGCCTATCGTCATCAGTAGGCCCGACACTGTTATCAGCGCTACTTTCCAATCCAGTATAAGAAACGGTAAGATCATGCAAGGGATTTTCAATTGAATTTATCCACCTTGTGACATTAGACAGAAAGGTGTTTATCTGTTCAAGCCTCGGTGCAAACCAGGTTTTTGTATCCTCATTTCTATCTTCCTCTTTTAATGTTTCTTGGTACGAATCATGAAGAGATTTGTAGTCCTCCAACATGGTACGAAACATAACCATATTACTTTTCACTTCATGAAGACTTGTATCGTCATCCATCAGAGTGTTTACAATGTTCATTCTTCTTGTAAGATGAGACAATTTGCCCGCCCTCGATGAGCGCAGTTTGGTTGTCTCATTGAGGTTTTCTTCAGGTAGGCCCAAACTCGCCTCTTTCACGGATTCAGTCATCTTATTTCGATTTGTAAATTAAGCAAAAATATTTATCCAATTTCAACCATAGAATTGCAACAAAAGCCTTTTCTCTCCTGGTCTCATTTGCGTTAATTGCGTTAGTCCATATGTGCCAGTATGGCTTCAATTCACCGACGTTATAACTCAAAAACTCAACATCGGGTTTCTAACCAAAAATACCTCGTCTTTCTTGGGTTCAAAATGTGCACAAAAAAGGTCTCCAAAAGTATAGTCCATCCAAGTTGCATTTCATGCAATAGAAAGCGTACGTACCTCCGATAAAGTTTAATTGATTTGTTTGTTTGTTGCGCTGGAGCTCTGCCGCGTTGGCTTGTTCCTCAATGAACACTTCTATCCACCTTTTTCCTGGTTAGCGAATTTACCCATGATTCATAGCGGGTTTCAACCGGAAGCCGGTTGTCCTTTTCCGGTTCCAAGCTTGTGTACGTTTGATAGCTTGTAGTTTTCTATCTTGTTTGCTGAAAAAGCCGGTGTTTCTCCATGGAAATGGACAAAAAACGGAGGTGGATACACACCATGGATGTTTTAACAAGTCGTGACGACAGTACCGTAACAGTCCCTCATCCATCCCGTCTGACGGAGTGGCTAGATGACATGAAGCAATGGCCCGATGTTAGCTACATCAACGTTGTTAATTACCTTTTATTTTCTGAAGGTGTCGATGGGGAAGAATTGCGTAATTACAAAAGCACAGAAGCGTATACTTACTTGCATAGTAACAAAATAGGTACAGTATTTTTGAAAAAATGTCAAATGTTTCTAGATCTAGACCAGTGTAGAGCAAAGCATCCGCATTATGTTGAAGCAAAAAGTAGGCAATGTCATCACACTGAGTCATC